>OZ024898.1:4618481-5048481 GCA_964017195.1 Siderastrea radians
GGACTGCCGGCCATTTAGTGTTTTGAAAACCTTGACCGGCAGTCAGCCCTGAACAGAACTAAGTGTCACAACACATCGCTTCGTACTCTATGCCCAGCGTAAACAACAGGTTGAGTTTAAAAACTATTAAGGTCTTCCGAATCGCTTAACACATCTTAATCAAAATATCATAGTTTAGATCGGATAAATTATTCGATTTTCCTAAATTTGTCAAAAATATAGAACTGACGGTCAACCTTGACCGGCTGCCGGTCATTTAGCCACAGCGATATTTATTTGCAAACCTTTCTCTAACAGTCAAATCTTCAAGAAAGTAGATTTGATGAAGGCAATCCGATGTCAAAAACTAAACTACAAAATGTAATTTCCAATATTTTTCTTAGTTAAAAACTTACAATGTCGGTCCTCTTTGAGTGCACGTCTTCGCAAACAATACTTAAAACCTACATTGTAAGTTACCGCACATCATCTGCAGGGAGACTAACAGAAAGACGGCTTACCTCTGTTTTCTGTATTTCCGTGAATGGACAGATCCAATCCATTATAGGAGAAGAAAACTTAGCTTCACAAGCCTCATCGAGACGTGCTTCAAGTTCAAATATCCCGCCAGTTTAAATCCACGATTCACGACGATTTTGCATTTGTGCGCGATAGAGGTGGTTTTAACTACGAAGCTTTATGGGGTCACCAGCGGTTCACATATCACTAGTATTTTACAAAATAGCACTATTCCAGATAACAAATGGAGCAAATTCCCGTTTTTACCTTTCAAAGACGTTGAAGAAATATCACACTTTCGTGTCATTTCAAAATGGACGACAGAAAAAGACAAGGAAACCGCTGATCAAATTCGCCGCCTCATCTCGTTTCCAGTTCCCTTAGAGCTGCGCTTTGGAGAGACAGCTATTTCCAGAAATTTTTTTCAACAACAGTTTCTACCCAATTTTTTTTTCCTTTTTCACGAGGTTAGGCAAGAAACCAGTGTTTTAATTTCACCGGAGGGTGAAAAGTTACGTGAAAAGGTGAATTGAAGTTTACACGCTTTCTGTTATCAGATCCATCATCAACTGCCTTACGATGAGATTAACATTCCTTCAGTCATTGCTCATAAGATGACATGATTAAATGAAAGGTTGACAAATCAACAGCCCAATGCATGAGTTTTTGCTAACTTCTCTCTGACAAGTCACTTTCCGTCATGATTTTATTAAACGTTATGACAGTTGTCATGGACACAGATATCTCATTTCTCTCTGTATATTAATAATCTGTAAATTGATGGAAAATTTGCGCGTAATCAAGGGTGAAAAATCATAAAGAGCGAAAGGGACGGTGCTTAAAGATGCGTAATGGGCTGAAAAGAGGCGTAAATTTTATTCAGCAAAGCCGTTCAAAACACTACGGGGAAAATCACCTTATATTTCATATTTGCCTGTCTTCTGCAAACAATGACCTGTCAATTAGAAAATGTATCGCACGTAAAGAAGGATATAGAATCGTAAAAAGCATAAATAACAGTGCGTAAAGATTCGCTGAACGGCGTTAAAGAGCGGTGATGTACTGACAGTAATGCCAGACAAAATACAGCAGAGAAATCTTGAATGAATGATGAGACGTAAAAATTTCATTTCGCTCTCTATTTTCACAAGTAATCACCGCTAGTTACACCCATCTTCATTTTTGTGCCTTACGTATCTTTATTGCTCTTTACGCAGCCTTCACGCGTTCTGTGAATTTACGCGTCTTTACGCACCATGGAACCAATGCGTAAAGAAAAGGCCTTTTATTTACGTATATTTACGCGTGATAAAACATTCGTAAATCCATGAATTCATGCTGTGTTTGTTCAATGGGAGCTTAAGATCGGAAATTGGTGGGAAAATAGGCCAAATCACCTCTAGTTGATCAACGTTCTCTTTCCAGGTTTTTTGAAGGATTGAAGCCAAAACGTTTCTAGTGGATAGGAAGGGGATAAAAGGTAGAAGATAAAGAAAAAAGAAAGGGAGAGAAAAAGGGAAGGAAAAGAAGCAAGAAAAAATTGGGAATGAATCTGCAAAAAAGTCCAAATTTTGGCCTATGCACACGCGCTAAAACAAAATATTTTACAATTTACAACAGAGTCTGGTTTAAAATCTGGCTTAATTGTAAAGAACGTTTTTGTAGCAAAGTTTAATGGCGTTTGGCAACATAGCACTCAAAAACCGCTTAACGGTAAAAAATGAGCAGTGAAAGGATTAATGTTATGTTTACCTAGACTTAAAACGATCCTTAATCTCTACATTAATTTAATTTTGTTCTAAAGTAAGTTTAAATCCTGTGAGAGATTTCGTGTTACGTTAAATGTGGCTTAAAAAAGCCTTAAATCATTAATCTGATTTAATGTTATTTAAGGTAAACCTAAATTTGCCTAAATCTTCTAACAGATTTAATGTCGTGTTTAAGTCTTCTTAAACTATAGGTAAATCTTTCAAGTTATTTGCTATTCATTAAACATATATTAAACATAGCTTAAATCATAAAACAAATTTAACATGCATTTTGGAACATCTTAAACAATACTTAAATATAAAGTCTTGTTTAAGTCATATTTACGTCGCCTGACCCTACATTAAATTGATCTTTAGATTTAATGCCCGTTTAGTATTGCTTAAACTCTACTTAAATTTGGCATTTCACCTAGTGTTTGTCACATGGAAACTCTAACCATTGTTTCAACAATGTTTTGGCTTCTCCTTGTAGGCAGTCTATCCGTCGTTTCAATCTTTTTCTCAAATGGGAAATCTAATCGTTGTTTCAACAATTTGTTATCTTTGATTGCATTGCATAATCTAACCGTTGTCTCAACAATTTTTTTGCCTTGCATTTTCAGCAGTCTATCCATTGTTTTAACTCTCTGTCAAATGGAAAATCTAAGTTTTGTTTCAACAATTTTTTGGCATTTTCTTGTAGGCAATCTATTCGACGTTTCAATTCTTTTCTCAAGTGGGAAATCAAATCGTTGCTACAACAACGTTTTGGCCTTCCATTGTAGGCACTTTATCTGTCGTTTTAATTCGTTTTTCAAATGGAAAATCTCACCGTTGTTTCAACAATTTGTTATCTTTGATTGTAGGAAATCTATCCGTTGCTTTAATTCTTTTCTCAAATGGATAATCAAACTGTTTTTTCAACAATTGTTTTGCCTTGCACTGTAAGCAATCTATCCGTTGTTTTAAGTCCTTTCTTAAACAGAAAATCTAACTTTTGTTTAAAAAATGTTGTGGCCTCTTCTTGTTGGCAATCCCTTCGTCGTTTCAATTCTTTTGTCAAATGGACAATCTCACCGTTGTTTGAACAATTTTTTTCTGCTTTTTCTTGTAGGCAATGTATAGGTCGTTTTAATTCTTTCCTCAAGTGGGAAATCTAACGGTTGTTTCAACAATTTTTTGGCCTTACATTGTAAGCAATCTTTTGGTTGTTACAATTCTTGTGTGAAATGGATAATCCAACCGTTGTTTCAACACTTTGTTTGCCTTGCATTGTAGGCAATCTATCGGTCGTTTTCAGGATTCTTTTCTCAAAGGGAAAATCTAACCGTTGTTTCAACAATTTTATGCCCTTGCATTGTAAGCAGTCTATCCATTGTTTCAATTCTTTTGTCAAATGGAAAATCTCACCGTTGTCTTAACAATTTTTTGGCATTTTCTTGTAGGCAATCTATCTATGGTTTTAATTCTTTTTTTAAGTGGAAATCTTACTGTTGTTTCTACAATTGTTTGGCCTTCCATTGTAGGCAATTTATCCGTGGTTTTAATTCGTTTTTCAAATGGAAAATCTCACCGTTGTTTCAACAATTTCTTATCTTCGTTTGTAGGTTATCTATCCGTTGTTTTAATTCTTTTCTCAAATGGGTAATCAAACTGTTTTTTCAACAATTGTTTTGCCTTGCACTGTAAGCAATCTATCCGTTGTTTCAAATCCTTTCTAAAATAGAAAATCAAACTTTTGTTCCAACAATGTTTTGGCTTCTTCTTGTAGGCAATCTCTTCGTCGTTTCAATTCTTTTGTCCAATGGAAAATTTCATTGTTGTTTGAACAATTTTGTTCTGCCTTTCCTTGTAGGTAATGTATCCGTCGTTTCAATTGTTTTCTCAAATAGCAAATCTCACCGTTGTTTCAACAATTTACTGGCCTTTGATTACAGGCAATCTATCCGTTGTTTCAATTCTTTTATCGAATGTGAAATCTCACAGTTATTTCAACGCTGTTTTGGCTTCTTCTTGTAGGTAATCTATCCGTCGTTTCAATTCTTTTCTCAAATGGGAAATCTAACCGTTGTTTGAACAATTTTTTGGCCTTACATTGTAAGCAATCTTTCGGTTGTTTCAATTCTTGTGTGAAATGGATAATCTAACCGTTGTTTTATTGTAGGCAATTTATCGGTCGTTTTAATTGTTTTCTTAAAGGAAAAATCTAACTGTTGTTTCAACAATTTTTTGGCCATGCATTGTAAACAGTCTATCCATTGTTTTAATTCTTTGTGCAATGGAAAATCTAACTGTTGTTTCAACAATTTTTTGACATTTTCTTGTAGGCAATCTATCGGTCGTTTCACTTTTTTTCTCAAGTGGGAAATCTAACCGTTGCTTCAACAATTTTTTGGCCTTACGTTGTAAGCAATCTTTTGGTTGTTTCAATTCTTGTGTGAAATGGATAATCCAACCGTTGTTTCAACACTTTGTTTGCCTTGCACTGTAGGCAATCTATCGGTCGTTTTCAGGATTCTTTTCTCAAAGGGAAAATCTAACCGTTGTTTCAACAATTTTATGCCCTTGCATTGTAAGCAGTCTATCCATTGTTTCAATTCTTTTGTCAAATGGAAAATCTCATCGTTGTCTTAACAATTTTTTGGCATTTTCTTGTAGGCAATCTATCTATGGTTTTAATTCTTTTTTTAAGTGGAAAATCTTACTGTTGTTTCTACAATTGTTTGGCCTTCCATTGTAGGCAATTTATCCGTGGTTTTAATTCGTTTTTCAAATGGAAAATCTCACCGTGTTTCAACAATTTCTTATCTTCGTTTGTAGGTTATCTATCCGTTGTTTTAATTCTTTTCTCAAATGGGTAATCAAACTGTTTTTCAACAATTGTTTTGCCTTGCACTGTAAGCAATCTATCCGTTGTTTCAAATCCTTTCTAAATAGAAAATCAAACTTTTGTTTCAACAATGTTTTGGCTTCTTCTTGTAGGCAATCTCTTCGTCGTTTCAATTCTTTTGTCCAATGGAAAATATCACCTTTGTTTGAACAATTTTTTCTGCTTTTTCTTGTAGGCAATGTATCCGTCGTTTCAATTCTTTCTTCAAATGGGAAATCTAACCGTTGTTTCAACAATTTTTTGGCCATGCATTGTAAACAGTCTATCCATTGTTTTAATTCTTTGTGCAATGGAAAATCTCACCGTTGTTTGAACAATTTTTTCTGCTTTTTCTTGTAGGCAATGTATCCGTCGTTTCAATTCTTTCCTCAAATGGGAAATCTAACCGTTGTTTCAACATTTTTTTGGCCTTACATTGTAAGCAATCTTTTGGTTGTTTCAATTCTTGTGTGAAATGGATAATCCAACCGTTGTTTCAACACTTTGTTTGCCTTGCATTGTAGGCAATCTATCGATCGTTTTCAGGATTCTTTTCTCAAAGGGAAAATCTAACCGTTGTTTCAACAATTTTATGCCCTTGCATTGTAAGCAGTCTATCCATTGTTTCAATTCTTTTGTCAAATGGAAAATCTCACCGTTGTCTTAACAATTTTTTGGCATTTTCTTGTAGGCAATCTATCTATGGTTTTAATTCTTTTTTTAAGTGGAAAATCTTACTGTTGTTTCTACAATTGTTTGGCCTTCCATTGTAGGCAATTTATCCGTGGTTTTAATTCGTTTTTCAAATGGAAAATCTCACCGTTGTTTCAACAATTTCTTATCTTCGTTTGTAGGTTATCTATCCGTTGTTTTAATTCTTTTCTCAAATGGGTAATCAAACTGTTTTTCAACAATTGTTTTGCCTTGCACTGTAAGCAATCTATCCGTTGTTTCAAATCCTTTCTAAAATAGAAAATCAAACTTTTGTTTCAACAATGTTTTGGCTTCTTCTTGTAGGCAATCCCTTCGTCGTTTCAATTCTTTTGTCCAATGGAAAATCTCATTGTTGTTTGAACAATTTTGTTCTGCCTTTCCTTGTAGGCAATGTATCCGTCGTTTCAATTGTTTTCTCAAATAGCAAATCTCACCGTTGTTTGAACAATTTACTGGCCTTTGATTACAGGCAATCTATCCGTTGTTTCAATTCTTTTATCGAATGTGAAATCTCACAGTTATTTCAACGCTGTTTTGGCTTCTTCTTGTAGGTAATCTATCCGTCGTTCCAATTCTTTTCTAAAATGGGAAATCTAACCGTTGTTTGAACAATTTTTTGGCCTTACATTGTAAGCAATCTTTCGGTTGTTTCAATTCTTGTGTGAAATGGATAATCTAACCGTTGTTTTATTGTAGGCAATTTATCGGTCGTTTTAATTGTTTTCTTAAAGGAAAAATCTAACTGTTGTTTCAACAATTTTTTGGCCATGCATTGTAAACAGTCTATCCATTGTTTTAATTCTTTGTGCAATGGAAAATCTAACTGTTGTTTCAACAATTTTTTGACATTTTCTTGTAGGCAATCTATCGGTCGTTTCACTTTTTTTTCTCAAGTGGGAAATCTAACCGTTGCTTCAACAATTTTTTGGCCTTCCATCGTAGGCACTTTCTCCGTCGTTTCAATTCATTTTTCAAATGGAAAATTTCACCGTTGTTTCAACAATTTCTTATCCTTGATTGCAGGTAATCTATCCGTTGCTTTAATTCTTTTCTCAAATGGGTAATCAAACTGTTTTTTCAGCAAATGTTTTGCCTTGCACTGCAAGCAATCTATCCGTTGTTTTAAGTCCTTTCTAAAACAGAAAATCTAACTTTTGTTTCAACAATGTTTTGGCTTTTTCTTGTAGGCAATCCCTTCGTCGTTTCAATTCTTTTGTCAAATGGAAAATATGACCTTTGTTTGAACAATTTTTTCTCTTTCTTCTTTTAGGCAATGTATCCGTCGTTTCAATTCTTTTCTCAAATAGCAAATCTCACCGTTGTTTGAACAATTTACTGGCCTTTAATTACAGGCAATCTGTTCGTTGTTTCAATACTTTTATCAAATGTGAAATCTCACCGTTATTTCAAAACTGTTTTGGTTTCTTCTTGTAGGTAATCTATCCGTCGTTTCAATTCTTTTCTCAAATGGGAAATCTAACAATTTTTTTGGCCTTACATTGTAAGCAATCTTTCGGGTGTTTCAATTCTTGTGTGAAAGGGAAAATCTAACCGTTGTTTCAACACTTTGTTTGCCTTGCATTGGAGGCAATCTATCCGTCGTTTTAATTCTTATATCAAAGGGAAAATCTAACCGTTGTTTCAATAATTTTTTTGGCCTTGCATTTTAAAGCAAACTATCCATTGATTCAATTCTTTTGTCAAATGGAAAATCTAACTGTTGTTTCAACAATTTTTTGGCATTTTCTTGTAGGCAATCTGTCCGTCGTTTCAATTTTTTTCTCAAGTGGGAAATCTAACCGTTGCTTCAACAATTTTTTGGCTTTCCATTGTAAGAATTTATCCGTCGTTTCAATTCGTTTTTCAAATGGAAAATCTCACCGTTGTCTTAACATTTTTTTGGCATTTTCTTGTAGGCAATCTATCCATGGTTTCAGTTCTTTTCTCAAGTGGAAAATCGAACCGTTGTTTCAACAATTTTTTGGCCATACATTGTAAGCAATCTTTGGGTTGTTTTAATTCTTGTGTGAAATGGATAATCTAACCGTTGTTTCAACAATTTTTTGCCTTGCATTTCAGCAGTCTATCCATTGTTTTAACTCTCTGTTAAATGGAAAATCTAAGTTTTGTTTCAACAATTTTTTGACATTTTCTTGTAGGCAATCTATCCGTCGTTTCAATTCTTTTCTCAAGTGGGAAATCTAACCGTTGCTACAACAACTTTTTGGCCTTCTATTGTAGGCACTTTATCTGTCGTTTCAATTCGTTTTTCAAATGGAAAATCTCACCGTTGTTTCAACAATTTGTTATCTTTGATTGTAGGAAATCTATCCGTTGCTTTAATTCTTTTCTCAAATGGATAATCAAACTGTTTTTTCAACAATTGTTTTGCCTTGCACTGTAAGCAATCTGTCCGTTGTTTTAAGTCCTTTCTAAAACAGAAAATCTAACTTTTGTTTAAAAAATGTTGTGGCCTCTTCTTGTTGGCAATCCCTTCGTCGTTTCAATTCTTTTGTCAAATGGACAATCTCACCGTTGTTTGAACAATTTTTTCTGCTTTTTCTTGTAGGCAACGTATCCGTCGTTTCAATTCTTTCCTCAAATGGGAAATCTAACCGTTGTTTCAACAATTTTTTGGCCTTACATTGTAAGCAATCTTTTGGTTGTTTCAATTCTTGTGTGAAATGGATAATCCAACCGTTGTTTCAACACTTTGTTTGCCTTGCACTGTAGGCAATCTATCGGTCGTTTTCAGGATTCTTTTCTCAAAGGGAAAATCTAACCGTTGTTTTTAACAATTTTATGCCCTTGCATTGTAAGCAGTCTATCCATTGTTTCAATTCTTTTGTCAAATGGAAAATCTCATCGTTGTCTTAACAATTTTTTGGCATTTTCTTGTAGGCAATCTATCTATGGTTTTCATTCTTTTATTAAGTGGAAAATCTTACTGTTGTTTCTACAATTGTTTGGCCTTCCATTGTAGGCAATTTATCCGTGGTTTTAATTCGTTTTTCAAATGGAAAATCTCACCGTTGTTTCAACAATTTCTTATCTTCGTTTGTAGGTTATCTATCCGTTGTTTTAATTCTTTTCTCAAATGGGTAATCAAACTGTTTTTTCAACAATTGTTTTGCTTTGCACTGTAAGCAATCTATCCGTTGTTTCAAATCCTTTCTAAAATAGAAAATCTAACTTTTGTTTCAACAATGTTTTGGCTTCTTCTTGTAGGCAATCTCTTCGTCGTTTCAATTCTTTTGTCCAATGGAAAATCTCATTGTTGTTTGAACAATTTTGTTCTGCTTTTCCTTGTAGGCAATGTATCCGTCGTTTCAATTCTTTTCTCAAATGCAAAATCTCCCCGTTGTTTTGACAATTTACTGGCCTTTGATTACAGGCAATCTATCCGTTGTTTCAATTCTTTCATCAAATGTGAAATCTCACCGTTATTTTAACGCTGTTTTGGCTTCTTCTTGTAGGTAATCTATCCGTCGTTTCAATTCTTTTCTCAAATGGGAAATCTAACCGTTGTTTCAACAATGTTTTGGCCTTTTATTGTAAGCAATCTTTCGGCTGTTTCAATTCTTGTGTGAAATAGAAAATCTAACCTTTGTTTCAACACTTTGTTTGCCTTGCATTGTAGGCAATCTATCCGTCGTTTTAATTCTTTTCTCAAAGGGAAAATCTAACCGTTGTTTCAACAATTTTTTGGCCTTGCACTGTAAGCAGTCTATCCATTGTTTGAATTCGTTGGTCAAATGGAAAATCTAACCGTTGTTTCAACAGTTTTTTTTCATTTTCTTGTGGGCAATTTGTCCGTCGTTTCAATTCTTTTCTCAAGTGAAAAATCTAACCTTTGTTTCAACAATTGTTTGGCCTTCCATTGTAGGCAATCTATCCGTCGTTTCAATTCGTTTTTCAAATGGAAAATCTCACTGTTGTTTCAACAATTTCTTATCTTCGTTTGTAGGTAATCTTTTCTCAAATAGGTAATCAAACTGTTTTTTTCAACAATTGTTTTGCCTTGCACTGTAAGCAATCTAACCGTTGTTTCAAATCCTTTCAAGAATAGAAAATCTAACCGTTGTTTTAACAATGTTTTGGCTTCTTCTTGTAGGCAATCTCTTCGTCATTTCAATTCTATTATCAAATGGAAAATCTCACCATTGCTTAAACAATTTTTGGGCTTTTTCTTGTAGGCAATATATCCGTCGTTTCAATTCTTTTCTCAAATTCAAAATCTCACCGTTGTTTCAACAACTTACCGGCCTTTGATTGCAGGCAATCTATCCGTTGTTTTAATTCTTTTGTCAAATGTGAAATCTAGCCGTTATTTCAACGCTTTTTTGGCTTTGTATTGTAGGCAAGCGATCCGTTGTTTTAATTTTTTTTCTTAAATGGAAAATCTAATCGCTCTCTTAACAATGTTTTGGCCTGGAATTGCGGGCAATCTCTCTGTTGTTTCAATTACTTTGTCACATGAAAAATCTAACCGTTGTTTCAACAATGTTTTGGCTTCTTCTTGTAGGCAATCTATCCGTCGTTTTAATTCTTCTATCAAATGGGAAATCTCACCGTTGGTTCAACAATTTTTTGGCCTTGCATTGTAAGCAATCTATCGGTTGTTTCAATTATTTTGTGATTTGGAAAATCTAACCGTTGTTTCAACACATTGTTTCCCTTGCATTGTACGCAGTCTATCCGTCGTTTTAATTCTTTTCTCAAAGGTAAAGTCTAACCGTTGTTTCAACAATCTTTTGGCCTTGCATTGTTAGAAGTCTATTCATTGCTTCAATTCTTTTGTCGAATGGAAAATCTAACCGTTGTTTCAACAATTTTTTGGCATTTTCTTGCAGGCAATCTATCCATCGTGTCAATTCTTTTATCAATTGTTAAATCTAACCGTTGTTTTAACAATTTTTGGCCTTACATTGTAAGCAATCTATCGGTTGTTTCAATTCTTTTGTGAAATAGAAAATCTAACGGTTGTTTTAACACTTTGTTTGCCTTGCATTGTAGGCAATCTATCCGTCGTTTTAATTCTTTTCTCAAAGGGAAAATTTAACCGTTGTTGCAACAATTTTGTAGCCTTGCAAAGTAAGCAATGTATTCCTTGTTTTAATTCCTTTGTCACAGGGAAATTCTAACCGTTGTTTCAACAATATTTTGGCCTTTCATTATAGGGAATGTACCCGTCGTTTCAATTCTTTTCCCAAATAAGAAATCTAACCGTTGTTTCAACAATTTTTTGGCATTTTCTTGTAGGCAATCTATCCGTCGTTTCAATTCTTTTCTCAAATAGCAAATCTCACCGTTGTTTAAACAATTTACTAGCCTTTGATTACAGGCAATCTATCCGTTGTTTCAATTCTTTTCTGAAATGTGAAATCTCACCCTTATGTCAACGCTGTTTTTGCTTCTTCTTGTAGGTAATCTATCCGTCGTTTCAATTCTTTTTTCAAATGGGAAATCTAACTGTTGTGTCAACATTTTTTTGGCCTAACATTTTAAGCAATCTTTCGGCTGTTTCAATTATTGTGTGAAAGGGAAAATCTAACCGTTCTTTGAAGACTTTGTTTGCCTTGCATTGTAGGCAATCTATCCGTCGTTTTAATTCTTTTCTTAAAGGGAAAATCTAACCGTTGTTGCAACAATTTTGTAGGCTTGCAAGGTAAGCAATGTATTCCTTGTTTTAATTCCTTTGTAACAGGGAAATTCTAACCGTTGTTTCAACAATATTTTGGCCTTTCATTATCTGAGGGAATGTACCCGTCGTTTCAATTCTTTTCTGAAATGTGAAATCTCACCCTTATTTCAACGCTGTTTTGGCTTCTTCTTGTAGGTAATCTATCCGTCGTTTGAATTCTTTTTTGAAATGGGAAGTCTACCGTTGTTTCAACAATTTTTTGGCCTTACATTTTAAGCAATCTTTCCGTTGTTTCAACAATTTTTTGGCCTTACATTTTAAGCAATCTTTCGGCTGTTTCAATTCTTGTGTGAATGGGAAAATCTAACCGTTCTTTCAAGACTTCGTTTGCCTTGCATTTTAGGCAATCTATCCGTCGTTTTAATTCCTTTCTCAAAGGGAAAATCTAACCGTTGTTTCAGTAATTTTTTGGCCTAGCTTTTTAAGCAGTCTATCCATTGTTTCAATTCTTTTGTCAAATGGAAAATCCAACCGTTGTTTCAACAATTTTTTGGCCTTCCATTGTGGGCAATTTATTCGTCGTTTGAATTCGTTTTTCAAATGGAAAAACTCACCGTTGTTTCAACAATTTCTTATCTTCGATTGTAGGTAATCTATCGGTCGTTTCAGTTCTTTTCTTAAATGGATAATTAAACTGTTTTTTCAACAATTGTTTTGCCTTGCTCTGTAAGGAATCTATCCGTTGTGTCAAGTCCCTTCTAAAATAGAAAATCTAACTTTTCTTTCAACAATGTTTTGAATTCTTCTTTTAGGCAATCTCTTCGTCGTTTCAATTCTTTTGTCAAATGAAAAATCTCACCGTTGTTTGAACAACTTTTTCTGCTTTTTCTTGTAGGCAATGTATCCGTCACTTCAATTCTTTTCTCACATAGCAAATCTCACTGCTGTTTGAACAATTTACTGGCCTTTGATTACAGGTAATCTATCCGTGGCTTCAATTCTTTTCTCAAATGGGAAATTTAACCGTTGTTTCAACAATTTTTTGGCCTTACATTTTAAGCAATCTTTCGGTTGTTTCAATTCTTGTGTGAAATGGATAATCTAATCGTTGTTTCAACGCTTTGTTTGCCTTGCATTGTAGGCAGTGTATCGGTCGTTTTAATTGTTTTCTCAAAGGGAAAATCTAACCGCTTTTTCAACATTTTTTGGCCTTGCACTGTAAGCAGTCCATCCATTGTTTCAATTCGTTCGTCGAATGGAAAATCTAACCGTTGTTTCAACAGTTTTTTGGCATTTTCTTGTGGGCAATCTGTCCGTCGTTTTAATTCTTTTCTCAAGTGGAAAATCTAACCGTTGTTTCAACAACTGTTTGGCCTTCCATTGTACGCAATCTATCCGCCGTTTCAATTCTTTTTTCAAATGGAAAATCTCACCGTTGATTCAACAATTTCTTATCTTCGTTTGTAGGTAATCTATCCGTTGTTTCAATTCTTTTTTCAAATGGGTAATGAAACTGTTTTTTCAACAATTGTTTTGCCTTGCACTGTAAGCAATCTATCCGTTGTTTTAAATCTTTTCTAGAATAGAAAATCTAACCTTTGTTTTAACAATGTTTTGGCTTCTTCTTGTAGGAAATCTTTTTGTCATTTAAATTCATTTGTCAAGTGGTAAATCTCACCATTCTTTAAACAATTTTTGGGCTTTTTCTTGTAGGCAATGTATCCGTCGTTTCAATTCTTTTCTCAAATTCAAAATCTCACCGTTGTTTCAACAATTTACTGGCCTTTGATTGCAGGCAATCTATCCGTTGTTTTAATTCTTTTGTCAAATGTGAAATCTAGCCGTTATTTCAACGCTTTTTTGGCTTTGTATTGTAGGCAAGCGATCCGTTGTTTTAATTTTTTTTCTTAAATGGAAAATCAAATCGCTGTCTTAACAATGTTTTGGCCTGGAATTGCGGGCAATCTTCCCGTTGATTCAATTCTTTTGTCACATGAAAAATCTAACCGTTGTTTCAACAATGTTTTGGCTTCTTCTTGTAGGCAATCTATCCGTCGTTTCAATTCTTTTCTCAAATGGGAAATCTAACCGTTGGTTCAACAATGTTTTGGCCTTGCATTGTAAGCAATCTACAGGTTGTTTCAATTCTTTTGTGATTTGGAAAATCTAACCGTTATTTCAACACATTGCTTGCCTTGCATTGTAGGCAATCTATCCCTCGTTTAATTCTTTTCTCAAAGGTAAAGTCTAACCGTTGTTTCAACAATCTTTCGGCCTTGCATTGTCAGAAGTCTATCCATTGTTTCAATTCTTTTGTCAAATGGAAAATCTAACCGTTGTTTCAACAATTTTTTGGCATTTTCTTTTAGGCAATCTATCCGTCGTTTCAATTCGTTTCTCAAATGATAAATCTAACCGTTGTTTCAACAATTTTTCGGCCTTACATTGTAAGCAATCTATCGGTTGTTTCAATTCTTTTGTGAAATAGAGAAATCTAAAGGTTGTTTTAACACTTTGGTTGCCTTGCCTTGTAGGTAATCTATCCGTCGTTTTAATGCTTTTCTCAAAGGGAAAATCTAACCGTTGTTGCAACAATTGTTTGGCCTTTTTGTTGTAGGCAATCTATCCGTCGTTTCAATTTTTTTCTCAAGTGGGAAATCTAACCGTTGTTTCAACAATTTTTTGGCCTTCCATTGTAGGCAATCTATCGGTTGTTTCAATTCTTTTGTGAAATAGAAAATCTAACGGTTGTTTTAACACTTTGTTTGCCTTGCATTGTAGGCAATCTATCCGTCGTTTTAATTCTTTTCTCAAATGGTAAATCTAACCGTTGTTTCATCAATTTTTGGCCTTACATTGTAAGCAATCTATCGGTTGTTTCAATTCTTTTGTGAAATAGAAAATCTAAAGGTTCTTTTAACACTTTGGTTGCCTTGCATTGTAGGTAATCTATCCGTCGTTTTAATGCTTTTCTCAAAGGGAAAATCTAACCGTTGTTGCAACAATTGTTTGGCCTTTTAATTTTGTTGTAGGCAATCTATCCGTCGTTTCAATTCTTTTCTCTAATGGTAAATCTAACCGTTGTTTCAACAATTTTTTGGCCTTACATTGTAAGCAATCTATCGGTTGTTTCAATTCTTTTGTGAAATAGAAACTCTAAAGGTTGTTTTAACACTTTGGTTGCCTTGCATTGTAGGTAATCTATCCGTCGTTTTAATGCTTTTTTTCAAAGGGAAAATCTAACCGTTGTTTCAACAATTTTATGGCATTTTCTTGTAGGCAATCTATCCGTCGTTTTAATTCTCTTGTCAAGTGGGAAATCTAACCGTTGTTTCAACAATTTTTTGGCCTTCCATTGTAGGCAATCTATGCGTTGTTTCAATTCGTTTTTCAAATGGAAAATCTCACCGTTGTTTCAACAATTTCTTATCTTCGATTGTAGGTAATCTATCCGTCTCTTCAATTCTTTTTTGAAATGGGAAATCTAACTGTTTTTTCAACACTTTTTTTGGCCTTACATTGTAAGCAATCTATCCCTTTTTTAATTTTCTTTTGCAAATGGAAAATCCAACCTTTGGTTCAAAAATTTTTTAGCCTTTCATTGTAGGCAATCCATTCGTTGTTTCAATTCTTTTCTCAAATGGGAAATCGTACCGTTGTTGGAACAATTTTTTAGCCTTGCATTGTAAGCAATCTACCCGTTCTTTCAATTCTTTTGTCAGATGGGAAGTCGAACCGTTGTTTAAACAATCTTTCGGCCTTCCATTATAGGGAATCTATCCGTTGTTTTAATTCTTTTGTCACATGGAAAATCTAACCGTTGTTACAACAATTTTTTGGCCTGATATTGTAAGCAATCCACCCCTTTTTTCAATGTTTTTGTCAAGAGGAAAATCTAACCGTTGTTTCAACAGTTTCTTGGCCTTCCGTTGCAGGCAATCTATCCGTCGTTTCAATTTGTTTTTCAAATTGTAAATCTCACCGTTGCTTCAACAATTTTTTACCTTCGATTGTAGCAAGCTATCCGTCGTTTCAATTCTTTTCTCGAGTGGATAATCTAACCGTTGTCTCAACAATTTTTTGTCCTTGCATTGTAGGCACCATATCCGTTGTTTCAATTCTTTTCTCAAAGGGGAAAGCTAACCGTTGCAACAATTATTTAGCCTTGCATTGTAAGCAACGTATCCGTTGTTTCTATTCCTTTCTCAAACTCATTAATAATGCATAAAGAGAAAAGAAAGGAAATCACTACCGTGACGGACACCGCGGCAAAATGCACTGCGCACGCGCTGTATTTTTACTTCTTGTCAATGCTCCCCTATTGAAAACTATTGGCAAGAATAACAAACTCGGGTTCCGGCCGCGAATTTTGAAAAACTTAAGCTCCAGACATCAAACTTAAGGTTAAAAAATCCAGAGCAGCTTCAATATAGTTTTATCTGTTTCTACACCTTTGCACCTCGTAGTTTCGGGCTTGCACCCACAGCGAAAAACATCATGAAAGTCGATAGTTTACGTTCGCATGTCGCCATTGTAGTGGCATTAGGGAGTTAAAGCAACCACCACGGCGACGGCAACGAGAACGTCGAAAAACAAGAGGATGTAATGAGCAAGAGAATGACTCTGCACGTGCGTTACACATTCTGGTACATTTCTTTTCCGTCCTCTGCAAAACAACAACGTGAAATGACCAGTTTTAAGTTTTTTTTTTTTGGAGAACGGGAACACACGAGGGTGAATTGTTCTTGTCTTACTGGACTTGAGCGCCATCCCTGCGAATTCAGTTCCCGGACAGTTCGAAATCACAAGTGAGCGCATGCGCAGACGTTTTGCCGTGGTGTCACCGTGACGGTGGTTTGGATACCGGATCTTAATTAGCATAAAGTTTTGCGAACTTTTGCTTTGAATTTCTCCTAGATTTATGAATGGTTTGAGAAGCCATATCAAAAACTCGAAAGAGTGTTTCATCATGTATCCAAACACCTCGAAGTCGGTCAAAAAAACTCGGCTGCGCCTCGTTTTTTCAACCCACTTCTCGGGGTTTGGATATCCTGATGAAACACTCTTTCTCGTGTTTGATATATTACTTGTCACATGGAAATTCTCACCGTTGGTTCAACAATATTTTGGCCTTTCATTATAGGGAATTTACCCGTCGTTTCAATTCTCTTCTCAAATGGGAAATCTAACCGTTGTTTCCACAATTGTTTGGCCTTTTATTGTAGGCAATCCATGTGTTGTGTCAATTCTTGTCTCAAATGGAAAATCGTACCGTTGTTGCAACAATTTTTTAACCTTGTATTGTAAGCAATCTATCCGTTGTCTCAAATCTTTTGTCAGATGGGAAATCGGACCGTTGTTTGAACAATTTTTTGGCCTTCCATTATAGGCAATCCATCCGTTGTTTCAGTTCTTTTCTCAAATGGGAAATCGTACCGTTGTTGCAACAATTTTTTAGCCTTGCATTGTAAGCAATCTATCCGTTCTTTCAATTCTTTTGACAGATGGGAAATTGAACCGATGTTTGAACAATATTTTGGCCTTCTATTATAGGAAATCTATCCGTTATCTTAATTAAGTTTTGTCACATGGAAAATCTCACCGTTATTTCAACAATTTTTTCGCCTTACATAGTAAGCAATCTATTCCTTTTTCAATTCTTTTGTTAAATGGAAAATCTAACCGTTGTTTCAACACTTTGTTTGCCTTACATTGTAAGCAATCTATCCATCGTTTTAATTCTCTTCTCAAATGGAAAATCTAACCGTTGTTTCAACAATTTTTTGCCCTTGCATTGTAAGCAGTCTATCCATTGTTTCAATTCTTTTGTCAAATGGGAAATCTAACCGTTGTTTCAACAATTTGTTGTCCTTGCATTGTAGGCAATTAATCCGTCGTTTTAATTTTTTTCTCAAATGGAAAATCAAACCGTTGTCTCAACAATGTTTTGGCCATGGATTGCGGGCAATCTATCCGTTGTTTCAATTCCTTTGTTACATGGAAAATCTAACCGTTGTTTCAACAATATTTTGCCCTTTCAATATAGGGAATGTTACCGTCGTTTCAATTCTTTTCTCAAATGGGAAATCTAACCGTTGTTTCAACACTTTTTTGGCCTTGCACTGTAAGCAATCTATCCGTTTTTTAATTTTTTTTTTTGTCAAATGGAAAATCCAACCTTTGGTTGAACAATTTTTTAGCCTTTTCTTGTAGGCAATCCATGCGTTGTTTCAATTCTTTTCTCAAATGGGAAATCGTACCGTTGTTGCAATAATTTTTTAGCCTTGCATTGTAAGCAATCTATCCGTTGTTTCAATTGTTTTGTCAGATGGGAAATCGAACCGTTGTTTAAACTTTCGTTCGGCCTTCCATTATAGGGAATCTATCCGTTGTTTTAATTCTTTTGTAACATGGAAAATCTAACTGTTGTTACAACAATTTTTTGGCCTGATATTGTAAGCAATCTACCCATTTTTGTCAATTTTTTTTGTCAAATGGAAAATCTAACCGTTGTTTCAACAGTTTTTTGGCCTTCCGTTGTAGGCAATCTATCTGTCGTTTCAATTCGTTTTTGAAATGGGAAATCTCACCGTTGTTTCAACAATTTCTTACCTTCGATTGTACGCAATTAATAAGTTGTTTCAATTCTCTTCTCAAAGGGAAAAGCTAACTGTTGCAACAATTTTTTAGCCTTGCATTGTAACTAACGTATCCGTTGTTTCTATTGCTTTGTCACATGGAAATTCTAACCGTTGTTTTAATATTATTTTGGCCTTTTATTATAGGGAATTTACCCGTCGTTTCAATTCTTTTCTCTAATGGGAAATCTAACCTTTGTTTTAATAATTTTTTGGCGTTACATTGTAAGGAATCTATCGGTTGTCTCAATTTTTTTTTGAAATGGAAAATCTGACCGTTGTTTCAACTTTTTTTTGGCCTTGCATTGTAGGCCATCTTTCCGTCGTTTCAATTCCTTTCTCAAATAGAAAATCTCACCTTTGGTTCAACAATTGTTTGGCCTTCAATTACAGGCAATCTATTTGTTGTTTCAATTCCTTTGTCAAACGGAATATCTCGCCGTTATTTGAACGCGTTTTTGGCCTTGTACTGTAGCCAGTCAGTCTGTTGTTTCAATTGTTTTGTCTAATGGAAAATCTAACCGTTGTTCAGCACTTTGTTTGCCTTACATTGTAGGCAATCTATCGGTCGTTTTAATTCTCTTCTTAAATGGAAAATTCAACCGTTGTTTCAAGAATTTTTTGTCCTTGCATTGTAGGCAATTAACCCGTCGTTTTAATTTTTTTCTCAAATGGAAAATCAAACCGTTGTCTCAACAAGGTTTGGCCATGGATTGCGGGCAATCTATCCGTTGTTTCTATTATTTTCTCAAATGAAAAATCTAACCGTTGTTTCAAGAATTTTTTTAAGGTTTGCATTGTAAGCAATCTATCCGTTGTTTCAATTCCTTTGTCACCTGGAAATTCTAACCGTTGTTTAAACAATGTTTTGTCCTTTCGTTGTAGGGAATGTACCCGTCGTTTCAATTCTTTTCTAAAATGGGAAATCTAACCGTTGATTCAACATTTTTTTGGCCTTACATTGTAAGCAATCTATCGGTTGTTTCAATTCTTTTGTCAAACGGCAAATCGTACCGTTGTTGCAACAAATTTTTAGCCTTGCATTGTGAGCAATCTATCCGTTGTTTCAACTCTTTTTTCAGATAAGAAACCGATCCGTTGTTTGAACAATTTTTTTGGCTTTCCATTATAGGCAATCCACCCGTTATTTCAATTCTTTTCTCAAATGGGAAATCGGTCCGTGCACGGTTCGGCCAATTCAATTTTTCATTTTTTTCATTGAAATAGAAAAATCAAATTTTGTTTATTTTAACTGTTTGATACTTATTTCAAAATAGCGAAAAAAAGGTAAGTAAACATGAATTAAAAACACGAAATTTGCACTGGTTTTTAATTTTTTTTAAATTTTCAATTCATTTAAAGTGTTGAAAAAATAAGGTTCAACCAAAAAAGCAACTTTTTCGATATTTTTCATGTTTTTGTTTTTCGACACAAATTGGAGAAATGAAATAATGAGGTAACATCAGTTAGTTAGGTCATTTTTCCATTTTTCTATCTCCGAGAAAAAAATAGAAAAATGAATTCTTTGTTTTGTTCTGTCCATTGTTTCATTGTTCTATTTTTCGACCTAAATTAGAAAAATGGAAAAATAGCTTTGATGTCTATCAAGTTTTCATTTTTCTATTTTTCGACTTAAATTAGAAAGATGAAAAAATGACTTTCGTGTCTATAAGCGCTTCCATTTTTCCACGTTTTGAACAATTTGTTTCATGGGGGGGGGGGGGGAGAAAAGAGACTTGTTGTTGGGAAAGAAGATGTGTACACCAGTAAAATCTCGTCGGTTTTCAAGAAAGGAAGGCCATTTGACTTAACGTTGCTGCAAAGCGAGCGGGTGACAACAATTTAGGATTTACCGACAGAATGCCGTAAGAGCTTTATTGGGCTATTAATAGCAGTCTCCCGGCACTAGAACATATTGATCCGAAAATGTTTCTTTTTAAAAATGTTTGAAACAGTTATATTTGTAATACTTAACTAATGTGACTAGCATCACCAAATAATCGTGCAGACGGCTTAGTTGTTAGACTTGTTGGGAGTCCGCTCTCAAGACACGGAAGAGGCCAGCCGCGGCTCCCAGTTGGCTAGTATATATTCATTATTTCATTTTCATCCTTCACGGGTTTATAACAAACCGACTAAATTACCAGCTCCCTGTTGGCTTGTTAGCTCTATTGGTTAGAGCGCTACACCGGTATCGCAGAGGTCAAGGGTTCGAATCCCGTACAAGCCTGAACTTTTTTTTCAGGCTTTTTTTTCGCAACTGCAAAAGTTGCGTCTATAACTGCGATGATCTTCTTTACACTTAATTATGTCAATACTGTTATATAAAATAACTGACATAAGGCTACAAGCCAAGGCCGGAGCTGGCCTCTTCCGTGTCTTGAGAGCGGATTTCCAGCAAGTCTAACAAGTAAGCCGTCTGCACGATTATTTGGTGATGCTAGTCACATTAGTTAAGTTTTACAAATATAACTGTTTCAAACGTTTTTACAAAGAAACATTTCGGATCAATATGTTCTAGTGCCGGGAGACTGCTATTAATAGCCCAATAAAGCTCTTACGGCGTTTTGTCGGTAAACCCTAAATTGTTGTCACCCGCTCGATTTGCAGCAACGTTGAGTCAAATGGCCTTCCTTTCTTGAAAACCGACGAGATTTTACTGGTTTACAGATCTTTTTTTTCTAGCAACAAGTCTCTTTTCTCCCTTTATGAAACAAATTGTTTGAAAAGAGGAATGTCCATGGCTTCTCACATGAGACAGAGACTACACTCCTGTTACAACTTGGCGGGAAAACTGTGCCTTGGGTCATGTTATAACCTTAAAACACCATTTTTTGGGATGACACGAATCAAAGCCATTTTTTCCATTTTTACCCCGCCGTCAGGACGGGGTCTAGTAATACCCATTTTTTTTCCGTGGTTTGTTTTTTTGGTGGTCACTTGCCCCAGACCTCCGGTTTTCGCTCGGCCAAACAAATACTCGTCGTGTCTTTCGCCACACAGGCAAGGGCTTTTATCTTGAGTGACCGTAACATATTTTACACCCCGGGGGGGAGAACAACGGCGGGGTCTAATGCCCCTGGGGCTTTTCTTGTTCTAATTTAAGTCGAAAAATAGAAAAATGAAAAATTGATAAACATCAAAGCTATTTTTTCATTTTTCTAATTTTAGTCGAAAAATGGAAAAATGAAAAATTGATACACATCAAAACCATTTTTTCATTTTTCTGATTTAAGTCGAAAAATAGAAAAATGAAAAATTGATAGACATTTTCATTTTTCTAATTCAAGTAGAAAAATAGAAAAATGAAACAATTGGACAGGACAAAACAAAGAATTCATTTTTCTATTTTTTCTCGAAAATAGAAAAATGGAAAAATGATGCAACCAACTGATGTTAAATCCGTGTACCTTCGCGCCAATCGATTTTTGAATTTAAATTGAAAATACAAAATCAGAATTTTTGTGTTTTTCGATTTTCAAATACAAATTGAAAATTGAAAATCGACCATTTTTTCTGACTTTCGATTTTTCAGTTTTCTTTTCGTTGCGAAAAATGTAACATTGAAAATTAACTTTTTTCAGAAAAGTTCAATTTTCAGTTTTCCTTTTTTCAGTTTTTTCTACCGATTGAAAATAGAAAAATGAAGATATTTGAACTTTTAATTTTAATTTAGAAAGTTAAATTTCATATTAATTCCATTTTTTATCTCAAAGCACTAAATCAAAACACTAAAAACAACAGAGGTTTCGGGGGGGGGGGGAGACTCGCCCAATTCGCCCTCCCTAGGCAGTGCTTTTCTTGTTCTTTTCGCTTTATTTCCCTCTGTTCTCGGGCTGATGCTGAGACTGGATGCGGTGGACGAGAAAGTTACCCAAGTTTCGGAACTTTGTATAGAAATTAACAACAAGATTGGGGACCAGCAAAGAAGGGAACTAGCGACATTCTAAGATCAGGTGACCTCAAATCTCACCTGTACAATCCTGGAAAGACATATGGAGCCCCCCGGTGAACATGGCCTAGTGCTGAGACAGCATTTTAGGATGCGATCCGTGTGTGCCCCAGTGAATGGCGGACAACACTACATGCCCACATTGCAATATTGATGATGCAACCACTTTGATTGTGCGGGGATTGGATGGACTTTTGATAATTTGATAAAAGAATAGACTGAACCGTGGACTTGAACTACCGTGACTATTGACACCCGAATGTATGTTAGCTTTGTTTTGTTACAATTTTCATTTGGAAATGCCCTTATTCTGTTTGTTAGCGTACGCATGTTTCATTTTGATCCGATGGTTTACATGTTTTGTGTGACGTGTCACAAGTAGCGAGTCACTTTAGTTCTGATGAAATGAATTGTACTCGATTTTGAAATCAACATGGGCTAACTTGTTGACACCTACAATTATAAATTAGCTTTTTGATTGCATTTGACCAGAATTTCTGTGTTAATTTGTAGATTAGTTGATTTTTTTTTTGAAAAACAAATGTTAATCATTACGGTTACATATCTTTACAATTACTTGTCGGATACAATTAATATTTCCATGAACCTGCGCGCAAAATATTGTTTGCTTGTTCAGTCATTCTATCCGAGTGAGCGGCGCGCGATGATCAAAACATGTGACGGGAACTAGCGCAAAAAAAAAAAAAAAAACCTCGCTCCAGTCAAGGATATGCTCTTAACATTTTTCGTGATCATACTTTAGGATTTTCTATGAAGAAATAAAACTTTATCCCGAAAACAGAGGTAAATAGAGCTAAAAGAAGAAGGAAAGCACTGCCTGGGGAGGGCGAATTGGGCGAGTCCCCCCCCCCCGAAACCTCTGCCGTTTTTAGCGTTTTGATTTAGTGTTTTGAGATAAAGGGTGGGGTCAATACGAAATTTGACTTTCTAAATTAAAATCAAAAGTTCAAATATCTTCATTTTTCCATTTTCAATCGGTAGAAGAGAAATGAAAAAAGGAAAATTGAAAATTGAAATTTTCTGAAAAAAGTTGATTTTCAATATTACATTTTCCGCAACGAAACGAAAACTGAAAAATCGAAAGTCAGAAAAAAATGGATGATTTTTAATTTTCAAATTGTATTTGAAAATCGAAAAACACAAAAATTCTGATTTTGTGTTTTCAATTTGAAATCAAAAATCGATTGGCGCGAAGGTACACGGATTATGTTAAATCCGTGTACCTTCGCGCCAATCGATTTTTGATTTCAAATTGAAAATACAAAATCAGAATTTTTGTGTTTTTCGATTTTCAAATGCAAATTGAAACTTAAAAATCATCTATTTTTTTCTGATTTTCGATTTTTCAGCTTTCTTTTCGTTACGGAAAACGTAATATTGAAAGTTAACTATTTTCAGAACATTTTTATTTTCAATTGTCCTTTTCTCATTTCTCTTGTACCGATTGAAACTAGAAAAATGAAGATGTTTGAACTTTGATTTCAATTTAGAAAGTCAAATTTCGTATTGATTCCACTTTTTTAATCTCAAAACACTACATCAAAACATTAAACACAGCAGAGGTTTGCGGGGGGGGGGGGGAACTCGACCAATTCGCCCTCCCCAGGGAGTGCTTTTCTTGTTTTTCCCTCTTTTTCCCTCTGTTCTCGGGCTAAAGTGTTATTTAGTCAAGAAAAGTCCAACAAAATAATCACGAAAAATATTAAGGGCATATGCCTGCTGGAACAAAGTTTTTTTGGCACTAAACTTGCAAAATGTTTTGGCCATCGCGCACCGCTCACTCAGATAGAATGACTAAACAAGCAAACAATATTTTGCACGCAGGTTCATGGAAATATTGTATACGACAAGTAATTGTAAAGATATGTAACTGTAATGATTAATCTACAAATTAACACAGAAATTCTAGTCAAATGCAATCAAAAAGCTAATTTATTATAATAGATGTCAACAAGTTAGCCCATGTTGATTTCGAAATCGAGTACAATTCATTTCATCAGAACTAAAGTGACTCGCTACTTGTGACACGTCACACAAAACGTATAAACCATCGGATCAAAATGAAACATGCGTACGCTAACAAACAGAATAAGGGCATTTCCAAATGAAAATTGTAACAAAACAAAGCTAACATACATTCGGGTGTCAATAGTCACGGTAGTTCAAGTCCACGGTTCAGTCTATTCTTTTATCAAATTATCAAAATTCCATCCAATCCCCGCACAATCAAAGTGGTTGCATCATCAATATTGCAATGTGGGCATGTAGTATTGTCCGCCATCCACTGGGGCACACACGGATCGCATCCCAAAATGCTGTCGCAGCACTAGGCCATGTTCACCGGCGGGCTCCATATGTCTTTCCAGGATTGTGCGGGTGAGATTTGAGGTCACCTGATCTTAGAATGTCGCTAGTTCCCTTCTTTGCTGGTCCCCAATCTTGTTGTTAATTTCTATACAAAGTTCCGAAACTTGGGCAACTTTCTCGTCCACCGCATCCAGTCTCAGCACCAGCCCGAGAACAGAGGGAAATAAAGCGAAAAGAACAAGAAAAGCACTGCCTAGGGAGGGCGAATTGGGCGAGTCTCCCCCCCCCCGAAACCTCTGTTGTTTTTAGTGTTTTGATTTAGTGCTTTGAGATAAAAAATGGAATTAATATGAAATTTAACTTTCTAAATTAAAATTAAAAGTTCAAATATCTTCATTTTTCTATTTTCAATCGGTAGAAAAAAACTGAAAAAAGGAAAACTGAAAATTGAACTTTTCTGAAAAAAGTTAATTTTCAATGTTACATTTTTCGCAACGAAAAGAAAACTGAAAAATCGAAAGTCAGAAAAAAATGGTCGATTTTCAATTTTCAATTTGTATTTGAAAATCGAAAAACACAAAAATTCTGATTTTGTATTTTCGATTTAAATTCAAAAATCGATTGGCGCGAAGGTACACGGATTATGTTACCTCATTGTTTCATTTCTCCAATTTGTGTCGAAAAACAGAAAGATGAAAAACATATCGAAAAGTTGCTTTTTTGGTATAACCTTATTTTTTCAATACTTTAAATTAATTTAAAATTGAAAAAATTAAAAAGCAGTGTAAATTTCGTGCTTTAATTTATGTTACATATTTTTCGCTATTTTGAAATAAACATCAAACAGTTAAAATAAACAAAACTTGATTTTTCTATTTCAATGAAAAAAATGAAACATTGAATTGGCCGAACCGTGCACGGACCCAAGGCCAAACAATTGTTGAAACAACGGTAAGATTTTCTATTTGAGAAAGGAATTGAAACGACGGAAAGACTGCCTACGAAAAAGTGTTACAACAACAGTTAGATTTTCCGTTTGACAAAAAGATTGAAACAATGAATAGATTGGTTACAATGCCAGGGTAAAAAGTTGTTGCAACAACGGTTTGATTTCCCCTTTGAGAAAAGAATTGAAACAACGGATTGATTATCTAAAATGCAACGACAAAAAAGTGTTGAAACAACGATTAGATTTTCCATTTGACAAAAGATTTGAAACGACGGATTGAGTGGCAACAGTACCAAACCAAAAAAGCGTTGAAACAACGGCGAGATTTTCTGTTTGACAAAAGAATTGAAACAACAAATAGATTGCCTGCAGTCGAAGGCAAAAAAATTGTTGAAACAACGGTTAGATTTTCCATTTGAGAAAAGAATTGAAACGACGTATAGATTGCCTACAAGTAAAAGCCAAAAAATTGTTGAAACAACGGTTAGATTTTCCATTAGAGAAAAGAATTCAAACAGCGGATAGATTGCCCGCAATCAAAGGCCAAAACATCGTTGAAACAACGGTTAGATTTTCCATGTGACAAAAGAATTGAAACAATGGATAGACTGCTTACAATGCAAGGCTAAAAAATTGTTGCAACAACTGTGCAATTTCCCCTTTGAGAAAAGAATTGAAGCAACGGATTAATTGAATACAATGCAAGGACAAAAAAATTGTTGAAACAATTGTTAGATTTTCAGTTTGACAAAAGAATTGAAACAATCAATAGATTGCTTACAATGCAAGGCCAAAAAAATTGTTGAAACAATGGTTAGATTTCCCATTAGGAAAAAGAATTGAAAAAATGATAGATTGTTTACAAGAAAAAGCCAAAACATTGTTGAAAAAACGGTTAGATTTTCCATGTGACAAAGGAATTGAAACAACGGATAGATTGCCCGCAATCCAAGGCCAAAACATTGTTGAAACAACGGTTTGATTTTCCATTTGAGAAAAATATTTAAAGGACGGATCGATTGCCTTCAATACAAAGGAAAAAAAGCGTAAAAATAACGGTGAGAGTTCCCACTTGAGAAAAGAATTGAACAGACAGATAGAGTACTTACAATGCAAGGCTAAAACATAGGCACGCATAGCGTGCGTGAGCTATTTTGTAGCTGTCAATGAGAGGTACGGAAATGGTTATTGAATGAACGTGCGAGTACGAAGGTACACTATTGTGATGTTCTTTATTTTAGTAGCATTGAGCATTCGAAAAGTATTGGTTTTTAGACAGAGTTTAACTTATAAGTGGAGCTGTGTCCAATATTGTGCAACCTCGTTCCCCGGCCTTTCCCAGATTTGAAGATGATCAAACATCAATGTTTGAGTCAGCCAATGGGGTTATGTTAGTGATTGCGTATACGTGATTGATCAATAAATGGTGCGCTAATGCGTACAATTGTGGCTTCAAATTACGACAAAACAAGACGAAAGTGAGATAAAATCTGTAAAAATCTGACACCCAGTCGAAAATTAACGTTATTGCCTAGTTACCAGAGCGAAGTAGCCGAAGTTGGACTTTTTGGGATAAGCGTGCCCGTGAGCACGGCTTGGATTAGTTCTGTCATATTGACGGGACGATTTCTCGGAATATGGTCGAGAAACACGTTTTCTTGTTATAATACATGCGAAATTATAACAAGTGTTTGGAAAGCGCGCACTTTGGCTGATTTTACAAATTTACGTAAGACGAAGTGTGAATGTTAGATAGATAGTTCGAGTAATGTTCTCACATTAGTCGCGTGCTGACGCATATAACTAAGAAACGTGACAAACAAAATAATAGAAAACAGTCTCTTCTGAAGCCCATTCTCAGATGTTCCTCGTAACCTCAACGGATGGAAATTTAATTTTGTGGCTTTATATTATAAATATTTTTTCCACGAACAAATATTTTGGATCTAGTAGGGAGCGTAACTTGTCACAAACATTAATTCTTTAATGTTTGAACCAGAAGAGAATAGCCGATCTTGAAAGTCACGTCTTCCGTCATTGGTTACTAACTTGTCTCTTCGCTTCTTGCGTGACATCATGCTTTGCGAACGTGGCAACTTCCGTGCCCAGACAAATATATAAATAAATAAGCTCTGTTCTATTTTCACATTATTTCACACGGACTCACATTTTGGAACATACGGCTAAAATCAAGTAATAAGCTTGCCTTGTTAGAAAAGATCATACCATTGTGTGACCTGTGTCTTGCGTGACTAGTCACGGAGCAAACTGTCAAAAAAGCCAGAAACATCGCACGTGCGGCTGACGCCACACAAAAATCAGTGGCTGGGTTCAGCGAATAAATTTTGTTTTGATGAGCGTTTTGATGTGAACGTAGGATGCGAAATTGGGTGAAAGCAATTTTAAGGGATGTTTTGTTACGTAGAGAGGTGGAAATGGGGGAATGAATCATTGGAATTTTAAACGGGCGAATTTGAGAATAATGGAGTGGCTCGCCTGTGTGGTAAAGAACGTGAATTTTAACACGTGGAATACATTTGTGATCAGGTAAAGGTCAAATTTTGCTTCAATAGCTTTATTGTATATTTGGTTGTTTAGCCGTAAAACGGAAGTGAAATTTTGATACTTACAAGGTTACATTACTTAAGATAGATAGTAGTTCAGAGTTGTTGTAAAAGGGAGTTATGTTGGGAGATGGAAGAAAACATGTAGCTTGCGGTAAACAATTAAGTAACGCTTCGCGTAAGAACTATAGAAAATTTGGCAACGCGGCAGGAAGTAATTAAAATACGGCTACGTGATTGGCTGAAATTAGAAAAGTAGTGATAAATAGGCCAAAAATATGCAGAAAATACATTTTTATAGTCCAAATATGGACTATACCTATTGTTCTTTCTGTCACAAAAGTTTGGTCACGATCGTATGTGGGGAACCATGGTAACGACAGAAGAACATGTGCTCGATCTGTAGCCGCCATCTTGGATTTGACGAGTTCGCGTCCATTTCTTCACCGCAGCTAGTCATCTTGGTTCAAATTCCCTTGTCTTTTCGTATTACGTGAGCAACTCGTTGCAGGATGCCTTTTGCAGCAGTGCTTTGTCGTTCGTTCTATTCTAAATAGGATTTTGGTGATCTCGAAGTCCTCGCACCGTGTAGAAAGCTGAGAAAGCGATCGAGTTCCATTTGGGCTTATCGTTTTGTGGGATTGTGCAATGTGGAGGAAAACGCAATGATCGGAAGTGAAATCTTTGTGTGGCGCGTGCATACAGAATCGAATTTAAAGGTTCAACTTGTAAATATGGAACGAATGCACAGGTCAGTAGCTTTTGTTTTATTTTGGAGCACTGGTATGAACTGTATAAACCAAAGAGTGATATGACAGTTCGAATGTTCTGAAATGAGGTCCAAATAATCTCACTTCTCCTTTTCGAAACAGTGGACGTCTAAATAAAATTTGAAAAACGAAGTCTGCTGTGTATCTTATGTATTTTCGTCACTTTTTCGAGCCTCTAGAGATGTTTAGGATGATCATTTGCTCGCCGGTTGATCGCCGTCAAGTAAATTAGACTTTCGGTGCCTTGGCGCGTATCACTTCCTTCGTGATCTCGGGGAGTGGGAAAATCGGACTGTAATTTCTCAGTATTTAATAGCACCAGTTACTCAAGGTAAAACGAATTTTATTACCAGAAACTTTATGGCCTAAGGCGTTGCGTACTGAGTATAAAGCTTGCGGTCTCTTGTTAAGATTTTCCGGGGGTTTTCACATTACCCGATTACCGTTTTGTACAAGCTTTAAGTTCTTATGTTTTGGCGTCGGCAAAAATGTCAAAGATTAAGATTATAAAACCAGGTAACGAAGAAATAGCTAGCTAGCAGACTTTATTTACGAACTGCGAAGTCAAAATGTCAGGATGTTTGCCCTATTTCATTGCATGGTTTTGCGTGTGAACCAGATCCAAAATAGATGCCGCGCACTGCACAAAACAATGAAATGGGGGTAAATGATTGATGAAACTGTCAAAGTTACGACGAAAACAAGGCAAAATATCGCTTTCGATCTCATCATCTTCGGAAACTCGTAGTTCCCCACATACAATTTTTCTTAAACTTTACGTCTATAAAGATCTTTATTTAAAGATACTTCTTAGCTAATTTCAACGCTTCCTTCGAATTCTAGGCTTTTGTAATTTTCCTGAAACCATTTGAATTTCGCGGTAATAGCTTTTTATCCAATGAGAAAGCTAATTTAAGGCTTATTAACACGTTTCCTCACGGTAGGAAATAACGGCTCCCATTGCCGCGGTCTATTGTTCTCTACTATAGTTCTTACGCGAAGCGTTACTTAAAATCTTACCACACGGGCAGGCAGTCATGTGATAAATGTTTAGTGTGGGTCGTTTCACGTGTAAAGAACGTGATATGTTGATTGAGCGTGAGATCAGGTTACTGGTTTATGTAAACAAGTGGGGTTTTGTCGCGTACAAACATGTGATGATACAAAGTTCAATGGCAAGTCACGAGACTTTCATGAGACTGTCATAAGTTCGTCTTCGGCGCTTTTTACTGGCTTTCGTGGCAGCTGTAGTTGTGGATTACACAAAGGGAGAAACTTAACTAAGGAAGCGGGGAATGAGTAAATTTATGCGTTTTTGTAATCTGAAAAATGATAACCGATTTTTGTGTCTATAAACTGTGAAACGAGTCTTGCGTGGGGCTATTGCGTGTTAGTCTTCGTATTGCAAGTGATAATTGTTTTGATTTGCTCCTTGCCCTGCTGCTCTTTCCCCTCAAACTTTGCACAAACAATCCCGCTACCTCCACGCAGGCTAACAAGAACCCCATTCTTATGTTAAGTCGCCTCTAACTTTGCGCCTAGCTAGTCGCACGGACGACCAACGTTTATGCCACCCAGGGATACACTTTTTTTCCTTGTCGACCTTGTGCCTTTGACTGACCTAGTGAACAAGTGGGCAATAATTTTAAAACCTACCAAAGGTGCGAACAACAATTCATTTTAGTTCGAAATTCACGATTCTGCCCTTTTTATACCTTCAAGCTCTCTACCATCTGTTTACCATCATTTACTTTGGGACATCCCCGCACAGAAGTCACGTTATTTCTCACACTCTAAAGTTGAACCATGTAACCCCAAACGTACGTTATAAGCATGCGTACAAAGGATTTGTTCCACTTCTTATCTACCAAAGCAAACGGAGCTTACAAATATTTCTTAGACCGAACATCATAAATATCGGATAACCCACGAATTATTTACTAGAACTTGCTTTCGCTTACGTGTAAACCAGGTTTGTGCTAACGTTTCGTTTTCTAAGGAAGTCTACCACAAGGAAGCCAGCCATTTCTATTTGATATATAAATACCCAACGTCATGCAATTAAAATTCGGACACTCTCGTCGTGTGGCCTTAGTAGGGGGATTTTCCGTGCGTTCTCTTCCTCATTTTCATTCCGGCCCCGACAACTAGCCTTTCGGTAAAATTCGACAGTCATCGGGAATGCCGAACATGGTCCACCCAAAAACCAACCAACCAAAGAACCAACCTTCCCAGAAACTTGAAGCTGCATGCCGACTATGAGGCTATTTTGTAGACAAAATAGCTCAAAAATTGTTGCAACGACGGTACAACGCGTTTTTGGCTTTGTACTGTAGCCAGTCAATCCGTTGTTTCAATTCTTTTGTCAAAAGGAAAATCTAACCGTTGTTTCAACACTTTTTTGTCGTTGCATTGTAGGTAATCAATCCCTTGTTTCAATTCTTTTCTCAAAGGGGAAATCGAACCGTTGTTCCAACAACTTTTTAGCCTTGCATTGCAACCAATCTATCCATTGTTTCATTTCCTTTGTCACATGGAAATTCTAGCCGTTGTTTCAACAATATTTTCGCCTTCCATTATAAGGAATGTATCCGTCCTTTCAATTCTTTTCTCAAGTGGGAAATCTAGCCGTTGTTTCATCAATTTACTGGCCTTTGATTGCAGGCAATCTATCCGTTGTTTCAATTCTTTTGTCAAATGTGAAATCTCACCGTTATTTCAACGCGTTTTTGGCTTTGTATTGTAGGCAATCGATCCATCGTTTTAGTTTTTTTTCTCAAATGGAAAATCAAACCGTTTTTTTAACAATTTTGTTACCTTCGATTTCAGGCAATGTATCCGTTGTTTCAATTCTTTTCTCAAATGGGAAATCTAACTGTTGTTTCAACAATTGTTTGGCCCTGCATTAAAAGCAGTCTATCTGTTGTTTCAAATCCTTTCTGAAATAGAAAATCTAGCGGTTGTTTTAACACTTTTTTGGCCTTACATTGTAGGCATTCTATCCGTCAATTCAATTCTTTTCTCAAATGGAAAATCTAACCGTTGTTTCAACAATTTTTTGGCCTTCGATTGCAGCCAATCTATCCGTTGTTTCCATTCTTTTCTCTAATGGGAAATCTAACCGTTTGTTTTAATAATTTGTTGGCCTTACATTGTAAGCAATCTATCGGTTGTTTCAATTCTTTTGTGAATTGGAAAAGCTAACCGTTGTTTCAACACTTTGTTTGCCTTGCATTGTAGGCAATCTATTCGTCGTTTTAATTCTTTTCTCAAAGGAAAAGTCTAACCGTTGTTTCAACAATCTTTTGGCCTTGCATTGTCAGAACTCTATCCATTGTTTCAATTCTTTTGTCAAATGGAAAATCTAACCGTTGTTTCAACATTTTTTGGCATTTTCTTGTAGGCAATCTATCCGTCGTTTCAATTCTTTTCTCAAATGCTAAATCTAACCGTTGTTTCAACAATTTTTTGGCCTTACATTGTAAGCAATCTATCGGTTGTTTCAATTCTTGTGTGAAATGGAAAATCTAACCGTTGTTTCAACACTTTGTTTGCCTTGCATTGTAGGCAATCTATTCGTCGTTTTATTTCTTTTCTCAAAGGGAAAATCTAACCGTTGTTTCAACAATTTTTTGGCCTTGCACTGTAAGCAGTCTATCCATTGTTTCAATTCTTTGGTGAAATGGAAAATCTAACCGTTGTTTCAACAGTTTTTTTTTTCATTTTCTTGTGGGCAATCTGTCCGTCGTTTCAATTCTTTTCTCAAGTGGAAAATCTAACCGTTGTTTCAACAATTGTTTGGCCTTCCATTGTAGGCAATCTATCCGTCGTTTCAATTCGTTTTTCAAATGGAAAATCTCACTGTTGTTTCAACAATTTCTTATCTTCGTTTGTAGGTAATCTATCCGTTATTTCAATTCTTTTCTCAAATGGGTAATCAAACTTTTTTTTCAACAATTGCTTTGAATTGCACTGTAAGGAATCTATCCTTGGTTTCAAATCCTTTCAAGAATAGAAAATCTAACCGTTGTTTTAACAATGTTTTGGCTTCATTAGATAATTGATCCGTTGTTACAATTCTTTTCTCAAACAACTTTTTAGCCTGGCATTGTAACCAGTCTATCCATTGTTTCAATCCTTTTGTCAAACGGAAAATCTAACCGTTGTTTTAACACTTTTTTTGCCTTACATTGTAGGCATTCTATGGTCATTTCAATTCTTTTCTCAAATGGAAAATCTTACCGTTGTTTCAAGAATTTTTTGGCCTTCGATTACAGGCAATCTATCCGTTGTTTCAAATTCTTTTCTCTAATGGGAAATCTAACCTTTGTTTTAAGAATTTTTTGGCCTCACATTGTAAGGAATCTATCGGTTGTCTCAATTCTTTTGTCAAAACAACAACACTTGTTTGGCCTTACGTTGTAAGCAATCTATCCGTTTTTTTAAATTTTTTTTTTGTCAAATCGAAAATCCAATCTTTGGTTCAACAATTTTTTGTCCTTCCATTGTAGGCAATTAATCCGTCGTTTTCATTTTTTTTCTCAAATGGAAAATCAAACCGTTGTCTCAACAATGTTTTGGGCATGCATTGCGGGCAATCTATCCGTTGTTTCAGTTCTTTTCTCAAATGGAAAATCTAACAGTTGTTTCAACAATTTTTTAACCTTGCATGGTAAGCAGTCTATCCATTGTTTTAATTCTTTTGTCAAATGGAAAATTGAAGTGTTGTTGCAACAATTTTTTTAGGTTTGTATTGTAAGCAATCTATCCGTTGTTTCAATTCCTATGTCACATGGAAATTTTGACCGTTGTTTAAACAATATTTTGGCCTTTCATTGTAGGGAATGTACCCGTCGTTTCAATTCTTTTCTAAAATGGGAAATGTAACCGTTGATTCAACATTTTTTTGGCCTTACATTGTAAGCAATCTATCCATTGTTTCAATTCTTTTGTCAAATGCATTTCCTTGTAGGCAATCTGTCCGTCGTTTCAATTCTTTTCTCAAGTGGGAAATCTAACCGTTCTTTCAACATTTTTTTTTAACTTTCTATTGTAGGCAATTTATCCATCCTCTCAATTCGTTTTTCAAATGGAAAATCTCACCGTTGTCTTAACAATTTTTTGGCATTTTCTTGTAGGCAATCTATCCGTGGTTTCAATTCTTTTCTCAAGTGGAAAATCTAACCGTTGTTTCATCAATTTTTTGGCCTTCCATTGTAGGCAATCTATCCGTCGTTTCACTTCGTTTTTTAAATGGAAAATCTCATAGTTGTTTCAACAATTTCTTATCCTCGATTGTATGTAATCTATCCGTTGTTTCAATTCTTTTCTCAAATGGATAATCAAACTGTTTTTTCAACAATTGCTTTGCTTTGCACTGTAAGGAATCTATCCGTTTTTTCAACTCCTTTCTAAAATAGAAGATCTAACTTTCGTTTCAACAATGCTTTGGCTTTTTCCTGTAGGCAATCTCTTCCCCGTTTGAATTCCTTTGTCAAATGGAAAATATGACCGTTGTTTCAACAATTTTTTGGCATTTTCTTGTAGGCAATCTGTCCGTCGTTTCAATTCTTTTCTCAAGTGGGAAATCTAACCGTTGCTTCAACAAATTTTTTGCTTTCCATTGTAAGCAATTTATCCGTCGTTTCAATTCGTTTTTCAAATAGAAAATCTCACCGTTGTCTTAACACTTTTTTGGCATTTTCTTGTAGGCAATCTATCCATGGCTTCAGTTCTTTTCTCAAGTGGAAAATCTCACCGTTATTTCAACAATTTTTTCGCCTTACATAGTAAGCAATCTATTCCTTTTTCAATTCTTGTGTGAAATGGATAATCTAACCGTTGTTTCAACACTTTGTTTGTCTTGCATTGTAGGCAATTTATCGGTCGTTTTAAGCGTTTTCTTAAAGGGAAAATCTAACCGTTGTTTCAACAATTTTTTTGCCTTGCATTTTCAGCAGTCTATCCATTGTTTTAACTCTCTGTCAAATGGAAAATCTAACCGATGTTTCAACAATTTTTTGGCATTTTCTTGTAGGCAATGTATCCGTCGTTTCAATTCTTTTCTCAAATAGCAAATCTCACAGTTCTTTGAACAATTTACTGGCCTTTCATTACAGGCAATCTATCCGTTGTTTCAATTCTTTCATCAAATGTGAAATCTCACCGTTATTTTAACGCTGTATTGGCTTCTTCTTGTAGGTAATCTATCCGTCGTTTCAATTCTTTTCTCAAATGGGAAATCTAACCGTTGTTTCAACAATTTTTTGGCCTTACATTGTAAGCAATCTTTCGGCTGTTTCAATTCTTGTGTGAAATGGAAAATCTAACCGTTGTTTCAACACTTTGTTTGCCTTGCATTGTAGGCAATCTATTCGTCGTTTTATTTCTTTTCTCAAAGGGAAAATCTAACCGTTGTTTCAACAATTTTTTGGCCTTGCACTGTAAGCAGTCTATCCATTGTTTCAATTCTTTGGTCAAATGGAAAATCTAACCGTTGTTTCAACAGTTTTTTTTTTCATTTTCTTGTGGGCAATCTGTCCGTCGTTTCAATTCTTTTCTCAAGTGGAAAATCTAACCGTTGTTTCAACAATTGTTTGGCCTTCCATTGTAGGCAATCTATCCGTCGTTTCAATTCGTTTTTCAAATGGAAAATCTCACTGTTGTTTCAACAATTTCTTATCTTCGTTTGTAGGTAATCTATCCGTTATTTCAATTCTTTTCTCAAATGGGTAATCAAACTTTTTTTTCAACAATTGCTTTGAATTGCACTGTAAGGAATCTATCCTTGGTTTCAAATCCTTTCAAGAATAGAAAATCTAACCGTTGTTTTAACAATGTTTTGGCTTCTTCTTGTAGGCAATCTCTTCGTCATTTCAGTTCTATTATCAAATGGAAAATCTCACCATTGTTTAAACAATTTTTGGGCTTTTTCTTGTAGGCAATATATCCGTCGTTTCAATTCTTTTCTCAAATTCAAAATCTCACCGTTGTTTCAACAACTTACCGGCCTTTGATTGCAGGCAATCTATCCGTTGTTTTAATTCTTTTGTCAAATGTGAAATCTCGCCGTTATTTCAACGCTTTTTTGGCTTTGTATTGTAGGCAAGCGATCCGTTGTTTTAATTTTTTTTCTTGAATGGAAAATCAAATCGCTGTCTTAACAATTTTTTGGCCTGGAATTGCGGGCAATCTCTCTGTTGTTTCAATTCCTTTGTCACATGAAAAATCTAACCGTTGTTTCAACAATGTTTTGGCTTCTTCTTGTAGGCAATCTATCCGTCGTTTCAATTCTTTTATCTCCCTTTTCTCAAAGGGAAAATTTAACCGTTGTTGCAACAATTTTGTAGCCTTGCAAAGTAAGCAATGTATTCCTTGTTTTAATTCCTTTGTCACAGGGAAATTCTGACCGTTGTTTCAACAATATTTTGGCCTTTCATTATAGGGAATGTACCCGTCGTTTCAATTCTTTTCCCAAATAAGAAATCTAACCGTTGTTTCAACAATTTTTTGGCATTTTCTGGTAGGCAATCTATCCGTCGTTTCAATTCTTTTCTCAAATAGCAAATCTCACCGTTGTTTGAACAATTTACTAGCCTTTGATTACACGCAATCTATCCGTTGTTTCAATTCTTTTCTGAAATGTGAAATCTCACCCTTATGTCAACGCTGTTTTTGCTTCATCTTGTAGGTAATCTATCCGTCGTTTCAATTCTTTTTTGAAATGGGAAATCTAACCGTTGTTTCAACAATTTTTTGGCCTTACATTTTTAAAAGCAATCTTTCGGCTGTTTCAATTCTTGTATGAAAGGGAAAATCTAACCGTTCTTTCAAGACTTTGTTTGCCTTGCATTGTAGGCAATCTATCCGTCGTTTTAATTCTTTTCTTAAAGGGAAAATCTAACCGTTGTTGAAACAATTTTATAGCCTTGCAAGGTAAGCAATGTATTCCTTGTTTTAATTCCTTTGTCACAGGGAAATTCTAACCGTTGTTTCAACAATATTTTGGCCTTTTATTATAGGGAATGTACCCGTCGTTTCAATTCTTTTCTCAAATAAGAAATCTAACCGTTGTTTCAACAATTTTTTAGCATTTTCTTGTAGGCAATCTATCCGTCGTTTCAATTCTTTTCTCAAATAGCAAATCTCACCGTTGTCCGAACAATTTACTGGCCTTTGATTACAGGCAATCTATCCGTTGTTTCAATTCTTTTCTGAAATGTGAAATCTCACCCTTATTTCAACGCTGTTTTGGCTTCTTCTTGTAGGTAATCTATCCGTCGTTTCAATTCTTTTTTGAAATGGGAAGTCTAACCGTTGTTTCAACAATTTTTTGGCCTTACATTTTAAGCAATCTTTCGGCTGTTTCAATTCTTGTGTGAAAGGGAAAATCTAACCGTTCTTTCAAGACTTCGTTTGCCTTGCATTGTAAGCAATCTATCCGTCGTTTTAATTCTTTTCTCAAAGGGAAATCTAACCGTTGTTTCAGTAATTTTTTGGCCTAGCTTTTTAAGCAGTCTATCCATTGTTTCAGTTCTTTTGTCAAATGGAAAATCTCACCGTTGTTTGAGCAACTTTTTCTGCTTTTTCTTGTAGGCAATGTATCCGTCACTTCAATTCTTTTCTCACATAGCAAATCTCACTGTTGTTTGAACAATTTACTGGCCTTTGATTACAGGTAATCTATCCGTCGCTTCAATTTTTTTTTTCAAATGGGAAATTTAACCGTTGATTCAACATTTTTTTGGCCTTACATTGTAAGCAATCTATCGGTTGTTTCAATTCTTTTGTCAAACGGCATATCGTACCGTTGTTGCAACAAATTTTTAGCCTTGCATTGTGAGCAATCTATCCGTTGTTTGAACTCTTTTTTCAGATAAGAAATCGATCCGTTGTTTGAACAATTTTTTGGCTTTCCATTAAAGGCAATCCACCCGTTATTTCAATTCTTTTCTCAAATGGGAAATCGTACCGTCGTTGCAACAATTTTTTAGCCTTGCATTGTAAGTAATCTATCCGTCGGTTCAATTCTTTTCTCAAATGGGAACTCTCACCGTTATTTTTACGCTTTTTTTCCTTTGTATTGAAGGCAATCGATCCGTCCTTTAAATATTTTTCTCAAATGGAAAATCAAACCGTTGTTTCAACAATGTTTTGGCCTTGGATTGCGGGCAATCTATCCGTTGTTTCAATTCCTTTGTCACATGGAAATTCTAACCGTTGTTTAAACAATATTTTGGCCTTTCATTGTAGGGAATGTACCCGTCGTTTCAATTCTTTTCTAAAATGGGAAATCTAACCGTTGTTGCAACAAATTTTTAGCCTTACATTGTGAGCAGTCTATCCATTGTTTGAACTCGTTTTCAGATAGGAAATCGATCCGTTGTTTGAACAATTTTTTGGCCTTCCATTATAGGCAATCCACCCGTTATTTCAATTCTTTTCTCAAATGGGAAATCGTACCGTCGTTGCAACAAATTTTTAGCCTTGCATTGTAAGTAATCTATCCGTCGCTAAAATTCTTTTCTCAAGTGGGAACTCTCAAAGTTATTTTAACGCTTTTTTTTTTTGAAGGCAATCGATCCGTCCTTTAAATTTTTTTCTCAAATGGAAAATCAAACCGTTGTTTCAACAATGTTTTGGCCTTGGATTGCGGGCAATCTATCCGTTGTTTCAATTCCTTTGTCACAGGGAAAATCTAACCGTTATTTCAACAATGTTTTGGCTTCTTCTTGTAAACAATCTATCCCTTTTTTCAATTCTTTTGTCAAATTGAAAATCTAACTGTTGTTTCAACAATGTTTTGGCCTTTAATTGCGAGCAATCTATCCCTTGTTTCAATTCTTTTCTCTAATGGGAAATCTAACCGTTGTTTCAACAATTTTTTGGTCTTGCATTGTAAGCAATCTATTGATTGTTTCAATTCTTTTGTCAAACGGAAAATCTAACCGTTGTTTTAACTCTTTTTTGGCCTTACATTGTAAACATTCTATCCGTCGTTTCAATTCTTTTCTTAAATGGAAAATTTAACCGTTGTTTCAACAATTTTATGGCTTTTTCTTGTAAACAATCTATTCCTTTTTTCAATTCTTTTGTCAAATTGAAACTCTAACTGTTGTTTCAACAATGTTTTGGCCTTTAATTGCGAGCAATCTATCCCTTGTTTCAATTCTCTTCTCTAATGGGAAATCTAACCCTTGTTTCTACAATTTTTTGGCCTTGCATTGTATTGATTGTTTCAATTCTTTTGTCAAACGGAAAATATAACCGTTGTTTTAACAATTTTCAGGTCTTCCATTGTAGGCAATCTATCCGTCGTTTCAATTCGTTTTTCAAATGGAAAATCTAACCGTTGTTTCAACAATATTTTACTTCGATTCTTCGTAATCTATCTGTTGTTTCATTTTCTTAAATGGGAAATCGAACTGTTTTTTCAACAATTTTTTTGCTTTGCACTGTAAGCAATCTATCCGTTGTTTCAAATCCTTTTTAAAATAGAAAATCTAACCGTCGTTTTAACACTTTTTGTGCTTTGCATTGTAGGCAATCGATCCGTCGTTTTAATTTTTTTTCTCAAATGGAAAATCAAACCGTTATTTCAACAATGTTTTGTCCTTGGATTGTGGGCAACCTATCCGTTGTTTTAATTCTTTTGTCACATGGAAAATCTAACCGTTGTTTTAGCAATTTTTTGTCCTTGCATTGTAGGCAATTAATCCGTTGCTTTAATTCTTTTCTCAAAGGGGAAATCGAACCGTTTTTGCAACAATTTTTTAGCCTTGCAATGTAAGCAGTCTATCCATTGTTTTAATTCCTTTGTCACATGGAAAATCTAACCGTTGTTTCAACAATGTTTTGGCCTTCGATTGCAGGCAATCTATCCTCTGGTTGAATTCTTTTCTCTAATGGAAATTCTAACCGTTGTTTCAACAATTTCTCGCTTTTACTTGTAGCAATCTATACATCATTTCAATTCTTTTCTCAAATGAAAAATGTTACCGTTTTTTGAGCAATTTTTTTGCCTTCGACTGCAGGCAATCTATTTGTTGTTTCAATTCTTTTGTCAAACAGAAAATCTCGCCGTTGTTTCAACGCTTTTTTGGCTTTGTGCTGTAGCCACTCAATCCGTCGATTCAAATCTTTTCTCAAAGGGGAAATCAAACCGTTGTTGCAACAACTTTTTAGCCTGGCATTGTAACCAATCTATCCATTGTTTCAATCCTTTTGTCAAACGGAAAATTTAACCGTTCTTTTAACACTTTTTTGGCCTTACATTGTAGGCATTCTATCCGTCGTTTCAATTCTTTTTTCAAATGGAAAATCTAACCGTTGTTTCAACAGTTTTTTGACCTTCCATTGCAAGCAATCTATTCGTTGTTTCAATTCTTTTGTCAAACGGAAAATCTCACCGTTGTTTCAAGAATTTTTTGGCCTTCGATTGCAGGCAATCCATCCGTTGTTTCAATTCTTTTCACTAATGGGAAATCTAACATTTGTTTTAATAATTTTTTGGCCTTACATTGTAAGCAATCTATCGGTTGTTTCAATTCTTTTGTCAAATGGAAAAGCTAACCGTTGTTTCAACACTTTTTTTTTCCTTGCATTGTAGGCAATCTTTCCGTGGTTTCAATTCCTTTCTCAAATAGAAAATCTCACCGTTGTGTCAACAATTGTTTGGCCTTCGATTGAAGGCAATCTCTTTGTTGTTTCAATTCTTTTGTCAAACGGAATATCTCGCCGTTGTTTCAACGCGTTTTTGGCTTTGTACTGTAGCCAGTCAATCCGTTTTTTCAACGCTTGTCAAATGAAAAATCTAACCGTTGTTTCAACACTTTTTTGTCGTTGCATTGTAGGTAATCAATCCGTTGTTTCAATTCTTTTCTCAAAGGAGAAATCGAACCGTTGTTGCAACAACTTTTTAGCTTTCCATTGTAACCAATCTATCCATTGTTTCATTTCCTTTATCACATGGAAATTCTAGCCGTTATTTCAACATTATTTTCGCCTTCCATTATAAGGAATCTAGCTATCCGTCCTTTCAATTCTTTTCTCAAGTGGGAAATCTAACCGTTGTTTCACCAATTTACTGGCCTTTGATTGCAGGCAATCTATCCGTTGTTTCAATTCTTTTGTCAAATGTGAAATCTCACCGTTATTTCAACGCGTTTTTGGCTTTGTATTGTAGGCAATCGATCCATCGTTTTAGTTTTTTTCTCAAATGGAAAATCAAACCGTTGTTTTAACAATTTTGTTACCTTCGATTGCAGGCAATGTATCCCTTCTTTCAATTCTTTTCTCTAATGGGAAATCTAACCGTTGTTTCAACAGTTTTTTGGCCTTGCATTGTAAGCAATCTATTGATTGTTTCAATTCTTTTGTCAAACGGAAAATGTAACCTTTGTTTTAACAATTTTTTGGCCTTCCATTGTAGGCAATCTATCCGTCGTTTCAATTCGTTTTTCAAATGGAAAATCTCACCGTTGTTGCAACAATTTTTAGCCGTGCATTGTAAGAAATGTACCACTTGTTTCAATTCCTTTGTCACATGGAAATTCTAACTGTTGTTTCAACAATATTTTGCCCTTTCATTATAAGGAATGTTGCCGTCGTTTCAATTCTTTTCTCAAATGGGAAATCTAACCGTTGTTTCAACACTTTTTTGGCCTTACATTGTAAGCAATCTATCCGTTTTATAAATTTTTTTTTGCAAATGGAAAATCCAACCTTGGGTTCAACAATTTTTTAGCCTTTCATTGTAGGCAATCCATTCATTGTTTCAATTCTTTTCTCAAATGGGAAATGGTACCGTTGTTGCAACAAATTTTAGCCTTGCATTGTAAGCAATCTATCCGTTGTTTTAATTGTTTTGTCAGATAGGAAATCGAGCCGTTGTTTGCACATTCTTTCGGCCTTCTTTTATAGGGAATCTTTCGGTTGTTTTAATTCATTTGTCACATGGAAAATCTAACCGTTGTTACAACAATTTTTTGGCTTGATATTGTAAGCAATCCACCCCTTCTTTCAATTTTTTTTTAAATGGAAAATCTCACCGTTGTTTCAACAATTTTTTACCTTCGATTGTTGCAATCTATTTGTCGTTTCAATTCTTTTCTCGAGTGGATAATCTAACCGTTGTTTCAACAATTTTTTGTCCTTGCGTTTTAGGCAATCAATCCATTTTTTCAATTCTTTTCTCAAAGAGGAAAGCTAACCGTTGCAACACTTTTTTGCCTTGCATTGTAAGCAACCTATCCGTTGTTTCTATTCCTTTGTCACATGGAAATTCTAACCATGGTTTCAACAAATCCCCAGGTATCGAGCACGAGTTGTGTGTTCATTCACTCCTTCGCTGCGAGCTAGCAAATTGTATTTGTCTTGTTCTCTGACGTGTTTTTTAAGGTTTTTCGTCACTAACTCTCGCAGCCGTTCAGCTTGTTTCTTTGCTCTCTCCAGCAGCTCCAAACAACGACGAAACGGCGACACAAAGGCAAGAGCGCCCTGAGTTTGCAGCCGGCCAGATGCAGACGATCCAACAATTAATTGCGGACACTGTGAAACAATCTGCCTGGGAAATAGCGACCGAAGCGGCTAGGGCCGGGTAGGGCCGCTAGGGCCGCTTCGTCGAGCCTCCTTGCCCAAAGGCCCGCTTCGCTTGTGCCTGGCACAGCGCACGAAACGACAGTTCCCACGAAAACTGCGGCGGTAAACTTCGCATCGCCCTTCCAAGACATCCCAGGACAGTACATCAAAGACATCCAAAGTGGTGAGTTTTTTGATCTTTCAAAACTACTTCCTAAGAACCTGTCGCTGCATGACGAGGATGATAATCTTGTCATATCGTTAGAGAACTCCGTTGTTAGGGTGTCGAAGAAATCGAAGCAGCCAGCCTTTACCTCAATCACCGATATTGAACAGTGGACCACTGCTTTTACCTCCTATATGAGTGTACTAATCGACAAGTTCCCAACACGATCGCAGGACCTCTTGCAATATGTTAGTTTAATTAGATATGCAGCCCGTGTGCACAAAGGATTAGGATGGGCAATTTATGATTTTAAGTTTCGCCAGAAAGCTAGTTTAAATAAGTCTATTAATTGGTGGGTGGTTGACACTCAGCTTTGGTTAACCATTTTTACTGTGTCACCAGCGATACTCAAAGAAGAGTATCCGCTTTTTTCCAATGGACCCCAGCGAAGTGTCTCTTCAACAGGGGGCGCAAACAGAGGCACATGCAACTTTTACAATAGGAGTGGCACATGTAATAGAGACCCCTGCTATTTCAGACATGTATGTAACAGATGTAGTGGATTGCACCCAAGGGTTGACTTCCCGGCCCACCCTGTGCGGCAACCAGAGCGGGAAGGGGGGAGGAATAGAGATAGTGACCATGGAAACTCAAAGTCAAGTTCCTCTCATCGAAAGTGAGAACACTACTTGTCCCCTCCCGACCCCTATTAATGTACGACGACTTGAGGAAACATTGACTAATCATCCTGATCAGGAATTTGTCTCGAAATTGTGTAACAATCTTAGGTATGGGGCCGATGTGGGTTTTACTGGGAGGCGTGTTGCTAGATTCTCTAGGAATCTGCCCACTGCCCTTTCCCAACCAAATATTGTTTCAGGGAAGTGGCCCTTGGGCGAGTTGCGGGTCCTTTCCCCAGCCCACCACTGCCCAATTTCCAAGTGTCCCCCATCGGATTGGTCCCCAAAAAACATTCTACTAAGTTTAGGACCATCTTTCACTTATCTTTCCCAAAATCTGTAGATACGAGTATCAACTCTTCAATCCCCAAGGAGGATTTCAGCCTTCAGTATATAACAATCGACAATGCAATCCAAGGGATTTTGAGCCTCGGCCAAGGGTGCTTTCTTGCGAAGACAGAAATCGAGTCAGCGTTTCGCCTCATCCCTCTTAGGCCTTCAGATTATGAGCTATTCGGCATGTATTGGGAGGGTGGCTACTACTATGACAAAGTCCTTCCCTTTGGCTTGAGGAGTGCCCCCTTTCCTGTTCAATTTACTGTCAGTAGTTATAGAGTTGGCGGTTCGAGACCAGTTTTGAAGCAAAACTGATCTTGAACAACGCCAACTCTATAACTACTATAATGGCTACCATTATATGAGATTCATTTTCCACTATATATCTTTTATCACCAACTTTTGGTGAGGATACGTGCGGCCAGAGCCTTAACTCGTAGAGATAAGAGCGATGGTCGCTTTTTTATGTGATGGTTTACTATATACAAGATCCATTTTTGGAAAATCTATATGTTTTTATTTTATGGATAACTATATGTATTTTATTTCATGGGCACAATTATTTGGATACTATATGTTTTTATTTCATGCGGAAACCAACGCATTTTCACATCGCGTGACTTCATACAACAGGAAGTCATACCGAGAAACAAGTCTGGACATGTCTGGTGAAAACAGGAAGTTTACGATGAAATGGGACTTTCCCGATGAGTCATCAGATTGTCATGTAATATCAGATGAACTTGTATTTGAAGTAAAGTTTGTCAGTAAAGTTTGTCAGTAAAGTTTGTCAGTAAAGTTTGTCAGTAAAGTTTGTCAGTAAAGTTTGTCAGTAAAGTTTGTCAGTAAAGTTTGTAGTGAACAGAAAAGCAGACTGTGTTTGCGGAACTTGTATTTACATAAAATAATATCTCATATAATAGTATAGAATGAATTGTAATAAAGATATACACGATGAACTGAAAGAATCAGGAGAAATTTCATGTCCTTTCTGCGACGAAAAATTGGCTTCTAATGAAAAACCGAAAAAAGATTTATGCTGTGATGATCAGTATATTATTAACGATGATGGGATGTTAGCATATCTAAGTTGTGGTGTCGTACAAGGATATAATTATGTTAAAGAATATGTTGATTTTTATAAGAATCGACATCGATTTATCAGAAAATCGGTTTATCACAGAGAGTATCATGTCAATAACATATTACTCAATTTTGAAGAAAAATACGACATTAAAATATCAACCTGTCAGAAACAAAAGATTGATGCTATATTTTGTGAGATTGGTAAGGTTCTTAATGAAGTTAATGGAACTCGGAAAAGAATGATAAGCGTTAATTTTATAATGAGAAAGATATTCAAGATGATGGGAATACCTTACAAAAATATTCCAATTAGTAAATCGAAAAAAACATTAGCTTTTTACAATCGATATTGGGTAAGTATTATGTCTCTTATTGGTGATAAAATAAAATATATTGTTGAATGAACACCTTATTATATTTTTTTTCAAATTTGTCAGTTAACGGACACATATCGATAATTATATCATCGAGAATTTTGATGAAATCAAGAAATTCTTTGTCATTATACTCCAGTCCTCTCATCGAAGTGTATGCGAATTTAGACATTTCTATCTTCTTTTTGAAATTTTTAGTCTCTGAATATGTTTTAAGTAAGAGCCCAGTACCGGATATCACTCCAAGAGGAATAGGGTTTAGTGTTACACCACCAACTATTGTTCCTGTAGCTACCAATAAAGCGGATCCAATATTACATGCAAGTTCTGTTTTTTTGAAATATTTGTAAGTCATTTTGGCAAGCCAGTATTTCTTATAATAGAATTTGTATAATGCTTTCAACTCAGATATTTGATTTTCCGTTAATTTTTCTGAAACATGGTTCCAATTGAATATATTATGTTTATCCATATATATTATATGGTTACATTTTTCTTTTTGAATGACTCTTTAATATTGGAGTATAATGTTCTGATGTTTTTAATCAATCTTTCTATGCTTTCGAGAATTTCATTAATTAAAATAGCTGTTCTCATATATATAAGTTAGATTATTCATCCTGGAAACGATGTCGAAACATCGGTCAGCTTTGAAGTGTTTGGTTGATATGTTCCGCATTGTGATATATAATGAATGAAAAAATATCTATGGCACTCTATATTCAATCAACATTAAGAGTTCTTGATTTTTCACAACTGAACCCAGTTCCACAGCCAAATGACCAAACGCTAGTACTAAATTGATATTTATTGTCTGTGATTTAGTTGATTGGGTTGAAGTGTAAGTGATTGATTGAGTTAAATGGTCACTGTGTTTTATTTTTAAAGAAATAGGCTTATATTTACTTTTGAGCTTGAAATAGAGCACTGTTATAGTTAATATGTGGCTATGATTTGGAATGATTATTTTGTCACAACCATTTAATAAAAATGTGTTCCCATTTTTTGTATTCAAAATCCCATTTATGTAATGAACGGAACCACGCAAACGATGTCCGTTTAAAGATAAATCTGTTTCCATCACCATTTTACCATTCTCAATTACAAAAGCGGTGTCATAGACACTTGGGTCAACGTTTGAAATTGTTTCTTTTACACCATAAACAATTAGATGCCCAATTGTTAAAAGTGATGGAAAAGTAACTGTACCGTGTAGATCGAGATAAATAAATTGTGGAGGCGAGCTACCCCATCGGTGAAAATTGATAACTGTTTTGGTATAGTTTTCGAATGTTTTTGTTGCATAATTAGAAATTGAAATCGTAATGCCTTGCACTGCCACACTCAACTCACTCATTTCCGGCGGAAACCATTCAACTACCAAAGTATAGTATCCAACAGGAAGTTTATAAAGGTTAAAACCGAGGCGTGATTGGTACTGGTTTGGTGAGCTTTTTTGAAACAGGAGTTTAGAGTTGGTAAGCTTTTTTATTAATTTGATGTGGAGAATTGGAAAAATCAACAATACCCAAAACCTGAATATTTAATTCACTTGAAGATTCGTCGTCGTTTTCCATTAAATATCTGAAGGCGTCTTTTTTTTGTCCTGAATTAATAATCTGAGATTCATGAATTTTTTGAGTGACAAGATTTCTCAAATCTGTTATTTCATTTTCCATTAACTCAACATTAACTGCGGATTTCGAATTTTTTGAATCGGTTTGTAAGTTAATAATTTTATTGTTATTTAAATTCAAGTCTCCCGACATACTTGTTGTGCCATCAAGTTTGAGATAATTTTTTTGCGAGTTAGTGATTCTCTGAGTGATATATTCTACAGTAGCAACGTCTTTTTGGTTTACTGGAAATTTGACATTGGTGATTGCATTATCTTTCATATCGATAGTAGTGTCCTTATCTAATTTTTTCGCAAGCTGATTATCGACATACTTTTTATTTGTTGCTTGATCTGCCTGTAATGGATCTTTAACGTTAAAGATTGTATTATTGTTCATGTCTAAAGTTTGTTCCATAGATCCACCTTCTTTTTTACTCAAAAAAATGGCTCTAGCTGTGTTATATGATATTGCCTTATTAGTATTTCCATGGACTGGATATGGTTGAGATTGTAAAATTAAATCTCCTGTCATTGTACTACCTGATTTTGAAACAAACTGAGTTGTATCCATAATTGGAATCTTGGCTATTTCAGAATCGAGATAAGATTTTATAACAACGTCATTGTTATTGGTTCCTTGTTTCACATTCACTAATTTTTTATTCTGCATATCATAATCATTATTAGCATCTAATTTAAATCCAATACCAGGTAAACCTCTTGAACCTATCTTACCTAGTCCTTGAGAATCATCATGATTAAGGATACCGTTAGTATAACTCATATATTAATGGTTTAGATTTTTTCGTCGAAATTTCGGGCTACCTTTTTTTTGACCTTATCAACATACAAAAAACTATATGGATCCTTAGTGGCCTTTTGGTAATTTTCTTTGTTAACACCCAATTCTCTACAAATCATGGATTGTTCATTTCTTGATGGGAAATCGAATATGCAATAATGTGAACTATTCAGTCTTATTGTTTTATCTGTCCCATAATAACTTTGTGACAAATAGATACAAGAGCAGTTTTTGTTTCTAGAATTGGTGAAGTAGTCACGTATCCGTTCGTCATTTTTCTTACCTGTATTCAAATAGTCATCAAATATGATTAATTTTTGGTTTTCATCAGACAAATTTGTCAGAGGGATGATTTCATCGTTACTTGCTTCTATCACATCATAACCGACCTCTTTTGATATTGGTTCAAGAGATTTCAACAGATGCTTATATTTGCTTTGGGAGAGATTTCGAGCGTAAAGGTATATCTTATCAAAGAACAATAGCCTATATATCATATCCAGCAGAAGGTTGGTCTTACCACCACCAGATGGAGCACAAACTAGCATCCTAAAACATCGGTTTGGCATGAAACTCTTTGATTGAACAAAATCGTCATTGCCATCATCTTGGATGTCATAATTTTGAATTCTCATATGATATTATGTTATACAATGTCACACGCTATGCGACACGCTATGCGAGCGTTTTTATATATGATAACCCTAATTTTTCCGAACAAAATACGAAATTTTATGTAAACAAATGATATAATGAGTTTACTCAAATGGAAAGAAATGGCTGAGAAACGATCCGAGCTTGGTAAAAAGATTAACACAGTAAGAGATACAATAAAACAAAAAAAGATATCTGATCAAATGGGTGAAGTCGAGGCAGAGAAACTTTTCAAACCTATAACATCTGAGTTAAAGGAACTTACAGCCCCAAAAGCACCGTTGAGAAGATTGGTAAAGAAAAAGCGACCTGTTCCAGATTATGGAATAGCTATTGATCATAAAGTGCCTGATTATGGATTGGACGATTTGTTTGATCAACCTGTTTTACCTGAAAACGAGAAACAGATAGTTCCAAAACCTCCATCTTATGAAGATGTCCTTGAGGATTTAGCATCAGGTAAAAAACAAATGTATATAGATCCAGAATACATGTATGAACCTGAAGATCTTCCTCCAGAATACGAAGAAGAAGTACCAGATTACGAAATTCTTGAAGAGGATAGAATAAATCAAGCTTTAGATCAACTTCAAATACCGAATTATGATGATATTGAATTACAACTTCAACAAGAAGATATGAATGACAAAAAGAGGAAATCTTATCTTACCAAAACCCTTAAAAAGGCTAAAGAGAAACGACAACAACTTTCTGGATATTCGATGAATATTACTAAAAAATTAAATAGTGGCTCAATCACTGAAGCTGAGGCTCAATATCAAAGAAAAATTATTCAAGATACAAGAAAGGTTCTGACTGATTATATGAATTACCATCAACAAAAACTCCAAAAACTCAAATCTATTAAAGGGTCTGGTTTGAAGAAAAAAACAAAAAGAGGTGGACAGGTAATGTTTTTCAATAATCCAACAGAAATGATGAAAAAACTTGAACTGGTTATAGGATCAAAGGTTGCCGGTAATAATAGCATAGAGCTAAGAAACACAGGTGTTGCACTTCTCGACATCTTGTTGAGAAATTCAATACTCAATAAGCCACAATACAACAAAATATACAAAAACTATTTTAGTCTAAACTAATCATATATATGAATAGACAACTTGTATTATCATCCCATACCGTAAAAAACCAAAGTGGTAATAAACCATCGGATTTCACAATCAAATACAGTAATCCGATAATTCTCGATTCAAACCGACAATATGAAATTGGCCTAGACCGAATCATTTCGATGTCATTCACTTGGTTTAACATTACGAAAGAACTCAATAATCAGAAAATAAGATATTCATCTGATAATGGTACTAAATGGACGGATATAATATTTAGCCCCGGAGTATGGAATTACATTGATTTTGACAATTTAATCAAAGAAAAAACAAAAACAGGTGCAGCTAACAATCCGTCATATCCGATCAATTTGGAGTTCAACGATACTATATTCAGAACAATAATAACACTAGACAAAAATTATAGATTAGATCTTACTAAAAGTAATTTTAATGATCTTATTGGATTCAATAAAAAAATTCTAACAAGTAGTGTAAATATTGGAGATCAAATTCCTAATCTCTCACAAGACAGAGAAATATTGAATGTTCATTGTGACCTCATATCCGAAAGTTTAGTTGATGGTGACGAAACGGATATTATATATAGTTTCAGTACTAGTACTTTAACACCAAGTTTTTCATTCACACAAGAGCCAAGACGTGTACAGTTCAATCCTGTCAATAAAAATACGATTAATAAAATTCGAATTTATATCACAGACGGTAAACGAAGAATCATAGATCTTAATCATAGTGACACTTCATTCAGTTTGATTTTAAGAGAGAAGAGAGATTAATCTAACTAATAGTTATATATATGGCATCATTTGAATACAAGCGTATTTATCATCCAAAACTTGGACGATTTGTTTATGAACATAAAGGGTCTGGGATCATTGTTGATAACATTTTCAAACCATTAATGAGTCTTACATCATCTGCTTTCAAAAAAGTTGCTAAACCAATGGCGAAAAAAGCGCTTGAATCTGGTATTTCACATGCTGGAGACAGACTGGGAAAAAAAATAGCTGAAAAAAGCGGAGAGATTATTATGAGAAAATTACATGGTTCAACTAAACAATCAATGAATAAAACCAAACCTACTAAACCAAAACAAGAAGAAGATTACAACACAATTCTGAATAGACTTATATCTGGTACTGGATTAAGACGATAAATGTTATTATAAATAGACTAGCAAGTGGGAAATGGTTTATATAAAAAGTAAATTTTATCTAAACTATTCATATAAATGAGTTTCAGAACAGATAACAATCTGCAACGATATGAATACGTTCGTTTCCATTTAGATAATGTCATTGAGCAACCTGCTAACAATCAAGGCCAGAAAAAGTCAGGGTACAGATTCACAATCAACGATAGGTCGACTATGTTCGATTTTTTTAATGGGTATTTCGAAGTAACTAAAGAGCTTCAAAAAGGGCTGATGGTTCTGGATATGCAGCAGCAGATCGCATAACTATCATAAACGGATCTCACAGTCTAATCAGACATATGGTTATTAAATCTTCTGGTAAGATTGTTTACGAGAGTGATAATTTACATCGAATAACGAATGTTAAAAATCTCCTTGAATACAGCGATGACTTCAGTCGATCTGTTGGAAAGAATTCATTCTGGTATCTTGATACTGATGGAACAACAGCTGCTACCAACTTGGGATTCGAAGCCCGTCGTATTTTAACTCAAGCGGTACTGAATAATGGAAATGGAGGATCTAGATCAATCAACGAGATGATTCCATTAAACAGATACAGCTTTTTCCAAGAATTAGAAAGAAAAATGTTGCCTCCAATGCAGCTCACAATTGAACTTACACTTAACGAAGACAGTGAAATGATTCATAAAGCAGCTGCGGCAGACGATGGTCGTGTTGTAGTAAAGAGATTGTATCTTTGGCTCCCAAGACTGGTTCCAAAAGACAGCATGTATAGTAATTTCGTTTCAGATTTTCTCAAGCCAACAACCTGGAAATATATGCGAGATCTCTACAATCAGTCAGCAAATACCAGAGCTATTCAGAATATGTTTCAAATAAGTCCAGCTATTGATAACGTCAAACATGTTTTTATATATCTCCAGCGGGCAGTCGCACCAAATGGTAATGAAGAAGAGAGAAGTCCGTATGTGTTTGACACCTTCAAGTTGAATGCAGCTGATGCTAATAGCTCTCTCTCGAGTTGTCGTTTAGAATATGGAAACAATACGTTTTATCCCGAACTAGAATATGATAGTGATTCAAAAATCAGGATATTCAATGATCTTATGTCATATGCATATCGTAAGAACGATTACAATTCAGGAACACAGCTTAATGTATCCAATTTCACTAGTTTGTATGGATTATTGTACTTTGATTTGTCATATCAGAAAGAGGTAGTGACAAGAGATCCTAAACAGTTGATTCTCCATTATCGTTTGAATGTAGCCCCAGCAGCAAACGTCCGAGCTCATAGCATCGTATTTTACGAGAGTGAGGTTGTTGTTAAGACAGTTGGAAACGAATTGATGATAGTTTAAATAAATAAGTTTTACATCGATGAAAATTTAAATGAATATGTTTTTTAAAATAGAATTTATCTAACATATAATATATGACACAACTATACGAAATTAAAGTTAGTTTATCACCAAACCAGAAAAAGAATCTTAGTAGCGCGTATCATAAAAGAGAAACTATCGTTTTGAGACTGACAAAGGATTCATTATCTGGGAATGACACTCTATATGTACCTCAGAATATAGTTAAGCGATTGGATAAAAATAGAAAATTGAAAAAGGGAATGGACATCAAACTAGCCAAAACAAACATTCGAAAGCAAGTTGGTGGATCACTCCTCTCTACAGTTCTGTCGCTTGGAAGAACTTTCGCTCCAACGATTGCCAAGACTATTGGATTGTCAGCTTTGGCAGGTTTAGCATCTGAAGGAGCATCTCAGATTGTTAAGAAGATATCTGGAAAAGGTTTACAAACCGGTGGGTTCCTAATACCACAAAATAAAATCAACCAGTTGATAGCATATAAACATCTTTTGACCACAAAACAAAAACAAGATATATTAAATGCTCTACAAACAGGCTCTGGTGTTCATATAAAACCGACAAAAGTACAAACAGGTGGGTTCTTAGGGACTCTCCTTGCATCAATTGGAGTCCCTTTAGCTATTGAGGTAATAAAGAAGATGACTGGTAAAGGAGCTCCTCAGATGGGACGACCTAAACAAAGACCACCCAGATCTATACCAGAACAGGATGGTGGTTTGATGACCAACACTTATAGAACACCGCCTTTTTACGGAAATTGGCCAGACGATACAATCGGTATGGGGAATAAAAAAAAAACAAGCTCACAAAAAGGGCGACGGTCTACTATTAGGCAAGAACTCACCGTTCAAAAAAGTCCCTCTTCTAAACATTTTGTTGTAAAACCAAAATTCCATAACAATGTCCCATTAAGCAATTACGATTTAATAAAATGGTGTAAATATCTGAATATCCCAATTAAAGATGTTCTTTCTAGAGATGAATCAGTGCCGCACAATCATAGACAGGCTCTATTCATTTACAATCTGGAACCATCATATATGAGCGATAGCCATTGGGTATCCACATATGTGAAAGATAACGTGGTCAATTACTTTGATAGCTTTGGTTTACCTCCCTTCCAAGAAATTGTTAATCACGCAAGAAAAAAGAATTTAACACTTCTTCATCAAAATAACCAAATACAAAATTTAATGACGACAACATGTGGCTACTTTTGTTTATACTTTTTAAATGAGATTAATAATGGTAAATCATATTTTGATCTGTTGAAAGTTTTCGACATATATGATACGACGAATAATGAGAAATTTATAGAACAGTATTTCAAAAATATCTAATTAATATATATGAGATCATATTGCGTTAAACAGAAAAAGGTTACAGAATGTATACCTAATAGTGAAAAATATGTAAAGGCTAAAAATGGGAGGCTTATGTTCAAATGTAAATGCTCTGAATGTGGAATCACTAAGACGAAATTTATCAAAAGCCAAAAGGGAGGTGAAAATCCATTAGGTAAGGCTTTTGAGGCAGCCAAAATAGCCGAACAAATAACTCGCAAAGTAATTCCATCAACCAACCATGTATTTGACCGATATTGGTCTGGTGATATCTTGAAAGGTGCTTTCACAGGATCAACAGGTATCACAAGCAAGAAATTCTGGACTAAACCAAAGAAGGGTACTGTCATGCGTTTGGTGAAAAATCCGAAAACTGGTAAATATGAAAACGTATATATTGAACCTTAATCTAATCTAATCATATTATATATGAAATCATATTGCGTGAAACAAAAAAAGGTCACAGAATGTGTACCCGGGAGTGAACGATATGAAAAGGCTATAAATGGGAGGCTTATGCTTAAATGTACTTGTGCAGAATGTGGAATCACTAAGACTAAATTCGTTAAACAGGCGGGAAACGGGGTCGCCCGTCGAAAGGATTTGGATGGTGCTGGTGTTGATATACATAAACTAATTGGGAAATTACCGACACCAAAAGCTGGATGGACTCCTGGAAAGTATAAATACATGGGGGCATATAACCCTCTCGATAAACAGTTAGAGTATGATAAAAACACTGGAGAGGTCACCAAGTGGCACGTACAACCTTACAATGAAGTTGATAGAATATCAGCTCATCATGATATTTGTTATGATATGGGGAAAAACAAAGGTGAATGTGACAGAAAAATGGTCAAGTCATTGGATAAAATACCTTATGGACAGATGCCAAAATGGGGACAAACAGCACGATTTCTAATCAACACAAAACAAAAACTAGGTCTTGGTGTAAAACAAAGGAAGACAAAAAACGGAAAAGGCCGTCGAGTGAAGAAAACTGGCAAGAAAAATTAGCTGATGAGCTTCATAAACCGATAAAGCGTAACTTCACCCGGCGGCGGGTAATTGTAAACCATATTGACGAGACATGGTGTTCAGATCTTATTGAGATGCAACAGTTTAGTCGATGGAATAAGGGTTATAGATATCTTCTCATGGTACTCGATGTGTTTAGTAAATATGGTTGGATCGTCCCATTAAAAGATAAAAAGGGTGAAACCGTTATGAATGCATTCAAAACAATATTCAAAGAGGGGCGTAAACCACAATATCTTTGGACTGATAAAGGGAAAGAGTATTACAACAAACATGTTAAGGAACTACTTGATAAGAATAAAATAACATTATACTCAACTGAGAATGAGGAAAAATCTAGTGTTTGTGAAAGATGGAACAGAACAATTAAAAACAAGATGTGGAAACAGTTTACTGTTCAGGGGAATACACAGTATCTTGACATGCTACCAAAATTAGTGAAACAGTATAACAACACCAGACATAGCTCTATCAAAATGACACCCATAGAAGCCAGTAAAAAGAAGAATGAAGGAGTTGTTTACTTTAATCTATACGGTGATATGGAAATATCAAAACAGAAACCGAAATTCAAAGTTGGTGATAAGGTTAGAATAAGTAAGTATAAACGGAATGTGTTTGATAAGGGCTATACCCCAAATTGGTCTAAGGAAATTTTCACAGTTGATGAAATACAACATACGAATCCAATCACATACAAACTGAAGGATCTCAGAGATGAAGACATTGAAGGGAGTTTTTATGAACCTGAATTACTGAAAGCTGAACAACAGATATTCAGAATTGATAAAGTTATTCGGAGGGATTACAAGAAGAAACAAGCTTTTAATTAGTCAAATGGAAGGGATACAGTGATGAATTTAACAGTTGGGTTCCAATGAAGGACTTAAGAGATATATAAAGTGTTTTAAAGAGAATTATCTAATGTATATTATATCAATCGATACAGTATATGCTGTCTTTTGCTTTTGGTAGCCAAAAATATAATTGTTTCTGGCTATCTTATTTAAAAAATAAAAATATATAGTATATACATATGAAAGGTTTCACTTATGAAGGTCAAAAACTGATTATTATCAAAAAAGATGATGATATATGGTTCCGTGGTAAAACAGTTGTCAGCATTTTAAATTATAAAAATACTCGTAAAGCTATTCGTGATCATGTTGCTCCAGAAGATAAATGTTCACTTAAGAGACTCAAATCCAAGGGGAACGAATCGTTCCCTTTAAAAATACTCATGATAATGGGCTCAAATCTTGGGGGAACGAATCGTTCCCCCTAAAAAATAACCCCAAATCCAAGGGGAACGAATCGTTCCCTTTAAAACGGAACACTGGAAACACAATTTATATAAATGAATCTGGACTGTATGGCCTAATTTTGAGATCAAACATAGATAAAGCTAAAGATTTCCAACGATGGGTAACAAAAGATGTTTTACCATCAATCAGAAAAACCGGCAAGTATGAATTCAACAACAGACCATACAAAATGCTAACATTCAATATAAATACAGAATATGACTTACATAAAAAGGTAGTCAACTTTATTAGAAATAATTATCCGAAAGCCCTTCTAATACCAACATTAGGTGAGAATCAAGTGAATTGTAACATGCGAATTACATCATACAATAAAGGTTATCAAAAAGGTTCTTGTGATCTATTTATTGGTAATATGCATTTGAATTACTCAGGTTTTGCTATCGAATTTAAAACACCAAAATGTGATGGAAAGCTTTCTAAAGAGCAAGAAATGATGTTGCAAGAGTATGAAAACAACAATTATAAAACATTGGTTAGCAATGACTATGATGAGATAATTAAAGAGATCATTCTTTATTTTCAAGGTGTTAGAATCAAATGTAAGCATTGTATTAAAAAATTCCGATCATCAGAAACATTACAAAATCATTGCAACTACATACACAAATATATAACATAATTATAATGAAAAATCTTAAGTTTGGAGATGAATTCAATTCTATAAAATTCAGGGCTAAGCATGTGTACGGAGCTAAGGATCTTGATTATTCTGGCCGTAAAGATAAAAAGTATGTTGTAACGCTTAAAAATGGTGAAAAAATACACTTTGGGGACAGGCAGTATGAAGATTTCTTGGTGCATAAAGATCCAGAAAGGCGTATACGATATCGTAAAAGAGCCTCTAAAATAAAGAATAGATATGGTAAATTAACGTACAAGGATCCTAGATATGCTAATTACTGGAGTTACCATCTTCTGTGTTGAACATATTTAAAAACATAATATATAGTATTATATATATGGATAACGCAATTGTTAAGAGAGGTCGTGGTAGACCAAATCAGAATTTAACCAAAGAAGAAAAAACAAAACGAAGAACTATGTACATGTTGAATAAGGAATGGTATTGTGAGATATGTAATACAGGTCGCAATTATACTTTGTCTGGAAAAACATGTCATTTAAAAACTAAAAAACATCGACATAATTTAAACGCATCAAAAACCATTTAAAAATAAAAATATATAGTAATATTATATGATGAACTTCATGAAATTGAAACGAAAATTCGAATTAACCAATTATAAAATCGATAAGAAATTCAAATCAATCACTTGCAAATACTGTCATTCAATGGCAACATATAAACTAATCACTGGAGAGTATTGCAATTATGAAGAAAGTGTAATATGCCATAAATGTTCAGATCGTATAAACAAATTAAAAGGCTATCAACTTGATCTTATGGGATTTGTTGACTCCTATAAATTAGCCATTTAAAAACGCACACTAAACTATTTAAAAATATTTCACTATAGATATAGTATCTATAATGAGATCAGAAAAAAAATCTAATAATATTAATATGGATAAAGCTAGTTTGAAGAAACTCAGGAAATCGCAACTCATCAAATTGCTTATGAAGCAAGATAATAACACGCCCATTTTACAAAAAAGACCAGTACCTGCGCCTCGTAAGAGTGTCAAAGAGATGGTCAAACGGTACGAAGAAAACATTATTCTTCCACCAATGCAGTTCAGGGATAATTACAAACCAATCCCAAAACAAAGAACTGTTAAAAGAAAACCGGTTCCTACACCTAGAACCGTAATTAAACAAATCGACAAAGCTTTAAACGGTTTTGTAAAATCTTATGAAATCGATCTAAGAAATGATAAAGATCCTCTTATTCAAATGCAAAATACACGAAAAGGTGTAGAACGTCAATTATCTATTTTATTGAATGAAATGAAAGGCTTGAAATACGTTGAAACATTGAAAGTCACTTTCGAAAAAATATCATCTGATGTAATAATTGAAAAGTCAGCATATTTCAATAGCGCAAGTCAAACAATAATCAACCAAGTGGGAATCAGTGAATCATTAAAAATTTCTTCAGAAAACATCATAAACAAAATAGCTCAATGGATATCAGAAGGATCAGGATGGACTGTAAAAGAAATTAATGACCATTACCTAAACATTGCTAAATATGAGCCTATGAAGGGATCCTCATATATCAAACTACCTCAAGAACTGCGAAACAGTGCAAAAGGCTTAATAAACATGAAAAATGATGATAATAAATGCTTCCGATGGTGTCATATCAGGCATTTAAATCCGCAAGAAAAATATCCTCAAAGGATTAAAAAAGTCGATAAACCATACATTGAAAAGTTAGATTACTCAGGTATTGAATTCCCAGTCGGTGTTAAACATTACAACAAAATCGAGAAGCAAAACAGTATAAATATAAACGTATTCGGATATGAAAACAAACAACCGTACCCAATATATGTCTCCAAAGAAAAGTATGAAGATCATATGGAGCTACTTCTGGTAACTGAAAATGAAAACATGCATTATGTTCTTATAAAGGATTTCAACAAATTCATGTATAACCAAACAAAGCATGAGCATAGAAAACACTTTTGCATGCACTGTCTGCAATGTTTTACCTCTGACAGAGTATTGAACAAGCATAGAGAAAATTGTATTGAAATAAATGGTACGCAAGCAATTAAAATGCCTGACAAAGACAATAACATACTAAAATTCAACAACTTTCATAAACAGCAACCTGTGCCATTTGTTATTTATGCAGATTTTGAGGCTATAACTGAGAAGATTCATGGATGCCAGCAAAATGGTAATAAATCATACACAGAAGCTTACCAAAAGCATACTGACTGTGGATATGGATACAAGGTTGTATGCTGTTATGATGATGAATATACTAAACCAATACAACTATATAGAGGTGAAAATTCTGTTTATAAATTCATGGAAAATCTCTTAAAAGAAATAAAATGGTGCAAAAAAGTAATGAAACAATATTTCAATAAACCATTAAAAATGACTAAAGATGATGAAAAGGAATTCAAAAAAGCTGAAACATGTCACATCTGTGATAAAAAATATAATGAAGAAGACATTCGGGTTAGAGATCATTGCCATATTACAGGCAGATTCAGGGGCTCAGCTCACCAAGAATGCAATCTGAAATTAAAAATGAAGCCAGAAGAAATAAAAATTCCAGTCATATTCCATAATTTGAGAGGTTATGATAGTCATTTCATTATGCAAGAAATTGGAACCATTGTTAAGAAACACTCATACAAAAATAATAAAGGAGAGGAGAAACAAATGAATATTAATGCCATTCCAAATAACATGGAAAAGTATATGGCTTTCATGCTTGGCAACCATTTAACATTCATCGACAGTTTCCAGTTTATGAGTTCAAGTTTGGATAAATTAGTCAGCAACTTGCCCGTAGAAGCTTTAAAGTATACCAGCGAAAAATTCCAAAAAGAAAAATTCAATCTTATGACACGAAAAGGTATTTATCCGTATGATTACATGGACAGTTTCGATAAATTCAATAAAACAGAATTGCCAACAAAAGAAGAATTTTATAGCCAATTGAGTGATGAGCATATTTCAGATGAAGATTATACGCATGCAAAAAAAGTTTGGAATACTTTTAAATTGCAAACAATGGGTGAATACCATAATTTATATCTCAAGTCTGATATACTTCTATTGGCTGATGTGTTTGAAAATTTCCGCAAAACATGTCTTCAGTATTATAAATTAGACCCATGCCACTATTTCACATCACCTGGTTTGTCTTGGGATGCAATGTTGAAGATGACTAATATCAAATTAGAACTAATGACTGATATAAACATGTTTCAATTCATTGAAAAAGGCATGCGTGGTGGAATCAGTTATATTGCAAATCGATTTGGTTCAGCAAACAACAAATACATGAAAGAATACGATGAGAAGGCGCCCTCAAAGTACATTATGTATCTTGACGCTAATAACCTGTATGGTTGGGCAATGAGTCAATATCTTCCTACTGGAGGTTTCAAATGGATGTCAGAAAAGAAAATTAATAAAATTAATTTAGCAAAGTATGATGAATCTTGTAACAAGGGGCTGATACTAGAAGTTGATTTAGAATACCCCAAAGAGTTGCATAATTTGCATAATGACTACCCTCTTGGAGCGGAAAAAGTTAAAGTCAATAATACAATGCTGTCTGAGTATTGTCAGAAAATACAAAAAAAATTCAATATATCAACGGGACTGGTTCATAAACTGATTCAAACATTATCCAACAAAGAAAAATATGTTCTGCACTACAGAAACTTGCAGCTGTATCTGGATCTTGGGTTGAAATTGAAAAAAGTCCACAGAGTATTAGAATTCAATCAGACTGCATGGTTGAAGCAATATATTGATTTCAACACACAAAAAAGATCACAAGCAAAAAATGCATTTGAAAAAGACTTTTTCAAACTAATGAATAACAGTGTATTTGGAAAAACAATGGAAAACATCAGAAAGCGTGTTGATGTACGTCTGGTCACAGATGATAAAAAATTATTGAAAATGGCTTCAAAACCTACTTTTGTATGCAGTAAAATATTCAATGAAAATCTGGTAGCAGTTCACAAGATCAAAGAAACGATAACTCTAAACAGGCCGGCATATGTAGGTATGTGTATTCTTGATCTAAGTAAGACATTGATGTATGATTTTCATTACAATTATATAAAACAAAAGTATGGAGAAAAAGCCAAGCTTCTATTCACTGACACAGACAGTCTGACATATGAGATTGAATCTGAAGATGTTTACCAAGACTTTTGGAACGATAAAGATAGATTTGACAACAGCGACTATCCAGAAAACTCCTCATATTTCGATAAGACAAATAAAAAGGTAATTGGAAAATTCAAAGATGAAGCTGCAGGAGTTCCTATTTGCGAATTCGTCGGTTTGCGATCAAAAATGTATAGCTATATAAAAGACAACAATAAAGTAGAAAAAACAGCAAAAGGAATCAAAAAGAATATAATAAAGGGAAATATCAAACATGAAGATTATAAAAACGTTTTATTCAAAAATGAACAAATGCAACACAAAATGAAAACAATAAGAAGCGACAAACATCAACTCGGAAGTTATGAAATGAACAAAATATCACTCAGCTGTTTTGACGACAAAAGATATATATCAAAAGATGGAATCAAAAGTTTTGCTTACGGACATTATGCAATCTGAAGATGTGACGTCACGACACAGCTGTGTCGGCCTCCAGACAAGTTCCGCAAGCACAGTCTACTTTTCTGTTCACTACAAACTTTACTGACAAACTTTACTGACAAACTTTACCGACAAACTTTACTGACAAACTTTACTGACAAACTTTACTGACAAACTTTACTGACAAACTTTACTGACAAACTTTACTGACAAACTTTACTGAAAAACTTTACTTTAAATACAAGTTCATCTGATATTACATGACAATCTGATGACTCATCGGGAAAGTCCCATTTCATCATAAACTTCCTGTTTTCACCAGACATGTCCTGACTTGTTTCTCGGTATGACTTCCTGTTGTATGACGTCACGCGATGTGAAAATGCGTTGGTTTCCGCATGAAATAAAAACATATAGTATCCAAATAATTGTGCCCATGAAATAAAATACATATAGTTATCCATAAAATAAAAACATATAGATTTCCCAAACATGGATCTTGTATATAGTAAACCATCACATAAAAAAGCGACCATCGCTCTTATCTCTACGAGTTAAGGCTCTGGCCGCACGTATCCTCACCAAAAGTTGGTGATAAAAGATATATAGTGGAAAATGAATCTCATATAATGGTAGCCATTATAGTAGTTATAGAGTTGGCGTTGTTCAAGATCAGTTTTGTTTCAAAACTGGTCTCGAACCGCCAACTCTATAACTACTACTGTCTGATGCGATAGAGTGGATCCTCCTCAATCAATGCCTGGTTTCATTTGTTTGTCATATCCTCAATGATTTCTTGATCATCGAACCACCCTCATCCTCCCCTCCTCTCAATTTGCTATGCCAGCAGAGCTTGAATAGCATGCTCTTGACCTTTAGGAATCTGGGTATCCCCATTGCAGCCAACAAAACAGAGGGCACTTATACTACCCTTGAGTTCATGGGAATTATCCTGGACACCGTCCGGATGGAGGCCAGACTCCCAGCAGATAAGGTAGAACGGATACAGGCCTCCCTTGCCCTCTTTCAACAAAAACGACATGCACCCTAAAGGAGTTACAATCACTCATTGGGACTTTGAACTTTGCGTGCAGAGTTATCCCCCTGGGAGTCCCTTTCTACAGCGCATGATTGAGCTAACTCGTAAAGTCGCTAAACCTCACCATCACATTAAATTAAGCAAGGGTTTCTTTAAGGATCCACTATGTGGCAACAGTTTATTCACACTTGGAATGGGGCCGGATTTTTCCTCCCTACTTCATGGCTAGACTCCGACTCCTTAGAACTCCATACCGATGCCTCAGGCACACTTGGGTACGGTGGGATATTAGGTCAGAAATGGTTTCAGGGTAGGTGGGAGACTCACCACCAGCTCAATGCTCCTGGTATAAGCATTGCCTGGCAAGAGTTATTTGCCTTGGTGGTAGCATGCCACCTATGGGGGGATGAGTTCGCTAACAAGCGTATTGTTTTCTATTGTGACAACAAATCGGTTGTCAGTATAGTCAACTCTAAACGATCCCACATGTCTAGGGTTATGGAACTCGTTCGCCATTTCACCCTCTTAACTTTAAGACATAACTTCTATCCAAGGGCAGAACACATTGAAGGCAAGACAAATGAAACCGCAGATTCCCTCTCTCGATTTCAGATGGATCGATTTCGCAGACTGGCCCCTCATACAGACCCAGCCCCATGTCCCATACCCCAGGCAATGTTGGTGATCTGAATGCCGACATCCAGAAGTACTTAAGTCTCTCTGTTGCTGTCTCTACTAAACAAACATACACATCTGGTGAACGAAGACTTTTGGACTTTTGCACCTTCCACAGCCCATACAAGTCAACTCATTTGCCAACCAATGAAGAGACTCTGATTCAGTATGTTGCATATTTAGCCAAAACAATTAAACACTCATCCATCAAGGGCTACCTGGCTGCAGTTAGACACCTGCATATCCGCTCAGGCTATGACCTGGACCTTAAGAAATTCTTGCGCCTGCAGTTGATTTGCCGCGGCATCAAGCGTTCCCAGGGTGATTCTACCCGCATTCGACTCCCTATTGCAATAAACCACCTGAAATTGTTCTTCCAACGTCTTGCAATCCCAACCACCACTAACTATGACTCTATTATGGTATGGGCAGCAATGACCTTAGCCTTTTTTGGTTTCCTCCGCTTGGGAGAAATGACCTGCAACTCACCCTATTCATGTACACTCCACTTGTCTCCACGGGATGTAACCTTTTTCCCCAGTTTTCAAAACCCTGAACATATGTCAGTTAGGATAAAAATATCCAAAACCGACCCATTTCGTTCGGGTCAGACTATTGTTATTGGAAAGACTGACCAGAGGGTCTGCCCTGTTTTGGCTATGACAAATTATCTGTCCTGCCGGGGGACCACAACAGGTCCACTTTTTCAGTACTTGTCTGGGGCTCCCATCACAAAAGCGGGCCTTACCTCTGAAACTAGGCAGCTTCTCTCTATGTCAGGTTTTCAACCCTCTCAGTATACGGGACATAGCTATAGAATTGGGGCTGCCACAACCTCTGCTTCTGTGGGCCTTCCCCCTTGGCTAATAAAAACACTTTGGCGGTGGTCCTCTGACTGCTACGAAAGATATGTTCAGTGCCCACATTCCCTTCTTTCTGGGGTATCCCGTCAGTTGTTAGGTGATACCTTTAATTAGTTAATTAATTACTTATTTTCAGGGTGGGGTTGTTTCGTCTATGGGGAATACATTTTTTGGCCTTGCATTGTAAGCAATCTATTGATTGTTTCAATTCTTTTGTCAAACGGAAAATATAACCGTTGTTTTAACAATTTTCAGGTCTTCCATTGTAGGCAATCTATCCGTCGTTTCAATTCGTTTTTCAAATGGAAAATCTAACCGTTGTTTCAACAATATTTTACTTCGATTCTTCGTAATCTATCTGTTGTTTCATTTTCTTAAATGGGAAATCGAACTGTTTTTTCAACAATTTTTTTGCTTTGCACTGTAAGTAATCTATCCGTTGTTTCAAATCCTTTTTAAAATAGAAAATCTAACCGTCGTTTTAACACTTTTTGTGCTTTGCATTGTAGGCAATCGATCCGTCGTTTTAATTTTTTTTCTCAAATGGAAAATCAAACCGTTATTTCAACAATGTTTTGGCCTTGGATTGTGGGCAACCTATCCGTTGTTTTAATTCTTTTGTCACATGGAAAATCTAACCGTTGTTTTAGCAATTTTTTGTCCTTGCATTGTAGGCAATTAATCCGTTGCTTTAGTTCTTTTCTCAAAGGGGAAATCGAACCGTTGTTGCAACAATTTTTTAGCCTTGCAATGTAAGCAGTCTATCCATTGTTTTAATTCCTTTGTCACATGGAAAATCTAACCGTTGTTTCAACAATGTTTTGGCCTTCGATTGCGGGCAATCTATCCGCTGGTTGAATTCTTTTCTCTAATGGAAATTCTAACCGTTGTTTCAACAATTTTTTGGCTTTTACTTGTAGCAATCTATACATCATTTCAATTCTTTTCTCAAATGAAAAATGTTACCGTTTTTTGAGCAATTTTTTTGCCTTCGACTGCAGGCAATCTATTTGTTGTTTCAATTATTTTGTCAAACAGAAAATCTCGCCGTTGTTTCAACGCTTTTTTGGCTTTGTGCTGTAGCCACTCAATCCGTCGATTCAAATCTTTTCTCAAAGGGGAAATCAAACCGTTGTTGCAACAACTTTTTAGCCTGGCATTGTAACCAATCTATCCATTGTTTCAATCCTTTTGTCAAACGGAAAATTTAACCGTTCTTTTAACACTTTTTTGGCCTTACATTGTAGGCATTCTATCCGTCGTTTCAATTTTTTTTTCAAATGGAAAATCTAACCGTTGTTTCAACAGTTATTCGACCTTCCATTGCAAGCAATCTATTCGTTGTTTCAATTCTTTTGTCAAACGGAAAATCTCACCGTTGTTTCAAGAATTTTTTGGCCTTCGATTGCAGGCAATCCCTCCGTTGTTTCAATTCTTTTCACTAATGGGAAATCTAACATTTGTTTTAATAATTTTTTGGCCTTACATTGTAAGCAATCTATCGGTTGTTTCAATTCTTTTGTCAAATGGAAAAGCTAACCGTTGTTTCAACACTTTTTTTTTCCTTGCATTGTAGGCAATCTTTCCGTCCTTTCAATTCCTTTCTCAAATAGAAAATCTCACCGTTGTTTCAACAATTGTTTGGCCTTCGATTGCAGGCAATCTCTTTGTTGTTTCAATTCTTTTGTCAAACGGAATATCTCGCCGTTGTTTCAACGCGTTTTTGGCTTTGTACTGTAGCCAGTCAATCCGTTTTTTCAACCCTTGTCAAATGAAAAATCTAACCGTTGTTTCAACACTTTTTTGTCGTTGCATTGTAGGTAATCAATCCGTTGTTTCAATTCTTTTCTCAAAGGGGAAATCGAACCGTTGTTGCAACAACTTTTTAGCTTTCCATTGTAACCAATCTATCCATTGTTTCATTTCCTTTATCACATGGAAATTCGAACCGTTGTTGCAACAATTTTTTAGCTTTCCATTGTAACCAATCTATCCATTATTTCATTTTCTTTATCACATGCAAATTCTAGCCGTTATTTCAACATTATTTGTTTTAATTCTTTTCGCAAAGGGGAAATCAAACCGTTGTTGCAACAACTTTTTAGCCTGGCATTGTAACCATTCTATCCATTGTTTCATTTCCTTTGTCACATGGAAATTCTAGCCGTTGTTTTAACAAAATTTTCGCCTTCCATTTTAAGGAATCTATCCGTCCATTCAATTCTTTTCTCAAATGGGAAATCTAACTGTTGTTTCACCAATTTACTGGCCTTTGATTGCAGGCAATCTATCCGTTGTTTCAATTCTTTTGTCAAATGTGAAATCACACCGTTATTTCAACGCTTTTTTGGCTTTGTATTGTAGGCAATCGATCCATCGTTTTGGTTTTTTTTTTCTCAAATGGAAAATCAAACCGTTGTTTTAACAATTTTTTTCCTTCGATTGCAAGCAATGCATCCGTTGTTTCAATTCTTTTCTCAAATGGGAAATCGAACTGTTGTTTCAACACTTTTTTGGCCCTGCATTGTAAGCAATCTATCCGTTGTTTCAAATCTTTTCTGAAATAGAAAATCTAGCGGTTGTTTTAACACTTTTTTGGCCTTACATTGTAGGCAATCTATTTGTTGTGTCAATTCTTTTGGGAAATGGAAAATCTCACCGTTGTTACAACGCTTTTTTGGCTTTGTATTGTAGGCAATCATTCCGTCGTTTTAATTCTTTTCTCAAATAGAAAATCGAACCGTTGTTCCAACATTGTTTTGGCCTTCGATTGCGGGCAATCTATCCGCTGTTTGAATTCTTTTCTCTAATGGCAAATCTAACCGTCGTTTCAACAAGTTTTTGGCTTTTACTTGTAGGCAATCTATGCGTCGTTTCAACTGTTTTCTCAAATGGATAATCGAACTCTTTTTTCAACAATTTTTTTCGCGTTGCGTTGTTAGCAATCTATCCGTTCTTTCAATTCTTTTTTTAAATAGAAAATCTAACCGTTGTTTTAACAATTTTTTTGGCTTGGCATTGTAGCCAATCTCTTCGTTGCTTAAATTCTTTTGTCAAATGGAAAATCTCACCATTGTTTCAAGAATTTTTGGGCCTTCGATTGCAGCCAATCTATCCGTTGTTTCAATTCTTTTCTCTAATGGGAAATCTAACTGATGTTTAACTAATTTTTTGGCCTTACATTGTAAGCAATCTATCGGTTGTTTCAATTCTTTTGTGAATTGGAAAAGCTAACCGTTGTTTCAACACTTTGTTTGCCCTGCATTGTAGGCAATCGATCCGTCGTTTTAATCCTTTTCTCAAAGGGGAAGTCTAACCGTTGTTTCAACAATCTTTTGGCCTTGCATTGTCAGAACTCTATCCATTGTTTCAATTCTTTTGTCAAATGGAAAAGCTAACCGTTGTTTCAACATTTTTTTTGGCATTTTGTTGTAGGCAATCTATCCGTCGTTTCAATTCTTTTCTCAAATGGTAAATCTAACCGTTGTTTCAACAATTTTTTGGCCTTACATTGTAAGCAATCTATCCGTTGTTTCAATTTTTTTTTGTGAAATAGACAATGTAACGGTTGTTTTAACACTTTGTTTGCCTTGCATTGTAGGCAATCTATCCGTTGTTTTAATTCTTTTCTCAAAGCGAAAATCTAACCTTTGTTGCAACAATTTTGTAGCCTTGCAAAGTAAGCAATGTATTCCTTGTTTTAATTCCTTTGTCACAGTGAAATTCTAACCGTTGTTTCAACAATATTTAGACCTTTCATTATAGGGAATGTAAACGTCGTGTCAATTCTTTTCTCAAATAAGAAATCTAACTGTTGTTTCGACAATTTTTTGCATTTTCTTGTAGGCAATCTATCCGTCGTCTCAATTCTTTTGTCAAGTGGGAAATCTAACCGTTGTTTCAACAATTTTTTGGCCTTCCATTGTAGGCAACCTATGCGTTGTTTTAATTCGTTTTTCAAATGGAAAATCTCACCGTTGTTTCAACAATTTCTTATCTTCGATTGTAGGTAATCTATCCTTCGCTTCAATTCTTTTTTCAAATGCGAAATCTAACCGTTGTTTCAACAATTTTTTGGCCTTACATTGTAAGAAGTTTATCCTTTTTTTTAATTTTTTTTTGTTAAATGGAAAATTCAACCTTTGGTAATCTATCTGTTGTTTAAATTCTTTTCTGAAATGGGAAATCGAACTGTTTTTTCAACAATTTTTTCTTTGCATTGTAAGCAATCTATCCGTTGTTTCAAATCCTTTCTAAAATAGAAAACCTAACCGTTGATTGTCTTTTTGTGCTTTGCATTGTAGGCAATCTATCCGTTGTTTCAATTCTTTTGTCAAATAGGAAATCTCACCGTTATTTTAACGCTTTTTTGGCTTTGTATTGTAGGCAGTAGATTCGTCCTTTAAATGTTTTTCTCAAATGGAAAATCAAACCGTTGTTTCAACAATGTTTTGGCCTTGGATTGCGGGTAATCTATCCGTTGTTTCAATTCCTTTGTCACATGGAAAATCTAACCGTTGCTTCAACAGTGTTTTGGCTTCTTCTTGTAAGGCAATCTATCCGTCGTTTCAATTCCTTTCTCAAATGCAAATCTCACCGTTTTTTCAACAATTTACTGGCCTTTGATTGCAGGTCATCTATCCGTTGCTTCAATTCTTTTGTCAAATGTGAAATCTCACCGTTATTTCAACGCTTTTTTTGCTTTGTATTGTAGGCAATCGATCCGTTTTTTTAATTTTTTTTCTCAACTGGAAAATCAAACCGTTGTCTCAACAATGTTTTGGCCTTGGATTGCGGAGAATCTCTCCGTTGTTTTAATTCCTTTGTCACATGGAAAATCTAACCGTTTTTTCAACAATGTTTCGGCTTCTTCTTGTAGGCAATCTATCCGTCGTTTCAATTCTTTTATCAAAGGGAAAATCTAACCGTTGTTGCAACAATTTTTAGCCGTGCATTGTAAGAAATGTACCACTTGTTTCAATTCCTTTGTCACATGGAAATTCTAACCGTTGTTTCAACAATATTTTGCCCTTTCATTATAAGGAATGTTGCCGTCGTTTCAATTCTTTTCTCAAATGGGAAATCTAACCGTTGTTTCAACACTTTTTTGGCCTTACATTGTAAGCAATCTATCCGTTTTATAAATTTTTTTTTTGCAAATGGAAAATCCAACCTTGGGTTCAACAATTTTTTAGCCTTTCATTGTATGCAATCCATTCGTTGTTTCAATTCTTTTCTCAAATGGGAAATGGTACCGCTGTTGCAACAATTTTTAGCCTTGCATTGTAAGCAATCTATCCGTTGTCTTAATTGTTTTGTCAGATAGGAAATCGAGCCGTTGTTTGCACATTCTTTCGGCTTTCCATTATAGGGAATCTTTCGGTTGTTTTAATTCATTTGTCACATGGAAAATCTAACCGTTGTTACAACAATTTTTTGGCTTGATATTGTAAGCAATCCACCCCTTTTTCCAATTTTTTTTTAAATGGAAAATCTCACCGTTGTTTCAACAATTTTTTACCTTCGTTTGTTGCAATCTATTCGTCGTTTCAATTCTTTTCTCGAGTGGATAATCTAACCATTGTTTCAACAATTTTTTGTCCTTGCGTTGTAGGCAATCAATCCATTTTTTCAATTCTTTTCTCAAAGGGGAAAGTTAACCGTTGCAACACTTTTTTGCCTTGCATTGTAAGCAACCTATCCGTTGTTTCTATTCCTTTGTCACATGGAAATTCTAACCATGGTTTCAACAAATCTCCAGGTATCGAGCACGAGTTGTGTGTTCATTCACTCCTTCGCTGCGAGCTAGCAAATTGTATTTGTCTTGTTCTCTGACGTATTTGTCTTGTTCTCTAACTCTCGCAGCCGTTCAGCTTGTTTCTTTGCTCTCTCCAGCAGCTCCAAACAACGACGAAACGGCGACACAAAGGCAAGAGCGCCCTGAGTTTGCAGCCGGCCAGATGCAGACGATCCAACAATTAATTGCGGACACTGTGAAACAATCTGCCTGGGAAATAGCGACCGAAGCGGCTAGGGCCGGCTAGGGCCGCTAGGGCCGCTTCGTCGAGCCTCCTTGCCCAAAGGCCCGCTTCGCTTGTGCCTGTCACAGCGCACGAAACGACAGTTCCCACGAAAACTGCGGCGGTAAACTTCGCATCGCCCTTCCAAGACATCCCAGGACAGTACATCAAAGACATCCAAAGTGGTGAGTTTTTTGATCTTTCAAAACTACTTCCTAAGAACCTGTCGCTGCACGACGAGGATGATAATCTTGTCATATCGTTAGAGAACTCCGTTGTTAGGGTGTCGAAGAAATCGAAGCAGCCAGCCTTTACCTCAATCACCGATATTGAACAGTGGACCACTGCTTTTACCTCCTATATGAGTGTACTAATCGACAAGTTCCCAACACGATCGCAGGACCTCTTGCAATATGTTAGTTTAATTAGATATGCAGCCCGTGTGCACAAAGGATTAGGATGGGCAATTTATGATTTTAAGTTTCGCCAGAAAGCTAGTTTAAATAAGTCTATTAATTGGTGGGTGGTTGACACTCAGCTTTGGTTAACCATTTTTACTGTGTCACCAGCGATACTCAAAGAAGAGTATCCGCTTTTTTCCAATGGACCCCAGCGAAGTGTCTCTTCAACAGGGGGCGCAAACAGAGGCACATGCAACTTTTACAATAGGAGTGGCACATGTAATAGAGACCCCTGCTATTTCAGACATGTATGTAACAGATGTAGTGGATTGCACCCAAGGGTTGACTTCCCGGCCCACCCTGTGCGGCAACCAGAGCGGGAAGGGGGGAGGAATAGAGATAGTGACCATGGAAACTCAAAGTCAAGTTCCTCTCATCGAAAGTGAGAACACTACTTGTCCCCTCCCGACCCCTATTAATGTACGACGACTTGAGGAAACATTGACTAATCATCCTGATCAGGAATTTGTCTCGAAATTGTGTAACAATCTTAGGTATGGGGCCGATGTGGGTTTTACTGGGAGGCGTGTTGCTAGATTCTCTAGGAATCTGCCCACTGCCCTTTCCCAACCAAATATTGTTTCAGGGAAGTGGCCCTTGGGCGAGTTGCGGGTCCTTTCCCCAGCCCACCACTGCCCAATTTCCAAGTGTCCCCCATGGGATTGGTCCCCAAAAAACATTCTACTAAGTTTAGGACCATCTTTCACTTATCTTTCCCAAAATCTGTAGATACGAGTATCAACTCTTCAATCCCCAAGGAGGATTTCAGCCTTCAGTATATAACAATCGACAATGCAATCCAAGGGATTTTGAGCCTCGGCCAAGGGTGCTTTCTTGCGAAGACAGAAATCGAGTCAGCGTTTCGCCTCATCCCTCTTAGGCCTTCAGATTATGAGCTATTCGGCATGTATTGGGAGGGTGGCTACTACTATGACAAAGTCCTTCCCTTTGGCTTGAGGAGTGCCCCCTTTCCTGTTCAATTTACTGTCTGATGCGATAGAGTGGATCCTCCTCAATCAATGCCTGGTTTCATTTGTTTGTCATATCCTCAATGATTTCTTGATCATCGAACCACCCTCATCCTCCCCTCCTCTCAATTTGCTATGCCAGCAGAGCTTGAATAGCATGCTCTTGACCTTTAGGAATCTGGGTATCCCCATTGCAGCCAACAAAACAGAGGGCACTTATACTACCCTTGAGTTCATGGGAACTATCCTGGACACCGTCCGGATGGAGGCCAGACTCCCAGCAGATAAGGTAGAACGGATACAGGCCTCCCTTGCCCTCTTTCAAACAAAAACGACATGCACCCTAAAGGAGTTACAATCACTCATTGGGACTTTGAACTTTGCGTGCAGAGTTATCCCCCTGGGAGACCCTTTCTACAGCGCATGATTGAGCTAACTCGTAAAGTCGCTAAACCTCACCATCACATTAAATTAAGCAAGGGTTTCTTTAAGGATCCACTATGTGGCAACAGTTTATTCACACTTGGAATGGGGCCGGGTTTTTCCTCCCTACTTCATGGCTAGACTCCGACTCCTTAGAACTCCATACCGATGCCTCAGGCACACTTGGGTACGGTGGGATATTAGGTCAGAAATGGTTTCAGGGTAGGTGGGAGAACCACCACCAGCTCAATGCTCCTGGTATAAGCATTGCCTGGCAAGAGTTATTTGCCTTGGTGGTAGCATGCCACCTATGGGGGGATGAATTCGCTAACAAGCGTATTGTTTTCTATTGTGACAACAAATCGGTTGTCAGTATAGTCAACTCTAAACGATCCCACATGTCTAGGGTTATGGAACTCGTTCGCCATTTCACCCTCTTAACTTTAAGACATAACTTCTATCCAAGGGCAGAACACATTGAAGGCAAGACAAATGAAACCGCAGATTCCCTCTCTCGATTTCAGATGGATCGATTTCGCAGACTGGCCCCTCATACAGACCCAGCCCCATGTCCCATACCCCAGGCAATGTTGGTGATCTGAATGCCGACATCCAGAAGTACTTAAGTCTCTCTGTTGCTGTCTCTACTAAACAAACATACACATCTGGTGAACGAAGACTTTTGGACTTTTGCACCTTCCACAGCCCATACAAGTCAACTCATTTGCCAACCAATGAAGAGACTCTGATTCAGTATGTTGCATATTTAGCCAAAACAATTAAACACTCATCCATCAAGGGCTACCTGGCTGCAGTTAGACACCTGCATATCCGCTCAGGCTATGACCTGGACCTTAAGAAATTCTTGCGCCTGCAGTTGATTTGCCGCGGCATCAAGCGTTCCCAGGGTGATTCTACCCGCATTCGACTCCCTATTGCAATAAACCACCTGAAATTGTTCTTTCAACGTCTTGCAATCCCAACCACCACTAACTATGACTCTATTATGGTATGGGCAGCAATGACCTTAGCCTTTTTTGGTTTCCTCCGCTTGGGAGAAATGACCTGCAACTCACCCTATTCATGTACACTCCACTTGTCTCCAGGGGATGTAACCTTTTTCCCCAGTTTTCAAAACCCTGAACATATGTCAGTTAGGATAAAAATATCCAAAACCGACCCATTTCGTTCGGGTCAGACTATTGTTATTGGAAAGACTGACCAGAGGGTCTGCCCTGTTTTGGCTATGACAAATTATCTGTCCTGCCGGGGGACCACAACAGGTCCACTTTTTCAGTACTTGTCTGGGGCTCCCATCACAAAAGCGGGCCTTACCTCTGAAACTAGGCAGCTTCTCTCTATGTCAGGTTTTCAACCCTCTCAGTATACGGGACATAGCTATAGAATTGGGGCTGCCACAACCTCTGCTTCTGTGGGCCTTCCCCCTTGGCTAATAAAAACACTTTGGCGGTGGTCCTCTGACTGCTACGAAAGATATGTTCAGTGCCCACATTCCCTTCTTTCTGGGGTATCCCGTCAGTTGTTAGGTGATACCTTTAATTAGTTAATTAATTACTTATTTTCAGGGTGGGGTTGTTTCGTCTATGGGGAATACATTTCGTTTATTTGTGGGGATGAAGTGCTCCCATACAGCCACTCTTGGCCCCATAGACTCACAGAATTGATGGGTTGCCATGGTAACCATGAGTCTAAACTCCCTTACAACTAGGAACCTCTTTCAGGGTATTGTGACCTGTGGCCCTGAGGGGGAGTAGGGACCTTTTCAGGGTATTGTGACCTGCAGCCCTGAAAGGGAGTAAGGACCTCTTTCGGGGTATTGTGACTGCAGCCCAGAAGAGGATTAGGAACCTCTCCCAGGGGTTTGTGACCTGCATCCCCGGAGAGGAGGGGGCTTTGACCCCCCTTACCAAGCCGGATTAGTGATTCATTTATTGATGGCATTTAGTTCCACTGGCCTGCTATTGGAGTACTTCATTCCCAACCCCTTACCACACATATCATTGTTGTGTTCTTGTTTCTCATGGGTTGGGAGCATTAACAGGGAATTTACCCGTCGTTTCAATTCTCTTCTCAAATGGGAAATCTAACCGTTGTTTCAACAAATGCTTGGCCTTTCATTGTAGGCAATCCATGTGTTGTGTCAATTCTTGTCTCAAATGGAAAATCGTACCGTTGTTGCAACAATTTTTTAACCTTGCATTGTAAGCAATCCATCCGTTGTCTCAAATCTTTTGTCAGATGGGAAATCGAACCGTTGTTTGAACAATTTTTTGGCCTTCCATTATAGGCAATCCATCCGTTGTTTCAGTTCTTTTCTCAAATGGGAAATCGTATCGTTGTTGCAACAATTTTTTAGCCTTGCATTGTAAGCAATCTATCCGTTGTCTCAAATCTTTTGTCAGATGGGAAATCGAACCGTTGTTTGAACAATTTTTTGGCCTTCTATTATAGGAAATCTATCCGTTGTCTTAATCAAGTTTTGTCACATGGAAAATCTCACCGTTATTTCAACAATTTTTTCGCCTTACATCGTAAGCAATCTATCCCTTTTTCAATTCTTTTGTCAAATGGAAAATCTAACCGTTGTTTCAGCACTTTGTTTGCCTTACATTGTGAGCAATCTATCCATCGTTTTAATTCTCTTCTCAAATGGAAAATCTAACCGTTGTTACAGCAATTTTTGGCCTGATATTGTAAGCAATCTACAACTTTTTATAATTTTTTTGTCAAATGGAAAATCTAACCGTTGTTTCAACAGTTTTTTGGCCTTCCGTTGCAGGCAATCTATCCGTCGTTTCAATTCGCTTTTCAAATGGAAAACTTCACCGTTGTTTCAACAATTTTTTGGCCTTACATTTTAAGCAATCTTTCGGTTGTTTCAATTCTTGTGTGAAATGGATAATCTAATCGTTGTTTCAACGCTTTGTTTGCCTTGCATTGTAGGCAGTGTATCGGTCGTTTTAATTGTTTTCTCAAAGGGAAAATCTAACCGCTTTTTCAACATTTTTTGGCCTTGCACTGTACGCAGTCCATCCATTGTTTCAATTCGTTCGTCGAATGGAAAATCTAACCGTTGTTTCAACAGTTTTTTGGCATTTTCTTGTGGGCAATCTGTCCGTCGTTTTAATTCTTTTCTCAAGTGGAAAATCTAACCGTTGTTTCAACAACTGTTTGGCCTTCCATTGTACGCAATCTATCCGCCGTTTCAATTCTTTTTTCAAATGGAAAATCTCACCGTTGATTCAACAATTTCTTATCTTCGTTTGTAGGTAATCTATCCGTTGTTTCAATTCTTTTTTCAAATGGGTAATGAAACTGTTTTTTCAACAATTGTTTTGCCTTGCACTGTAAGCAATCTATCCGTTGTTTTAAATCTTTTCTAGAATAGAAAATCTAACCTTTGTTTTAACAATGTTTTGGCTTCTTCTTGTAGGAAATCTTTTTGTCATTTAAATTCATTTGTCAAGTGGTAAATCTCACCATTCTTTAAACAATTTTTGGGCTTTTTCTTGTAGGCAATGTATCCGTCGTTTCAATTCTTTTCTCAAATTCAAAATCTCACCGTTGTTTCAACAATTTACTGGCCTTTGATTGCAGGCAATCTATCCGTTGTTTTAATTCTTTTGTCAAATGTGAAATCTAGCCGTTATTTCAACGCTTTTTTGGCTTTGTATTGTAGGCAAGCGATCCGTTGTTTTAATTTTTTTTCTTAAATGGAAAATCAAATCGCTGTCTTAACAATGTTTTGGCCTGGAATTGCGGGCAATCTTCCCGTTGATTCAATTCTTTTGTCACATGAAAAATCTAACCGTTGTTTCAACAATGTTTTGGCTTCTTCTTGTAGGCAATCTATCCGTCGTTTCAATTCTTTTCTCAAATGGGAAATCTAACCGTTGGTTCAACAATGTTTTGGCCTTGCATTGTAAGCAATCTACAGGTTGTTTCAATTCTTTTGTGATTTGGAAAATCTAACCGTTATTTCAACACATTGCTTGCCTTGTATTGTAGGCAATCTATCCCTCGTTTAATTCTTTTCTCAAAGGTAAAGTCTAACCGTTGTTTCAACAATCTTTCGGCCTTGCATTGTCAGAAGTCTATCCATTGTTTCAATTCTTTTGTCAAATGGAAAATCTAACCGTTGTTTCAACAATTTTTTGGCATTTTCTTTTAGGCAATCTATCCGTCGTTTCAATTCGTTTCTCAAATGATAAATCTAACCGTTGTTTCAACAATTTTTCGGCCTTACATTGTAAGCAATCTATCGGTTGTTTCAATTCTTTTGTGAAATAGAGAAATCTAAAGGTTGTTTTAACACTTTGGTTGCCTTGCCTTGGAGGTAATCTATCCGTCGTTTTAATGCTTTTCTCAAAGGGAAAATCTAACCGTTGTTGCAACAATTGTTTGGCCTTTTTGTTGTAGGCAATCTATCCGTCGTTTCAATTTTTTTCTCAAGTGGGAAATCTAACCGTTGTTTCAACAATTTTTTGGCCTTCCATTGTAGGCAATCTATCGGTTGTTTCAATTCTTTTTTGAAATAGAAAATCTAACGGTTGTTTTAACACTTTGTTTGCCTTGCATTGTAGGCAATCTATCCGTCGTTTTAATTCTTTTCTCAAATGGTAAATCTAACCGTTGTTTCATCAATTTTTGGCCTTACATTGTAAGCAATCTATCGGTTGTTTCAATTCTTTTGTGAAATAGAAAATCTAAAGGTTCTTTTAACACTTTGGTTGCCTTGCATTGTAGGTAATCTATCCGTCGTTTTAATGCTTTTCTCAAAGGGAAAATCTAACCGTTGTTGCAACAATTGTTTGGCCTTTTTGTTGTAGGCAATCTATCCGTCGTTTCAATTCTTTTCTCTAATGGTAAATCTAACCGTTGTTTCAACAATTTTTTGGCCTTACATTGTAAGCAATCTATCGGTTGTTTCAATTCTTTTGTGAAATAGAAACTCTAAAGGTTGTTTTAACACTTTGGTTGCCTTGCATTGTAGGTAATCTATCCGTCGTTTTAATGCTTTTTTTCAAAGGGAAAATCTAACCGTTGTTTCAACAATTTTTTGGCCTTTTTGTTGTAGGCAATCTATCCGTCGTTTTAATTCTCTTGTCAAGTGGGAAATCTAACCGTTGTTTCAACAATTTTTTGACCTTCCATTGTAGGCAATCTATGCGTTGTTTCAATTCGTTTTTCAAATGGAAAATCTCACCGTTGTTTCAACAATTTCTTATCTTCGATTGTAGGTAATCTATCCGTCTCTTCAATTCTTTTTTGAAATAAGAAATCTAACTGTTTTTTCAACACTTTTTTTGGCCTTACATTGTAAGCAATCTATCCCTTTTTTAATTTTCTTTTGCAAATGGAAAATCCAACCTTTGGTTCAAAAATTTTTTAGCCTTTCATTGTAGGCAATCCATTCGTTGTTTCAATTCTTTTCTCAAATGGGAAATCGTACCGTTGTTGGAACAATTTTTTAGCCTTGCATTGTAAGCAATCTACCCGTTCTTTCAATTCTTTTGTCAGATGGGAAGTCGAACCGTTGTTTAAACAATCTTTCGGCCTTCCATTATAGGGAATCTATCCGTTGTTTTAATTCTTTTGTCACATGGAAAATCTAACCGTTGTTACAACAATTTTTTGGCCTGATATTGTAAGCAATCCACCCCTTTTTTCAATGTTTTTGTCAAGAGGAAAATCTAACCGTTGTTTCAACAGTTTCTTGGCATTTTCTTGTGGGCAATCTGTCCGTCGTTTTAATTCTTTTCTCAAGTGGAAAATCTAACCGTTGTTTCAACAACTGTTTGGCCTTCCATTGTACGCAATCTATCCGCCGTTTCAATTCTTTTTTCAAATGGAAAATCTCACCGTTGATTCAACAATTTCTTATCTTCGCTTGTAGGTAATCTATCCGTTGTTTCAATTCTTTTTTCAAATGGGTAATGAAACTGTTTTTTCAACAATTGTTTTGCCTTGCACTGTAAGCAATCTATCCGTTGTTTTAAATCTTTTCTAGAATAGAAAATCTAACCTCTGTTTTAACAATGTTTTGGCTTCTTCTTGTAGGAAATCTTTTTGTCATTTAAATTCATTTGTCAAGTGGTAAATCTCACCATTCTTTAAACAATTTTTGGGCTTTTTCTTGTAGGCAATGTATCCGTCGTTTCAATTCTTTTCTCAAATTCAAAATCTCACCGTTGTTTCAACAATTTACTGGCCTTTGATTGCAGGCAATCTATCCGTTGTTTTAATTCTTTTGTCAAATGTGAAATCTAGCCGTTATTTCAACGCTTTTTTGGCTTTGTATTGTAGGCAAGCGATCCGTTGTTTTAATTTTTTTTCTTAAATGGAAAATCAAATCGCTGTCTTAACAATGTTTTGGCCTGGAATTGCGGGCAATCTTCCCGTTGATTCAATTCTTTTGTCACATGAAAAATCTAACCGTTGTTTCAACAATGTTTTGGCTTCTTCTTGTAGGCAATCTATCCGTCGTTTCAATTCTTTTCTCAAATGGGAAATCTAACCGTTGGTTCAACAATGTTTTGGCCTTGCATTGTAAGCAATCTACAGGTTGTTTCAATTCTTTTGTGATTTGGAAAATCTAACCGTTATTTCAACACATTGCTTGCCTTGCATTGTAGGCAATCTATCCCTCGTTTAATTCTTTTCTCAAAGGTAAAGTCTAACCGTTGTTTCAACAATCTTTCGGCCTTGCATTGTCAGAAGTCTATCCATTGTTTCAATTCTTTTGTCAAATGGAAAATCTAACCGTTGTTTCAACAATTTTTTGGCATTTTCTTTTAGGCAATCTATCCGTCGTTTCAATTCGTTTCTCAAATGATAAATCTAACCGTTGTTTCAACAATTTTTCGGCCTTACATTGTAAGCAATCTATCGGTTGTTTCAATTCTTTTGTGAAATAGAGAAATCTAAAGGTTGTTTTAACACTTTGGTTGCCTTGCCTTGGAGGTAATCTATCCGTCGTTTTAATGCTTTTCTCAAAGGGAAAATCTAACCGTTGTTGCAACAATTGTTTGGCCTTTTTGTTGTAGGCAATCTATCCGTCGTTTCAATTTTTTTCTCAAGTGGGAAATCTAACCGTTGTTTCAACAATTTTTTGGCCTTCCATTGTAGGCAATCTATCGGTTGTTTCAATTCTTTTGTGAAATAGAAAATCTAACGGTTGTTTTAACACTTTGTTTGCCTTGCATTGTAGGCAATCTATCCGTCGTTTTAATTCTTTTCTCAAATGGTAAACCTAACCGTTGTTTCATCAATTTTTGGCCTTACATTGTAAGCAATCTATCGGTTGTTTCAATTCTTTTGTGAAATAGAAAATCTAAAGGTTCTTTTAACACTTTGGTTGCCTTGCATTGTAGGTAATCTATCCGTCGTTTTAATGCTTTTCTCAAAGGGAAAATCTAACCGTTGTTGCAACAATTGTTTGGCCTTTTTGTTGTAGGCAATCTATCCGTCGTTTCAATTCTTTTCTCTAATGGTAAATCTAACCGTTGTTTCAACAATTTTTTGGCCTTACATTGTAAGCAATCTATCGGTTGTTTCAATTCTTTTGTGAAATAGAAACTCTAAAGGTTGTTTTAACACTTTGGTTGCCTTGCATTGTAGGTAATCTATCCGTCGTTTTAATGCTTTTCTCAAAGGGAAAATCTAACCGTTGTTGCAACAATTGTTTGGCCTTTTTGTTGTAGGCAATCTATCCGTCGTTTCAATTTTTTTCTCAAGTGGGAAATCTACCCGTTGTTTCAACAATTTTTTGGCCTTCCATTGTAGGCAATCTATCGGTTGTTTCAATTCTTTTGTCAGATGGGAAGTCGAACCGTTGTTTAAACAATCTTTCGGCCTTCCATTATAGGGAATCTATCCGTTGTTTTAATTCTTTTGTCACATGGAAAATCTAACCGTTGTTACAACAATTTTTTGGCCTGATATTGTAAGCAATCCACCCCTTTTTTCAATGTTTTTGTCAAGAGGAAAATCTAACCGTTGTTTCAACAGTTTCTTGGCATTTTCTTGTGGGCAATCTGTCCGTCGTTTTAATTCTTTTCTCAAGTGGAAAATCTAACCGTTGTTTCAACAACTGTTTGGCCTTCCATTGTACGCAATCTATCCGCCGTTTCAATTCTTTTTGCAAATGGAAAATCTCACCGTTGATTCAACAATTTCTTATCTTCGCTTGTAGGTAATCTATCCGTTGTTTCAATTCTTTTTTCAAATGGGTAATGAAACTGTTTTTTCAACAATTGTTTTGCCTTGCACTGTAAGCAATCTATCCGTTGTTTTAAATCTTTTCTAGAATAGAAAATCTAACCTTTGTTTTAACAATGTTTTGGCTTCTTCTTGTAGGAAATCTTTTTGTCATTTAAATTCATTTGTCAAGTGGTAAATCTCACCATTCTTTAAACAATTTTTGGGCTTTTTCTTGTAGGCAATGTATCCGTCGTTTCAATTCTTTTCTCAAATTCAAAATCTCACCGTTGTTTCAACAATTTACTGGCCTTTGATTGCAGGCAATCTATCCGTTGTTTTAATTCTTTTGTCAAATGTGAAATCTAGCCGTTATTTCAACGCTTTTTTGGCTTTGTATTGTAGGCAAGCGATCCGTTGTTTTAATTTTTTTTCTTAAATGGAAAATCAAATCGCTGTCTTAACAATGTTTTGGCCTGGAATTGCGGGCAATCTTCCCGTTGATTCAATTCTTTTGTCACATGAAAAATCTAACCGTTGTTTCAACAATGTTTTGGCTTCTTCTTGTAGGCAATCTATCCGTCGTTTCAATTCTTTTCTCAAATGGGAAATCTAACCGTTGGTTCAACAATGTTTTGGCCTTGCATTGTAAGCAATCTACAGGTTGTTTCAATTCTTTTGTGATTTGGAAAATCTAACCGTTATTTCAACACATTGCTTGCCTTGTATTGTAGGCAATCTATCCCTCGTTTAATTCTTTTCTCAAAGGTAAAGTCTAACCGTTGTTTCAACAATCTTTCGGCCTTACATTGTCAGAAGTCTATCCATTGTTTCAATTCTTTTGTCAAATGGAAAATCTAACCGTTGTTTCAACAATTTTTTGGCATTTTCTTTTAGGCAATCTATCCGTCGTTTCAATTCGTTTCTCAAATGATAAATCTAACCGTTGTTTCAACAATTTTTCGGCCTTACATTGTAAGCAATCTATCGGTTGTTTCAATTCTGTTGTGAAATAGAGAAATCTAAAGGTTGTTTTAACACTTTGGTTGCCTTGCCTTGTAGGTAATCTATCCGTCGTTTTAATGCTTTTCTCAAAGGGAAAATCTAACCGTTGTTGCAACAATTGTTTGGCCTTTTTGTTGTAGGCAATCTATCCGTCGTTTCAATTTTTTTCTCAAGTGGGAAATCTAACCGTTGTTTCAACAATTTTTTGGCCTTCCATTGTAGGCAATCTATCGGTTGTTTCAATTCCTTTGTGAAATAGGAAATCTAACGGTTGTTTTAACACTTTGTTTGCCTTGCATTGTAGGCAATCTATCCGTCGTTTTAATTCTTTTCTCAAATGGTAAATCTAACCGTTGTTTCATCAATTTTTGGCCTTACATTGTAAGCAATCTATCGGTTGTTTCAATTCTTTTGTGAAATAGAAAATCTAAAGGTTCTTTTAACACTTTGGTTGCCTTGCATTGTAGGTAATCTATCCGTCGTTTTAATGCTTTTCTCAAAGGGAAAATCTAACCGTTGTTGCAACAATTGTTTGGCCTTTTTGTTGTAGGCAATCTATCCGTCGTTTCAATTCTTTTCTCTAATGGTAAATCTAACCGTTGTTTCAACAATTTTTTGGCCTTACATTGTAAGCAATCTATCGGTTGTTTCAATTCTTTTGTGAAATAGAAACTCTAAAGGTTGTTTTAACACTTTGGTTGCCTTGCATTGTAGGTAATCTATCCGTCGTTTTAATGCTTTTTTTCAAAGGGAAAATCTAACCGTTGTTTCAACAATTTTTTGGCATTTTCTTGTAGGCAATCTATCCGTCGTTTTAATTCTCTTGTCAAGTGGGAAATCTAACCGTTGTTTCAACACTTTTTTTGGCGTTACATTGTAAGCAATCTATCCCTTTTTTAATTTTCTTTTGCAAATGGAAAATCCAACCTTTGGTTCAAAAATTTTTTAGCCGTTCATTGTAGGCAATCTATTCGTTGTTTCAATTGTTTTCTCAAATGGGAAATCGTACCGTTGTTGGAACAATTTTTTAGCCTTGCATTGTAAGCAATCTACCCGTTCTTTCAATTCTTTTGTCAGATGGGAAGTCGAACCGTTGTTTAAACAATCTTTCGGCCTTCCATTATAGGGAATCTATCCGTTGTTTTAATTCTTTTGTCACATGGAAAATCTAACCGTTGTTACAACAATTTTTTGGCCTGATATTGTAAGCAATCCACCCCTTTTTTCAATGTTTTTGTCAAGAGGAAAATCTAACCGTTGTTTCAACAGTTTCTTGGCCTTCCGTTGCAGGCAATCTATCCGTCGTTTCAATTTGTTTTTCAAATTGAAAATCTCACCGTTGCTTCAACAATTTTTTACCTTCGATTGTAGCAAGCTATCCGTCGTTTCAATTCTTTTCTCGAGTGGATAATCTAACCGTTGTCTCAACAATTTTTTGTCCTTGCATTGTAGGCACTCAATCCGTTGTTTCAATTCTTTTCTCAAAGGGGAAAGCTAACCGTTGCAACAATTATTTAGCCTTGCATTGTAAGCAACGTATCCGTTGTTTCTATTCCTTTCTCAAACTCATTAATAATGCATAAAGAGAAAACAAAGGAAATCACTACCGTGACGGACACCGCGGCAAAATGCACTGCGCACGCGCTGTATTTTTACTTCTTGTCAATGCTCCCCTATTGAAAACTATTGGCAAGAATAACAAACTCGGGTTCCGGCCGCGAATTTTGAAAAACTTAAGCTCCAGACATCAAACTTAAGGTTAAAAAATCCAGAGCAGCTTCAATATAGTTTTATCTGTTTCTACACCTTTGCACCTCGTAGTTTCGGGCTTGCACCCACAGCGAAAAACATCATGAAAGTCGATAGTTTACGTTCGCATGTCGCCATTGTAGTGGCATTAGGGAGTTAAAGCAACCACCACGGCGACGGCAACGAGAACGTCGAAAAACAAGAGGATTTAATGAGCAAGAGAATGACTCTGCACGTGCGTTACACATTCTGGTACATTTCTTTTCCGTCCTCTGCAAAACAACAACGTGAAATGACCAGTTTTAAGTTTTTTTTTTTTGGAGAACGGGAACACACGAGGGTGAATTGTTCTTGTCTTACTGGACTTGAGCACCATCCCTGCGAATTCAGTTCCCGGACAGTTCGAAATCACAAGTGAGCGCATGCGCAGACGTTTTGCCGTGGTGTCACCGTGACGGTGGTTTGGATACCGGATCTTAATTAGCATAAAGTTTTGCGAACTTTTGCTTTGAATTTCTCCTAGATTTATGAATGGTTTGAGAAGCCATATCAAAAACTCGAAAGAGTGTTTCATCATGTATCCAAACACCTCGAAGTCGGTCAAAAAAACTCGGCTGCGCCTCGTTTTTTCAACCCACTTCTCGGGGTTTGGATATCCTGATGAAACACTCTTTCTCGTGTTTGATATATTACTTGTCACATGGAAATTCTCACCGTTGGTTCAACAATATTTTGGCCTTTCATTATAGGGAATTTACCCGTCGTTTCAATTCTCTTCTCAAATGGGAAATCTAACCGTTGTTTCCACAATTGTTTGGCCTTTCATTGTAGGCAATCCATGTGTTGTGTCAATTCTTGTCTCAAATGGAAAATCGTACCGTTGTTGCAACAATTTTTTAACCTTGTATTGTAAGCAATCTATCCGTTGTCTCAAATCTTTTGTCAGATGGGAAATCGGACCGTTGTTTGAACAATTTTTTGGCCTTCCATTATAGGAAATCCATCCGTTGTTTCAGTTCTTTTCTCAAATGGGAAATCGTACCGTTGTTGCAACAATTTTTTAGCCTTGCATTGTAAGCAATCTATCCGTTCTTTCAATTCTTTTGACAGATGGGAAATTGAACCGATGTTTGAACAATATTTTGGCCTTCTATTATAGGAAATCTATCCGTTATCTTAATTAAGTTTTGTCACATGGAAAATCTCACCGTTATTTCAACAATTTTTTCGCCTTACATAGTAAGCAATCTATTCCTTTTTCAATTCTTTTGTTAAATGGAAAATCTAACCGTTGTTTCAACACTTTGTTTGCCTTACATTGTAAGCAATCTATCCATCGTTTTAATTCTCTTCTCAAATGGAAAATCTAACCGTTGCTTCAACAATTTTTTGCCCTTGCATTGTAAGCAGTCTATCCATTGTTTCAATTCTTTTGTCAAATGGGAAATCTAACCGTTGTTTCAACAATTTTTTGGCCTTCCATTGTAGGCAATCTATCGGTTGTTTCAATTCCTTTGTGAAATAGGAAATCTAACGGTTGTTTTAACACTTTGTTTGCCTTGCATTGTAGGCAATCTATCCGTCGTTTTAATTCTTTTCTCAAATGGTAAATCTAACCGTTGTTTCATCAATTTTTGGCCTTACATTGTAAGCAATCTATCGGTTGTTTCAATTCTTTTGTGAAATAGAAAATCTAAAGGTTCTTTTAACACTTTGGTTGCCTTGCATTGTAGGTAATCTATCCGTCGTTTTAATGCTTTTCTCAAAGGGAAAATCTAACCGTTGTTGCAACAATTGTTTGGCCTTTTTGTTGTAGGCAATCTATCCGTCGTTTCAATTCTTTTCTCTAATGGTAAATCTAACCGTTGTTTCAACAATTTTTTGGCCTTACATTGTAAGCAATCTATCGGTTGTTTCAATTCTTTTGTGAAATAGAAACTCTAAAGGTTGTTTTAACACTTTGGTTGCCTTGCATTGTAGGTAATCTATCCGTCGTTTTAATGCTTTTTTTCAAAGGGAAAATCTAACCGTTGTTTCAACAATTTTTTGGCATTTTCTTGTAGGCAATCTATCCGTCGTTTTAATTCTCTTGTCAAGTGGGAAATCTAACCGTTGTTTCAACACTTTTTTTGGCGTTACATTGTAAGCAATCTATCCCTTTTTTAATTTTCTTTTGCAAATGGAAAATCCAACCTTTGGTTCAAAAATTTTTTAGCCGTTCATTGTAGGCAATCTATTCGTTGTTTCAATTGTTTTCTCAAATGGGAAATCGTACCGTTGTTGGAACAATTTTTTAGCCTTGCATTGTAAGCAATCTACCCGTTCTTTCAATTCTTTTGTCAGATGGGAAGTCGAACCGTTGTTTAAACAATCTTTCGGCCTTCCATTATAGGGAATCTATCCGTTGTTTTAATTCTTTTGTCACATGGAAAATCTAACCGTTGTTACAACAATTTTTTGGCCTGATATTGTAAGCAATCCACCCCTTTTTTCAATGTTTTTGTCAAGAGGAAAATCTAACCGTTGTTTCAACAGTTTCTTGGCCTTCCGTTGCAGGCAATCTATCCGTCGTTTCAATTTGTTTTTCAAATTGAAAATCTCACCGTTGCTTCAACAATTTTTTACCTTCGATTGTAGCAAGCTATCCGTCGTTTCAATTCTTTTCTCGAGTGGATAATCTAACCGTTGTCTCAACAATTTTTTGTCCTTGCATTGTAGGCACTCAATCCGTTGTTTCAATTCTTTTCTCAAAGGGGAAAGCTAACCGTTGCAACAATTATTTAGCCTTGCATTGTAAGCAACGTATCCGTTGTTTCTATTCCTTTCTCAAACTCATTAATAATGCATAAAGAGAAAACAAAGGAAATCACTACCGTGACGGACACCGCGGCAAAATGCACTGCGCACGCGCTGTATTTTTACTTCTTGTCAATGCTCCCCTATTGAAAACTATTGGCAAGAATAACAAACTCGGGTTCCGGCCGCGAATTTTGAAAAACTTAAGCTCCAGACATCAAACTTAAGGTTAAAAAATCCAGAGCAGCTTCAATATAGTTTTATCTGTTTCTACACCTTTGCACCTCGTAGTTTCGGGCTTGCACCCACAGCGAAAAACATCATGAAAGTCGATAGTTTACGTTCGCATGTCGCCATTGTAGTGGCATTAGGGAGTTAAAGCAACCACCACGGCGACGGCAACGAGAACGTCGAAAAACAAGAGGATTTAATGAGCAAGAGAATGACTCTGCACGTGCGTTACACATTCTGGTACATTTCTTTTCCGTCCTCTGCAAAACAACAACGTGAAATGACCAGTTTTAAGTTTTTTTTTTTTGGAGAACGGGAACACACGAGGGTGAATTGTTCTTGTCTTACTGGACTTGAGCACCATCCCTGCGAATTCAGTTCCCGGACAGTTCGAAATCACAAGTGAGCGCATGCGCAGACGTTTTGCCGTGGTGTCACCGTGACGGTGGTTTGGATACCGGATCTTAATTAGCATAAAGTTTTGCGAACTTTTGCTTTGAATTTCTCCTAGATTTATGAATGGTTTGAGAAGCCATATCAAAAACTCGAAAGAGTGTTTCATCATGTATCCAAACACCTCGAAGTCGGTCAAAAAAACTCGGCTGCGCCTCGTTTTTTCAACCCACTTCTCGGGGTTTGGATATCCTGATGAAACACTCTTTCTCGTGTTTGATATATTACTTGTCACATGGAAATTCTCACCGTTGGTTCAACAATATTTTGGCCTTTCATTATAGGGAATTTACCCGTCGTTTCAATTCTCTTCTCAAATGGGAAATCTAACCGTTGTTTCCACAATTGTTTGGCCTTTCATTGTAGGCAATCCATGTGTTGTGTCAATTCTTGTCTCAAATGGAAAATCGTACCGTTGTTGCAACAATTTTTTAACCTTGTATTGTAAGCAATCTATCCGTTGTCTCAAATCTTTTGTCAGATGGGAAATCGGACCGTTGTTTGAACAATTTTTTGGCCTTCCATTATAGGAAATCCATCCGTTGTTTCAGTTCTTTTCTCAAATGGGAAATCGTACCGTTGTTGCAACAATTTTTTAGCCTTGCATTGTAAGCAATCTATCCGTTCTTTCAATTCTTTTGACAGATGGGAAATTGAACCGATGTTTGAACAATATTTTGGCCTTCTATTATAGGAAATCTATCCGTTATCTTAATTAAGTTTTGTCACATGGAAAATCTCACCGTTATTTCAACAATTTTTTCGCCTTACATAGTAAGCAATCTATTCCTTTTTCAATTCTTTTGTTAAATGGAAAATCTAACCGTTGTTTCAACACTTTGTTTGCCTTACATTGTAAGCAATCTATCCATCGTTTTAATTCTCTTCTCAAATGGAAAATCTAACCGTTGCTTCAACAATTTTTTGCCCTTGCATTGTAAGCAGTCTATCCATTGTTTCAATTCTTTTGTCAAATGGGAAATCTAACCGTTGTTTCAACAATTTGTTGTCCTTGCATTGTAGGCAATTAATCCGTCGTTTTAATTTTTTTCTCAAATGGAAAATCAAACCGTTGTCTCAACAATGTTTTGGCCATGGATTGCGGGCAATCTATCCGTTGTTTCAATTCCTTTGTTACATGGAAAATCTAACCGTTGTTTCAACAATATTTTGCCCTTTCAATATAGGGAATGTTACCGTCGTTTCAATTCTTTTCTCAAATGGGAAATCTAACCGTTGTTTCAACACTTTTTTGGCCTTGCACTATAAGCAATCTATCCGTTTTTTAATTTTTTTTTTGTCAAATGGAAAATCCAACCTTTGGTTGAACAATTTTTTAGCCTTTTCTTGTAGGCAATCCATGCGTTGTTTCAATTCTTTTCTCAAATGGGAAATCGTACCGTTGTTGCAATAATTTTTTAGCCTTGCATTGTAAGCAATCTATCCGTTGTTTCAATTGTTTTGTCAGATGGGAAATCGAACCGTTGTTTAAACTTTTGTTCGGCCTTCCATTATAGGGAATCTATCCGTTGTTTTAATTCTTTTGTAACATGGAAAATCTAACTGTTGTTACAACAATTTTTTGGCCTGATATTGTAAGCAATCTACCCCTTTTTTTCAATTTTTTTTGTCAAATGGAAAATCTAACCGTTGTTTCAACAGTTTTTTGGCCTTCCGTTGTAGGCAATCTATCTGTCGTTTCAATTCGTTTTTGAAATGGGAAATCTCACCGTTGTTTCAACAATTTCTTACCTTCGATTGTACGCAATTAATAAGTTGTTTCAATTCTCTTCTCAAAGGGAAAAGCTAACTGTTGCAACAATTTTTTAGCCTTGCATTGTAACTAACGTATCCGTTGTTTCTATTGCTTTGTCACATGGAAATTCTAACCGTTGTTTTAATATTATTTTGGCCTTTTATTATAGGGAATTTACCCGTCGTTTCAATTCTTTTCTCTAATGGGAAATCTAACCTTTGTTTTAATAATTTTTTGGCGTTACATTGTAAGGAATCTATCGGTTGTCTCAATTTTTTTTTGAAATGGAAAATCTGACCGTTGTTTCAACTTTTTTTTGGCCTTGCATTGTAGGCCATCTTTCCGTCGTTTCAATTCCTTTCTCAAATAGAAAATCTCACCTTTGTTTCAACAATTGTTTGGCCTTCAATTACAGGCAATCTATTTGTTGTTTCAATTCCTTTGTCAAACGGAATATCTCGCCGTTGTTTGAACGCGTTTTTGGCCTTGTACTGTAGCCAGTCAATCTGTTGTTTCAATTGTTTTGTCTAATGGAAAATCTAACCGTTGTTCAGCACTTTGTTTGCCTTACATTGTAGGCAATCTATCGGTCGTTTTAATTCTCTTCTTAAATGGAAAATTCAACCGTTGTTTCAAGAATTTTTTGTCCTTGCATTGTAGGCAATTAACCCGTCGTTTTAATTTTTTTCTCAAATGGAAAATCAAACCGTTGTCTCAACAAGGTTTGGCCATGGATTGCGGGCAATCTATCCGTTGTTTCTATTATTTTCTCAAATGAAAAATCTAACCGTTGTTTCAAGAATTTTTTTAGGTTTGCATTGTAAGCAATCTATCCGTTGTTTCAATTCCTTTGTCACCTGGAAATTCTAACCGTTGTTTAAACAATGTTTTGTCCTTTCGTTGTAGGGAATGTACCCGTCGTTTCAATTCTTTTCTAAAATGGGAAATCTAACCGTTGATTCAACATTTTTTTGGTCCGTGCACGATTCCGCCAAACCGTTTTTCTAATTTTCTAAAAAAATGGAAAAGCCAATTTTTATTCAACTATACAGTATTTTTTTATTTTAAATTAAAGAGGAAAAATATAAAATTGCAAAAAGGTAGGGGAAAATGAAACATTTTTTCATTTTTCTAATTTCAAGTTGACTTTAAAATATAAAAAATATCGCTTACGTTTAAAAAGCGAATTTTGTCAATTTTTGTCTTTGTCTATTACTCTAAGTCAAGTGAAAAAATGAAAAAATGTAATATTCATGGTGTAGTTATCAATTTTTTCTGTTTTCCATTTTAATACAAAAATGAAAAAAAAGCAAATTGAAATATACTCCATTTTCCCCATTTCGGTCTTACGTTAGAAAAATGGAAAAATGGAAGTTGTGTCCATCGTTTGTTTAATTTTTTTGTTTTTGGGCACAAGTGAAAAAAGTGGAGAATACTTGATGTTATTTGGTATTCTTTTATTGTTTTATTTTGCAATGCAAAACAAAAAAATACAAAGTCAAATTATTTTAAGTTCGATATTTTATTTTCCCAATTTGATTCTAATGAGAAAAATGAAAATAATTGCTTGGTTTTATTTTTATTTTTCCATTTTCAGCTAGAAGGAAAAATATGATTAAATTTCGAAATCTTCAGCTTGATTTCAATATCTAGTTTTACATTATTTTACCTTAGCGAGAAAAAAGACTAACTAAAAGACCTCGGCAGTAAAGAACTTTGTCCTTTGCAATATCTCAAGCATAAAATAACACGCAGGAGATGAATAACTTTCCTGCTTAAAATATGCCAGAAAAAAAAGTAAAAACAGCACGATTCAGGTCACGTGGACCAAACGTGGGTCCATTTCCCGCCAAATTGAAGGCTTCGCGTTTACTGTGTCAAAGATGGAGATGGACGGTGGGTTCGGCCTTAAACAGTTTGTGCTTTGGAGGGGAGCGAAAAGAATTGTTGTGGGCGAAGACGACCTGCAAACCTCAAAGATCTCTTCAGTCTTTAAGGTGAGTCAGCTGATATAATTTTTTGTATACGAAGAGCGAACGATCAAGTTCGCATGTGATCTCATGTGTGTTCGCATGTATACAACGCAATGGCAGACCTCTACAACGAAAACAAAAACTAATATATTACCGACCTGGACAGACAAGGCACGATGTTTGAAGGCATTTATCTGTTATAATTGCAATTCCGAATCATCTCGGTAGAAGTAAATAACTAAGTCAATGAAAATTGTGAAATTCAACCGCGAGCACATGGATGACTCGCAAATCGTAAAAACTATTATTAAAAATAGTTCCGTGAGAAAATATGTTTAACAGTTACACTCCTGCCACATAGCTATACTTCTGCAATCTGAACATGCTAACAAGTCAATTCCTGGAGCCCTTATTTGACGTTCTAATGTTATTACCTCCGCCGATCTGTAAATTGTAACTTTGTGGAACTGCAAATTTGATTTGATTTATTTTTTGATTGCATTTCTACAGATGTAGTTTCCTGAAAATGTTAAAGTCATCTTACCTTAGCGCTCTATTTAATATATAATTATTGAGCTTAGATATTGTGTGAAGTGTTTTATAATTTAAATTCATGTACTTGAAGGCAACGATTTACTAGCGAGTTATCCAAAAACGAACCGGTTAAGATTTCGTGACATGTAGTTTCGATACCAATTCTTGGTTTTCACTATCACGCCATAAAATATTAAAATCAAAACCAGTCGATGAAAGAGGTCAAGAATTTGTAACGTTATAGACGATACACAACTAAACAACTTCACCAAGTCTCAGATCTGTATGGTATTCCGTTGTTGAGTTATTTGCCGAAACGTTCGACTAAAATTTGTAGAGCTCAGTATGGAAACGCCATGTTGGTGTCCCTCAGAGGGGCACAAACATGGCCGCCGGAAATCAATGAAAACATCTGGAATTCACTTGTGCTCTTCCAGCGACTACTTTTCTCTCGTGAACTACTATACAACCACATTAATTCTCTCCTAATGCTTTAACTGTCCAAACTGCTAAAAATCACAAGGAGAGCCCTTTTTTGCACAGGAGAAAGCTTTGTCACGGACGCTGTGTTGGTGTCACGTTGGGTGAAAAGCCAGAAATTTAATATTCTGTATTTTCAAAACGAAAGACGTTACCGAGTTGAAAACTTGTGAAAAGATATATTTTTAAGTCATCTTCAACCTGGTAGGGATATAAAATCTGAAGACCTCGCGATTTATGATTTTAGAATTTTATGACGTCACGTGAAAACCAGCAATATTGACTTCTCCCGGAAATGAAACTTCACTGAAAAAATAAATATTTAAATTGATGTAATGTTGAAATTTTTGAAAATCTTACTGATAATTAATTCGTTGGATTTTTTTCCCTGGGAAGTGCGAATCAGGAAGAATTTTCTGTTTCCATCTGTCATGCATTGCAAATCAAACAGGTTTCAAGTTTCACTCGTTTGTCGGTATTATTTATTCCGCAACTGCTGGCTAAGCTGGCACTATTTTATCCTTTATCTGTTATTGTTATCGTGTTATTTCACCTTTTTCCATCATTCAATCAAGTTTTTCGTCGTTACGGGTAGATGTATAATTTGCACCGATGTAAATGCCAACCAACGACCGTGTAAAAATTCTTCCGCAACTATGTAAACAGTCGCGCGTGGGATCAATTTTATCCTATTTATCTGATGCGGTGTATCTTTCACTGTTGTCATTTTTCCATCCGGAGATTGTGCAAAATGTTATTTTTCCTCCAGGTTCCATAATGCTCATTAAGCATTATTTTTGTTATGTCCAGGGATTTTTTAAATAACTAACCGACTAGGAGTCAGCGGGGGTGGGGGGGGGGGTCGGGATGGGGTGTGGGGTGGGTGGGTTGTGGTGTACATGGTTTTTTGGGGTGGCTCAGCATAGGAAGTGGGGTGCAAGGCTTCAGAAGTTAGACATGTGAGGGAGGAGAGTAAATGTAACTGGAAAGGCATCCTGAGCCTTTCAAAGGAAAGAAGTCCCTGTAGGATATAGTGTAAGTCCAACATTATTTGTCTGCCTCTAATTATAGGTGGCTCCTGAGACATTATATCTGGAGGACGACTTTACACGGGTGGCAAGGTTTCCAAGTGAGGTAACCGGTGGTTTTGACTCAACCTTTTGGCATGACCGTGTCACAATGCAAGTAATGGGAGAGAGCTTGCCAAATGCTGGAGACGATAGTGTCACTTTGCCATCTCCACAGCAATTAGGAGTGTGTCGACCGGGAACCTCAACAAACCAAACCGTGAAACCACAGAAGAGCTATGCACAGCTCAACTCTACTTTTGGTAAGCCAAAAGAGAAGAGTGCTTTTAAAAGAGTTGTCTTCCTGGCACATTTTGACAGCGACACCGAATTAGTCAAGTCACATACTGCCCATCTGAAACTTAAAAAGGAGGATTGCAATGTCCATGATGTAAGCAGACTGGTTAAGGACTATCTCAACCTTGATGAAGATCTTGTAATTGTTGATGTCCATGGCTATGAAATAATGGATGGTGAATCAACAAGGGGTAAGTTACAATTGCCAATTGCTACTAGCTACTAACAAAGAAGCAAAGTAATGCCCATTATTTATACCAAATCAAAAATATCGCTTATGTAGATTTGAGTACTTTTTAAGTCGTCTTTTGAGCCCTCTCTTATTTCCTCTTTTAACTAGCTTACAAATTTTATTGTATCTATTTAAACGCCTTTGGAGTAAAACAGTGCTCCAAAATTCCAATTTCAAGTAAGCGTTTGTTGCACTGTGTAACGTGTGAGACAATTCAACTCAGTTTATTCACAAGTCATCTTTATTTATCCATTGAATCAGCTGTTTCAAAGTAATAAAAGATATATACTTCATAATAAAAAAACAGATATTGTTTTACCCTGAACAGTCAACATTCAAACTTTTCATAACCCAAGTACCAAACAGTTAGATTTTAACTCTTCACTTGCAACTCGAGCAAAAATAAACAGGTTATATATTTTTATTTATTTACAAATGTCAACACCTTACTACTTCACTATTGATGCAAAACGCAAAATATTTAAACCTTAAAAAGTCATGTTCCATTGATTCTTTATCGTAGGAGAAGACTTCTGGAATGTTCCAGCGAGAAAAGTGTATGCCGTGACATTGGGTGATTATGAAAAAAAGAAACGCCAAGAGAAAAGAGGAAAGTCTGCAGCCAAGAAGAAACGTAAATCGGAAGGGATGGATGAGGGCATCTTAGAGGATATGGCTGAGAAGATAGACAAATTAACACATGTCTCCGAGGTGAATGAAACCTTGGTTAAAAGCTTGAAAGAGGCGTTCAAATGTTGTATTTGCTTCAAGGTCGCGAGGCGATTGACAGTGTCGAAGTGCTGCCAAAGGCTTTTGGGCTGCGGTTCATGCCTTGAAACATGGTTTGGAGGGAATTCGCGATGCCCAATATGCAAGAATGAGGAGGGTCGTGAGAAGCAATTTCTGCTTAAAGGATTCGACGACTTCGATGCTGTAATCTCCAAGCTGGAAGACAACTGATGTAAACGTTGTAACCCTCGGTGCTCTGAAGGTCTATCAGTAAGGCTTGCAGCTACAATCGGGACATCTTAGAGAACTTTATGAACGTAGCATTTTTTTGGTTGAAATTTGCTTTTGTACTGTCGAAGGATACTCTTACTTTGAAACTTACAGCACGGTTTTAAATGAAGACTGTTAGGAGTATTTTTGTTGAAGTCTTCGGGTGTTGGTGACAATAGTGTAATACGCGTAGCGTTCTTTAAATTCATGGATCTAACTGTAATACGATGGTGAAACTATTAAAGTTCCTTTTACTGACGTAAAATTAGAAGTGTATTTGCCCTTCAGTTCTACTTCCTAATTTTGTTCTAACAGAAAATTAGTCAATCTTATGTAATACAACAGGGCATTCTTAAATGGTTCGTAGTCTCCATTGGATACTTTATGAAATATCTCGTGTAAACTCGGAAAGGACTTTGCGAATTCGCGGTCTCGTTTCAGAGCCTTATGCTGTAGCTGTGCTAGGGGATCAGCTGCAAATGAGTTTTCGAGTTGCAAGTGCCCGCCTGAAGAATGGTACATTTCAACCGCGTCATTGGAGGAGGGGATACAGTCGGAAGAAATAGCCCCCGTATTTACGTTAACTTTGGCTCTGTCCTCTGGGGCACCTTTTCCTGTGTAAAAATAAACAAAAAGAAAACATATTTTACAACATTACTGGATGACAAGTAATGATCTCCCAAAGTTGTAACTAAAGTCTGCCAAGATTTCTTCTGAACCATAGAGACGGCGGCTACATTATAAGGTCGGTTACTATGGTTATGCCTGCGAAAAACAAGTTGATTGACATGCATTCAGAAATTCATTCAAAACTGCTTCAACGGAAGAGAAGTAACCTGAGATCTGAGATAATAATAATAATAATAATGAATTTATAGAGCGCTATTTCTAGTGCTATCCAATAGCGCTTTACAATAATTTTAAAAATGTCACCAATAAAACTGATAAAAATGTAAAAATATCTGAAACATGAGAAAAATAAACTAACTAATAAAATAACTAAGCTGTAAAAATGAAAAAAACTAAGAATCATTAAAACCTTTAAATGAAACTAACTAGTTAACTAACTAACTTAACTAATTAATAAGTAACTGACTAGCTAAACTATCTGAATAACTAATTAACTGACTAACCAATAGTCTAATTATAAAATTTGTTAAAAAGGTATGTCTTTATACAAGTCTTAAAATCTGATAGCGAGCCGCTCTCTCTTATATTATTCGGAAGAGAGTTCCAAAGGCTAGGTGCTACAAAAGAGAAGCACCTATGACCATAACTTACTAACTTGACAGATGGTACTTTCAGTAAGTTTTTGGAGGAGGATCGCAGATTCCTGGTTGGTATGTAAGGCTCTAGCAGTTCAGTAATGTAACTAGGGGCCTGGGCGTTGAGCGCTTTGTAGGTCAAAAGTAAGATCTTGTATTTTTTCTCTGGCTAACTGGGAGCCAGTGTAGCTGCTTTAAGACAGGTTTGATGTGATCATACTTCCTTGTACGACTGACAACGCGAGCCGCAGCATTCTGGACATTTTGTAGGCGATCTATCAGAAATTTAGGTAATCCATATCTCGACAGGTATTTACAGCAATGTGGTCTACAATATCTCATTTGAAAGGGGATAAAATGGGCTTCTCAGAAAAAAATATATCTCATCATAAAAACACAAACTATTTCTGAAAAAAAATCTTACTTAACATAAAACAGGATAAATTATTCATATATTTGAGGAAAAAAGTAAATTCTTCCAAAATGATGATATAATTGTATTTAGATGTTAAAAAGAAAAATGTTCTATATCATATCAGCAAAACGTCCTGAAAATTTGGCTGAAAAAGAACACAACTGAAATTAGTTATGATTTTTTATCTCAACCATTCTAGGATTTGACCTATTAGCATTTCTCCATAACAACCATATAATCCTCTTAGCGTGGGATTGAATTACGCGTCCCTCTTCGCTCGACCAAAATCGCTCAAAAAAAGGTTTCCTCCAAAATTATCGCGCTGTTCACTCTCAAATATGAATTTATAGACATATTTCATGAAATAGGCAAGAATTCTGAAGCAGGAGGACGACCCGAAGAGCATATCTTCGCATTTCAAGAACATAATTTCAACTGCGTCACTATTGCGAAACCTCGTGTTGGAAAGGTTATTGATCGCTTACTTTCATTCTTCGCTCTGATTCTCCTTTAGAGTGAAAATGGCAGAAGCGTTCCGCTTAAAACATGATCAACTTCTATCACGAAAATCACTCAGCCGTTGGGGAGTTTATCAGGTGCACATCCCTGGCGTGCATTTCTAGACCGTGTAACGCAATTGTAGTCGGTGCTGTTTTCAGGCGTTTCTCTTTTTGGGCAAGATGCCAAAAGATTGTCAATACTCCTGCCTTTTGCATACGCTAGTTTTGAAGTAAGTATAAGGAATGATAATATTTCCAAACAGAAACGAAAGTACGAAAACAGCACCGACAACGATTGCGTTACCGGAATCCGATAGAGATATGCATAATAACGCACTCCACGGCTGAGTGATTCAGATTAAATTCACTTGAAAACAAAATATACGCAGTTGTTTGAACTACACACCTCTTTCACAGCAGTTGACAAAATATTGTCCACAATGTCATCTGGGAGGTTCTTGTTTCTGTAGTGTATGTTATGGCGGGAACAATACCTCTCTACACTGCGAGGTGAAATTCCACTTTGTTCTGGAAACAGTGTTCTTAGGTGTTCACTTACTTGCCTGTGAGAGTATCGCTTATCCACCAAGTCTTTGACAAAACCCACGGTAACAAGTGATTCTAAACGCATCATGCAGTACAAAACATCAGAAAGGACACCGTTCGGCTTGTGAGCTCCTACACAAACAACCAGACATGTGATCATGGCATGGTGTAGTTTGGTTGCTATTATTTGCGTATTCAACTAAAACGATTTGGAAATTTATATTGTCTATTGTCTTCACTTAAGCTTAGAAAATTAAAAAATAAACAAAAGAAGCAACTTCCGTTTTTCCATTTTCTGATCTACTCAAAAAATAGAAAATTGAAAATAAAAACAACGTCTATTTTTTCTTTTTTTTTATTTAAGTCAAAAATAAAAAAAAAGAATAAATAATAGACATAATTGTATTTTTCCATTTTTCTGATTTAAGTCGAAAATTTAAAAAATGAATGAACAATGGCATAATCTGTATTTTTCCATTTTTCTGATTTTAGTCAAAAATTAAAAAAATGAATAAACAGTGGACATAATTTGTATTTTTCCATTTTTCTAATTTTAGTCAAAAATTTAAAAAAATGAATAAGAATTGGACGTAATTTGTATGTTTCGATTAAGCCCTCAACAATGAAAAATAATATGAACTATCGATACAACTTCTTTTTATCCATTTTTCTAATTTATGGTCAAAAAATGCAAAAATGGATAAACGATACAGTAATTTTTATTTTTCCATTTTCTTAATTCACTCAAAAATCGGAAAAGAACAATTTCGATTTTTCTTTTTTTTAATAAGGAACGGAAAATTAAAAAAATAGAAAATTAAATCAAGAACATTCCATTTTTCCATTTTTTTAACTAGGCTAAAAAAACGTAAAACGAAAAATAGCAAAAATGTGCTTTTTATAAGTCGACAGTATTTTTTAATTTTTTAAAGTCGACATCAAATTAGAAAAACGGAAAAATGCAGCGTTTTTGTCATATTTTTCTTATTTAATTTTATTCCATTTTAATTAAAAATAGCAAAATACTATAAAGTTGAATGAAAATTGGCTTTTTCATTTTTTGAGAAAAATAGAAAAACGGTTTGGCGGAATCGTGCACGGACCTTTTTTGGCCTTACATTGTAAGCAATCTATCCGTTGTTTCAACTCTTTTTTCAGATAAGAAACCGATCCGTTGTTTGAACAATTTTTTTGGCTTTCCATTATAGGCAATCCACCCGTTATTTCAATTCTTTTCTCAAATGGGAAATCGGTCCGTGCACGGTTCGGCCAATTCAATTTTTCATTTTTTTCATTGAAATAGAAAAATCAAATTTTGTTTATTTTAACTGTTTGATACTTATTTCAAAATAGCGAAAAAAAGGTAAGTAAACATGAATTAAAAACACGAAATTTGCACTGGTTTTTAATTTTTTTTTAATTTTCAATTCATTTAAAGTGTTGAAAAAATAAGGTTCAACCAAAAAAGCAACTTTTTCGATATTTTTCATGTTTTTGTTTTTCGACACAAATTGGAGAAATGAAATAATGAGGTAACATCAGTTAGTTAGGTCATTTTTCCATTTTTCTATCTCCGAGAAAAAAATAGAAAAATGAATTCTTTGTTTTGTTCTGTCCATTGTTTCATTGTTCTATTTTTCGACCTAAATTAGAAAAATGGAAAAATAGCTTTGATGTCTATCAAGTTTTCATTTTTCTATTTTTCGACTTAAATTAGAAAGATGAAAAAATGACTTTCGTGTCTATAAGCGCTTCCATTTTTCCACGTTTTGAACAATTTGTTTCATGGGGGGGGGGGGAGAAAAGAGACTTGTTGTTGGGAAAGAAGATGTGTACACCAGTAAAATCTCGTCGGTTTTCAAGAAAGGAAGGCCATTTGACTTAACGTTGCTGCAAAGCGAGCGGGTGACAACAATTTAGGATTTACCGACAGAATGCCGTAAGAGCTTTATTGGGCTATTAATAGCAGTCTCCCGGCACTAGAACATATTGATCCGAAAATGTTTCTTTTTAAAAATGTTTGAAACAGTTATATTTGTAATACTTAACTAATGTGACTAGCATCACCAAATAATCGTGCAGACGGCTTAGTTGTTAGACTTGTTGGGAGTCCGCTCTCAAGACACGGAAGAGGCCAGCCGCGGCTCCCAGTTGGCTAGTATATATTCATTATTTCATTTTCATCCTTCACGGGTTTATAACAAACCGACTAAATTACCAGCTCCCTGTTGGCTTGTTAGCTCTATTGGTTAGAGCGCTACACCGGTATCGCAGAGGTCAAGGGTTCGAATCCCGTACAAGCCTGAACTTTTTTTTCAGGCTTTTTTTTCGCAACTGCAAAAGTTGCGTCTATAACTGCGATGATCTTCTTTACACTTAATTATGTCAATACTGTTATATAAAATAACTGACATAAGGCTACAAGCCAAGGCCGGAGCTGGCCTCTTCCGTGTCTTGAGAGCGGATTTCCAGCAAGTCTAACAAGTAAGCCGTCTGCACGATTATTTGGTGATGCTAGTCACATTAGTTAAGTTTTACAAATATAACTGTTTCAAACGTTTTTACAAAGAAACATTTCGGATCAATATGTTCTAGTGCCGGGAGACTGCTATTAATAGCCCAATAAAGCTCTTACGGCGTTTTGTCGGTAAACCCTAAATTGTTGTCACCCGCTCGATTTGTAGCAACGTTGAGTCAAATGGCCTTCCTTTCTTGAAAACCGACGAGATTTTACTGGTTTACAGATCTTTTTTTTCTAGCAACAAGTCTCTTTTCTCCCTTTATGAAACAAATTGTTTGAAAAGAGGAATGTCCATGGCTTCTCACATGAGACAGAGACTACACTCCTGTTACAATTTGGCGGGAAAACTGTGCCTTGGGTCATGTGATAACCTTAAAACACCATTTTTTGGGATGACACGAATCAAAGCCATTTTTTCCATTTTTACTCCGCCGTCAGGACGGGGTCTAGTAATACCCATTTTTTTTCCGTGGTTTGTTTTTTTGGTGGTCACTTGCCCCAGACCTCCGGTTTTCGCTCGGCCAAACAAATACTCGTCGTGTCTTTCGCCACACAGGCAAGGGCTTTTATCTTGAGCGACCGTAACATATTTTACACCCCGGGGGGGGAGAACAACGGCGGGGTCTAATGCCCCTGGGGCTTTTCTTGTTCTAATTTAAGTCGAAAAATAGAAAAATGAAAAATTGATAAACATCAAAGCTTTTTTTTTCATTTTTCTAATTTTAGTCGAAAAATGGAAAAATGAAAAATTGATACACATCAAAACCATTTTTTCATTTTTCTGATTTAAGTCGAAAAATAGAAAAATGAAAAATTGATAGACATTTTCATTTTTCTAATTCAAGTAGAAAAATAGAAAAATGAAACAATTGGACAGGACAAAACAAAGAATTCATTTTTCTATTTTTTTCTCGAAAATAGAAAAATGGAAAAATGATGCAACCAACTGATGTTACCTCATTGTTTCATTTCTCCAATTTGTGTCGAAAAACAGAAAGATGAAAAACATATCGAAAAGTTGCTTTTTTGGTATAACCTTATTTTTCAATACTTTAAATTAATTTAAAATTGAAAAAATTAAAAGCAGTGTAAACTTCGTGCTTTAATTTATGTTACATATTTTTCGCTATTTTGAAATAAACATCAAACAGTTAAAATAAACAAAATTTGATTTTTCTATTTCAATGAAAAAAATGAAACATTGAATTGGCCGAACCGTGCACGGACCCAAGGCCAAACAATTGTTGAAACAACGGTAAGATTTTCTATTTGAGAAAGGAATTGAAACGACGGAAAGACTGCCTACGAAAAAGTGTTACAACAACAGTTAGATTTTCCGTTTGACAAAAAGATTGAAACAATGAATAGATTGGTTACAATGCCAGGGTAAAAAGTTGTTGCAACAACGGTTTGATTTCCCCTTTGAGAAAAGAATTGAAACAACGGATTGATTATCTAAAATGCAACGACAAAAAAGTGTTGAAACAACGATTAGATTTTCCATTTGACAAAAGATTTGAAACGACGGATTGAGTGGCAACAGTACCAAACCAAAAAAAGTGTTGAAACAACGGCGAGATTTTCTGTTTGACAAAAGAATTGAAACAACAAATAGATTGCCTGCAGTCGAAGGCAAAAAAATTGTTGAAACAACGGTTAGATTTTCCATTTGAGAAAAGAATTGAAACGACGTATAGATTGCCTACAAGTAAAAGCCAAAAAATTGTTGAAACAACGGTTAGATTTTCCATTAGAGAAAAGAATTCAAACAGCGGATAGATTGCCCGCAATCAAAGGCCAAAACATCGTTGAAACAACGGTTAGATTTTCCATGTGACAAAAGAATTGAAACAATGGATAGACTGCTTACAATGCAAGGCTAAAAAATTGTTGCAACAACTGTGCAATTTCCCCTTTGAGAAAAGAATTGAAGCAACGGATTAATTGAATACAATGCAAGGACAAAAAAATTGTTGAAACAATTGTTAGATTTTCAGTTTGACAAAAGAATTGAAACAATCAATAGATTGCTTACAATGCAAGGCCAAAAAAATTGTTGAAACAATGGTTAGATTTCCCATTAGGAAAAAGAATTGAAAAAATGATAGATTGTTTACAAGAAAAAGCCAAAACATTGTTGAAAAAACGGTTAGATTTTCCATGTGACAAAGGAATTGAAACAACGGATAGATTGCCCGCAATCCAAGGCCAAAACATTGTTGAAACAACGGTTTGATTTTCCATTTGAGAAAAATATTTAAAGGACGGATCGATTGCCTTCAATACAAAGGAAAAAAAGCGTAAAAATAACGGTGAGAGTTCCCACTTGAGAAAAGAATTGAACCGACAGATAGAGTACTTACAATGCAAGGCTAAAAAATTGTTGCAACGACGGTACAACGCGTTTTTGGCTTTGTACTGTAGCCAGTCAATCCGTTGTTTCAATTCTTTTGTCAAAAGGAAAATCTAACCGTTGTTGCAACACTTTTTTGTCGTTGCATTGTAGGTAATCAATCCCTTGTTTCAATTCTTTTCTCAAAGGGGAAATCGAACCGTTGTTCCAACAACTTTTTAGCCTTGCATTGCAACCAATCTATCCATTGTTTCATTTCCTTTGTCACATGGAAATTCTAGCCGTTGTTTCAACAATATTTTCGCCTTCCATTATAAGGAATGTATCCGTCCTTTCAATTCTTTTCTCAAGTGGGAAATCTAGCCGTTGTTTCATCAATTTACTGGCCTTTGATTGCAGGCAATCTATCCGTTGTTTCAATTCTTTTGTCAAATGTGAAATCTCACCGTTATTTCAACGCGTTTTTGGCTTTGTATTGTAGGCAATCGATCCATCGTTTTAGTTTTTTTTCTCAAATGGAAAATCAAACCGTTTTTTTAACAATTTTGTTACCTTCGATTGCAGGCAATGTATCCGTTGTTTCAATTCTTTTCTCAAATGGGAAATCTAACTGTTGTTTCAACAATTGTTTGGCCCTGCATTAAAAGCAGTCTATCTGTTGTTTCAAATCCTTTCTGAAATAGAAAATCTAGCGGTTGTTTTAACACTTTTTTGGCCTTACATTGTAGGCATTCTATCCGTCAATTCAATTCTTTTCTCAAATGGAAAATCTAACCGTTGTTTCAACAATTTTTTGGCCTTCGATTGCAGCCAATCTATCCGTTGTTTCCATTCTTTTCTCTAATGGGAAATCTAACCGTTGTTTTAATAATTTGTTGGCCTTACATTGTAAGCAATCTATCGGTTGTTTCAATTCTTTTGTGAATTGGAAAAGCTAACCGTTGTTTCAACACTTTGTTTGCCTTGCATTGTAGGCAATCTATTCGTCGTTTTAATTCTTTTCTCAAAGGAAAAGTCTAACCGTTGTTTCAACAATCTTTTGGCCTTGCATTGTCAGAACTCTATCCATTGTTTCAATTCTTTTGTCAAATGGAAAATCTAACCGTTGTTTCAACATTTTTTGGCATTTTCTTGTAGGCAATCTATCCCTCGTTTCAATTCTTTTCTCAAATGCTAAATCTAACTGTTGTTTCAACAATTTTTTGGCCTTACATTGTAAGCAATCTATCGGTTGTTTCAATTTTTTTCTGTGAAATAGAAAATCTAACGATTGTTTTAACAGTTTGTTTGCCTTGCATTGTAGGAGATCTACCGGTCGTTTTAATTCTATTCTCAAAGGGAAAATCTAACCTTTGTTGCAACAATTTTGTAGCCTTGCAAAGTAAGCAATGTATTCCTTGTTTTAATTCCTTTGTCACAGGGAAATTCTAACCGTTATTTCAACAATATTTTGGCCTTTTATTATAGGGAATGTACCCGTCGTTTCAATTCTTTTCTCAAATAAGAAATCTAACCGTTGTTTCGACAATTTTTTGGCATTTTCTAGTAGGCAATCTATCCGTAGTTTCAATTCTTTTGTCAAGTGGAAAATCTAACCGGTGTTTCAACAATTTTTTGTCCTTGCCTTGTAGGCAATTAATCCGTTGCTTCAATTCTTTTCTTAAAGGGGAAATCGAACCGTTGTTGCAACAATTTTTTGGTCTTGAATTGTAAGCAGCCTATTCATTGTTTCAATTCCTTTGTCACATGGAAAATCTTACCGTTGTTTCAACAATGTTTTGCCCTTTGATTGCGGTAATCTGTCCGCTGTTTGAATTCTTTTCTCTAATGTAAAATCTAACCGTTTTTGCAACAATTTTTTGGCTTTTACTTGTAGGCAATCTATACGTCGTTTCAATTCTTTTCCCAAATGGAAAATCTAACCGTTGTTTGAACAATTTTTTTTGGCCTTGTACTGTAGCCACTCAATCCGTCGTTTGAAATCTTTTGTCAAATGGAAAATCTAACCGTTGTTTCAACACTTTTTTAGCGTTGCATTTTAGATAATTGATCCGTTGTTACAATTCTTTTCTCAAACAACTTTTTAGCCTGGCATTGTAACCAGTCTATCCATTGTTTCAATCCTTTTGTCAAACGGAAAATCTAACCGTTGTTTTAACACTTTTTTTGCCTTACATTGTAGGCATTCTATGGTCATTTCAATTCTTTTCTCAAATGGAAAATCTTACCGTTGTTTCAAGAATTTTTTGGCCTTCGATTACAGGCAATCTATCCGTTGTTTCAAATTCTTTTCTCTAATGGGAAATCTAACCTTTGTTTTAAGAATTTTTTGGCCTCACATTGTAAGGAATCTATCGGTTGTCTCAATTCTTTTGTCAAAAGGAAAATCTAACCGTTGTTTCAACACTTGTTTGGCCTTACGTTGTAAGCAATCTATCCGTTTTTTTAAATTTTTTTTTTGTCAAATCGAAAATCCAATCTTTGGTTCAACAATTTTTTGTCCTTCCATTGTAGGCAATTAATCCGTCGTTTTCATTTTTTTTCTCAAATGGAAAATCAAACCGTTGTCTCAACAATGTTTTGGGCATGCATTGCGGGCAATCTATCCGTTGTTTCAGTTCTTTTCTCAAAGAGTAAATCCATTTACCGAGTCACAACCGAGCCCGAGTCAAATCTGAGTGCGAGTCAGCAACCGAGTCACTGGTCAGCGGTATACCTCCAGAACGTCGAACAAAGATGGCGAGTCGATGGCGAGTGGTAAGCTAAGTGCGTTTATTGAAATCTTGTTCTTTAATTTATGAATGTGGTATCAAATTAGTTTACAAAAGGCTGAAGGACTTTTCTTTGCATTTATTAAGTGTTGTAAACATCAATTGACAGCAGAACTGACGGTCTTTTATTTTTATTTCTGGACAGATTTCAAGGACAGAGACGTGATCAAATCTCTAGGTAAAGTCATGGAAAGACAGGATAGCTTTTGTATTCTTTTTCCTGTTGTAACCAGCAAAATAATGTTTGTCCTTGATCCTTGACTTTTCACAGACTCCTGATTTAACAGCTCAAATCCACTGATAAACGTGATAGATTTGATCCCGGGGCTCCCCGGGGATTTGAGTATCAACAGGATTGATACGTTGTTAATGACATTTTTTTTAATTTAAAAGTAGTCGAGACAAATGCAGAACGAGCACATGATTTTCCTTTTTCCCTTTCCTTCCCCCGAAACAAGTTTGAAGAGAAGGTCTGACGATATCATCAGACTTCTTTTTAGGGCAGAGGGGGTACACGGTAGAATTGTTCCTTAAAGAATTTTCATTCATTAGAAGAATCCTAACAGTTCTGTCCAAGATGTATGTATTAATATGAGGGCACTGGTTTATGAGGTCATCCAACGTTGTGTCACTCTTTTGGAGTGCATGATGTTTAACTCAAATAATTTTTGTTTGTAGTGATGGTAGTGGCAAAAGATGCCCCAACGGTAAACAGCGAGCCATTGCACACATACTGTAAAATATATTTCTCTTTCAATTTTGGGGTATCTCACAATACATGTGCTAGTATCTCCGCAGACGATAAATGAATGAATAACTAACAAATTTATGTATCTTGAATGAAATAAATTAAGAAAATATTTGTAGAATATTTAAGTTGTAATCTGAAAATTGTGTAGTTTGTTGACAGCGGTACACAGCAAAATGGTATCTTCATGGGTCAAAAGCCCATTTAATTATAGAAAAAATAATTTAGTCTTTCTATCTGGGCCAAAGAATATGTTCGCATGCCGGAATCTGCTTCCATTTTTTGTTTTCCTTCCACCATTGGCAGCCACAGTCCATGCAGGATGTATGTTTTAAATTTCATTTATCAATAACTTTAATAGTTGCTGCAATTATTTATTTTGGTATTAGATAGATGATGTTAAGAATTCATTTTATTGTTTCGTTTTATTGCTGAAATAATAATAATATTAAAATAAATTTTAATTTTAATTTCATAGCAGACAAGTCACGCAACCAACTCTTGAAGGGTACAACGAGACCATATACAGTGGACAAAGAAAGAGAAAGGAGAAAAGGAGAAAGGGAAAAGAAAGAGAATAAATGGCTGTATATATGTAAAAATAATACTATGAAGAAAACAAAACTTGTGTTTCATCAGTTTCATTAATTATTTAATAAGCTTGTAAAATAACATGCATTGTACCACGACCTACACTGACCAAATAAAAATAAAATGTTACAGCAATCATTGACCGTTTGACAATCAATCTCCACATTGAGATATGGAAAGTTTCTCCATTTTCAGGGTTATGACAAGTAGGTGAGATCAAGGATAATATGGGTGTAATAGACTCTTCTTCTATTTGGAACCCCAGTAGAACAAAAAGCTTTGTTTTGCCCGGCTAAGCTTGTGCTGTACTCTGGCAAGGCAAACTGAATCTTTTGTTTTTACTCAAATTCATTGGTTCCAAGGCAGAGGCAATGGGATCACAATTAGCACTATAATATTCTACCTTGGGTATTGTTCTTCATGATATGGTAATAAGGTATGGGGAATCGCTCTGGCCTGGGACAAGCCTAAGACCAGGCAAAAGTAAAAGCGGACAGGATCAAGCCCGACTTACTCGTTGAGTGGGAGGGTGGGTCGCCAACATCTTCACTTTTGCGGCCTGGGAGAGTGATGCGGTGGAACACGTTAATCTTTTACTGTAAATTGTAAATTGTAATCGTAAATTGATGATTATAGTGGTCAGCGCGCTTAGCTATCCTCGGTACTGCCTTACAACAGACCAGCTATTTCACAGGCATGCCACTCAAACAACTGACACAAATATTGCAAATGAAACATAACATGTTTTAAGAATCCCAACTGGCGGGAGGCAAACCAGTTGGCTATTTACAAGCGCAGCCGAAGGATTTATAACTCGGGGCTGCCGTGAAACAAATCCAGTCTCATTTGCGTAATCCCCAGGGTATAACTACCAACGCAAACTGAGACTGCGTAGTTTCTCGAGGATCAGGCTGTACCATTTTAGAGGGATCAGGGATCAAAATTTGTCACACACACACACACACACACACACCTGAGATAAAAATATGTATATCAAAATTATACCTTGAGTTGTAGTAGAGTAAAGTAATGTGCAATGCATTCCTCCGTGATTTTTACTTTCCCTTGTAATCTACAGTGCAATAAAGAACAAAGAAACCAAATAAAAATCACGAAGCAATGAATTACGCATTACTTTCAATATATTAGCATTTACTTGCCAACCGCGTTTTTGTAAAGCAAGCTTTTCCGTCGGTTCATACGTCCTCTTTAACGTTGAATCTAAAAGTGTTCTAGTGAATCAATGTTAATAAGACTCAATGCTAAAATTGGTCACATCGTCAAGCACGCGTGTTTTAATGTTTTAAAAAAATCTATCGAACCGTTCTTAAGATTTTCGCAAAAGCGCTCAAACTTCAAAAATTACCACAAAATGATTACGCGAATGATCTTAGAAAAACAATTCGTTCTGGAGATCGCGAACACTAGTTTTATTAAAACTTTCTAGGCATAAAATAGTAAGTAAAAGACACATTTTAACGCTATTTGCTAGCCATTTCATCAAAACATTGATTATTTTTCGGTGCATTTACTATTACTATGCAAACCCTAAGGTAGAAAATGGTTTTGCGATTTACTTCAAAACAAACATACAGATTTTTTTTGGTTCTTGTATATTTTGTTTGCCATACACCACAGTTTAAGATGTTGGTATTTGCTTTTCAAAGTGAAATCTGGATCGCGCAAAATTTTAATTTAACTGTTTTCGAGGATTTTTGTTTATCGTTGTCATGGAAATATCGATTTTCAAAAAATGTAAACCACGCTAAAGTTCAATCCAAAAACAGCAAGTAGTGCAAATTTCACGTTGATCAGACGAGAGGAAGACTGTCTAAGAGCCGATTCAAAAAGTGAGGTATGATACCAAAAAAACTGTATCGAAACACCTTAAAACTTGTGATTGCGCGAACAAGAAACCCATCATGTGGGACACTGCGAAATCAAAACGTCATTCTAATTTATAACCTGTTGGATTCTGCAAAAAAGCTAAATCATGCCTGCTAGGAATCAGTGAGAAAGGAATTAAAAAGAATCTACTTTCGTGCAAAAATCGTCCGGCCGGTAGGAATCCCTGCAAACTAGGTGTAAATCAGCTGGTATTGAGGCCTCACATTCTTGGACGATCGATGGCTTTTCACACTTCAGTTGTCTAAAAACAATTTTAGCAACATATCTTTGCATTACCGTCGTATTCCCACTTGTAAGGCCTCCTGATCCTCAGACAGATCCGATAGACAAACATGTATCCAAAATGGCGACCAGCAAGATGGTTCTATGGTTCCCAGTATTTTCGCCATTTACAAACCGCTGACCGATGACTCGGTCAATTTGACTCGGACTCGGATTTGACTCGGACTCGGACTTGACTCGGTCAACCGATGAACTCTTTTCTCAAATGGCAAAATCTAACCGTTGTTTCAACAATTTTTTAACCTTGCATGGTAAGCAGTCTATCCATTGTTTTAATTCTTTTGTCAAATGGAAAATTGAACTGTTGTTGCAACAATTTTTTTAGGTTTGTATTGTAAGCAATCTATCCGTTGTTTCAATTCCTATGTCACATGGAAATTTTGACCGTTGTTTAAACAATATTTTGGCCTTTCATTGTAGGGAATGTACCCGTCATTTCAATTCTTTTCTAAAATGGGAAATGTAACCGTTGATTCAACATTTTTTTGGCCTTACATTGTAAGCAATCTATCCATTGTTTCAATTCTTTTGTCAAATGCATTTCCTTGTAGGCAATCTGTCCGTCGTTTCAATTCTTTTCTCAAGTGGGAAATCTAACCGTTCTTTCAACATTTTTTTTTAACTTTCTATTGTAGGCAATTTATCCATCCTCTCAATTCGTTTTTCAAATGGAAAATCTCACCGTTGTCTTAACAATTTTTTGGCATTTTCTTGTAGGCAATCTATCCGTGGTTTCAATTCTTTTCTCAAGTGGAAAATCTAACCGTTGTTTCATCAATTTTTTGGCCTTCCATTGTAGGCAATCTATCCGTCGTTTCACTTCGTTTTTCAAATGGAAAATCTCATAGTTGTTTCAACAATTTCTTATCCTCGATTGTATGTAATCTATCCGTTGTTTCAATTCTTTTCTCAAATGGATAATCAAACTGTTTTTTCAACAATTGCTTTGCTTTGCACTGTAAGGAATCTATCCATTTTTTCAACTCCTTTCTAAAATAGAAGATCTAACTTTCGTTTCAACAATGCTTTGGCTTTTTCCTGTAGGCAATCTCTTCCCCGTTTGAATTCCTTTGTCAAATGGAAAATATAACCGTTGTTTCAACAATTTTTTGGCATTTTCTTGTAGGCAATCTGTCCGTCGTTTCAATTCTTTTCTCAAGTGGGAAATCTAACCGTTGCTTCAACAAATTTTTTGCTTTCCATTGTAAGCAATTTATCCGTCGTTTCAATTCGTTTTTCAAATAGAAAATCTCACCGTTGTCTTAACACTTTTTTGGCATTTTCTTGTAGGCAATCTATCCATGGCTTCAGTTCTTTTCTCAAGTGGAAAATCTCACCGTTATTTCAACAATTTTTTCGCCTTACATAGTAAGCAATCTATTCCTTTTTCAATTCTTGTGTGAAATGGATAATCTAACCGTTGTTTCAACACTTTGTTTGTCTTGCATTGTAGGCAATTTATCGGTCGTTTTAAGCGTTTTCTTAAAGGGAAAATCTAACCGTTGTTTCAACAATTTTTTTGCCTTGCATTTTCAGCAGTCTATCCATTGTTTTAACTCTCTGTCAAATGGAAAATCTAACCGTTGTTTCAACAATTTTTTGGCATTTTCTTGTAGGCAATGTATCCGTCGTTTCAATTCTTTTCTCAAATAGCAAATCTCACAGTTCTTTGAACAATTTACTGGCCTTTCATTACAGGCAATCTATCCGTTGTTTCAATTCTTTCATCAAATGTGAAATCTCACCGTTATTTTAACGCTGTATTGGCTTCTTCTTGTAGGTAATCTATCCGTCGTTTCAATTCTTTTCTCAAATGGGAAATCTAACCGTTGTTTCAACAATTTTTTGGCCTTACATTGTAAGCAATCTTTCGGCTGTTTCAATTCTTGTGTGAAATGGAAAATCTAACCGTTGTTTCAACACTTTGTTTGCCTTGCATTGCAACCAATCTATCCATTGTTTCATTTCCTTTGTCACATGGAAATTCTAGCCGTTGTTTCAACAATATTTTCGCCTTCCATTATAAGGAATGTATCCGTCCTTTCAATTCTTTTCTCAAGTGGGAAATCTAGCCGTTGTTTCATCAATTTACTGGCCTTTGATTGCAGGCAATCTATCCGTTGTTTCAATTCTTTTGTCAAATGTGAAATCTCACCGTTATTTCAACGCGTTTTTGGCTTTGTATTGTAGGCAATCGATCCATCGTTTTAGTTTTTTTTCTCAAATGGAAAATCAAACCGTTTTTTTAACAATTTTGTTACCTTCGATTGCAGGCAATGTATCCGTTGTTTCAATTCTTTTCTCAAATGGGAAATCTAACTGTTGTTTCAACAATTGTTTGGCCCTGCATTAAAAGCAGTCTATCTGTTGTTTCAAATCCTTTCTGAAATAGAAAATCTAGCGGTTGTTTTAACACTTTTTTGGCCTTACATTGTAGGCATTCTATCCGTCAATTCAATTCTTTTCTCAAATGGAAAATCTAACCGTTGTTTCAACAATTTTTTGGCCTTCGATTGCAGCCAATCTATCCGTTGTTTCCATTCTTTTCTCTAATGGGAAATCTAACCGTTGTTTTAATAATTTGTTGGCCTTACATTGTAAGCAATCTATCGGTTGTTTCAATTCTTTTGTGAATTGGAAAAGCTAACCGTTGTTTCAACACTTTGTTTGCCTTGCATTGTAGGCAATCTATTCGTCGTTTTAATTCTTTTCTCAAAGGAAAAGTCTAACCGTTGTTTCAACAATCTTTTGGCCTTGCATTGTCAGAACTCTATCCATTGTTTCAATTCTTTTGTCAAATGGAAAATCTAACCGTTGTTTCAACATTTTTTGGCATTTTCTTGTAGGCAATCTATCCCTCGTTTCAATTCTTTTCTCAAATGCTAAATCTAACTGTTGTTTCAACAATTTTTTGGCCTTACATTGTAAGCAATCTATCGGTTGTTTCAATTTTTTTCTGTGAAATAGAAAATCTAACGATTGTTTTAACAGTTTGTTTGCCTTGCATTGTAGGAGATCTACCGGTCGTTTTAATTCTATTCTCAAAGGGAAAATCTAACCTTTGTTGCAACAATTTTGTAGCCTTGCAAAGTAAGCAATGTATTCCTTGTTTTAATTCCTTTGTCACAGGGAAATTCTAACCGTTATTTCAACAATATTTTGGCCTTTTATTATAGGGAATGTACCCGTCGTTTCAATTCTTTTCTCAAATAAGAAATCTAACCGTTGTTTCGACAATTTTTTGGCATTTTCTAGTAGGCAATCTATCCGTAGTTTCAATTCTTTTGTCAAGTGGAAAATCTAACCGGTGTTTCAACAATTTTTTGTCCTTGCCTTGTAGGCAATTAATCCGTTGCTTCAATTCTTTTCTTAAAGGGGAAATCGAACCGTTGTTGCAACAATTTTTTGGTCTTGAATTGTAAGCAGCCTATTCATTGTTTCAATTCCTTTGTCACATGGAAAATCTTACCGTTGTTTCAACAATGTTTTGCCCTTTGATTGCGGTAATCTGTCCGCTGTTTGAATTCTTTTCTCTAATGTAAAATCTAACCGTTTTTGCAACAATTTTTTGGCTTTTACTTGTAGGCAATCTATACGTCGTTTCAATTCTTTTCCCAAATGGAAAATCTAACCGTTGTTTGAACAATTTTTTTTGGCCTTGTACTGTAGCCACTCAATCCGTCGTTTGAAATCTTTTGTCAAATGGAAAATCTAACCGTTGTTTCAACACTTTTTTAGCGTTGCATTTTAGATAATTGATCCGTTGTTACAATTCTTTTCTCAAACAACTTTTTAGCCTGGCATTGTAACCAGTCTATCCATTGTTTCAATCCTTTTGTCAAACGGAAAATCTAACCGTTGTTTTAACACTTTTTTTGCCTTACATTGTAGGCATTCTATGGTCATTTCAATTCTTTTCTCAAATGGAAAATCTTACCGTTGTTTCAAGAATTTTTTGGCCTTCGATTACAGGCAATCTATCCGTTGTTTCAAATTCTTTTCTCTAATGGGAAATCTAACCTTTGTTTTAAGAATTTTTTGGCCTCACATTGTAAGGAATCTATCGGTTGTCTCAATTCTTTTGTCAAAAGGAAAATCTAACCGTTGTTTCAACACTTGTTTGGCCTTACGTTGTAAGCAATCTATCCGTTTTTTTAAATTTTTTTTTTGTCAAATCGAAAATCCAATCTTTGGTTCAACAATTTTTTGTCCTTCCATTGTAGGCAATTAATCCGTCGTTTTCATTTTTTTTCTCAAATGGAAAATCAAACCGTTGTCTCAACAATGTTTTGGGCATGCATTGCGGGCAATCTATCCGTTGTTTCAGTTCTTTTCTCAAATGGCAAAATCTAACCGTTGTTTCAACAATTTTTTAACCTTGCATGGTAAGCAGTCTATCCATTGTTTTAATTCTTTTGTCAAATGGAAAATTGAACTGTTGTTGCAACAATTTTTTTAGGTTTGTATTGTAAGCAATCTATCCGTTGTTTCAATTCCTATGTCACATGGAAATTTTGACCGTTGTTTAAACAATATTTTGGCCTTTCATTGTAGGGAATGTACCCGTCATTTCAATTCTTTTCTAAAATGGGAAATGTAACCGTTGATTCAACATTTTTTTGGCCTTACATTGTAAGCAATCTATCCATTGTTTCAATTCTTTTGTCAAATGCATTTCCTTGTAGGCAATCTGTCCGTCGTTTCAATTCTTTTCTCAAGTGGGAAATCTAACCGTTCTTTCAACATTTTTTTTTAACTTTCTATTGTAGGCAATTTATCCATCCTCTCAATTCGTTTTTCAAATGGAAAATCTCACCGTTGTCTTAACAATTTTTTGGCATTTTCTTGTAGGCAATCTATCCGTGGTTTCAATTCTTTTCTCAAGTGGAAAATCTAACCGTTGTTTCATCAATTTTTTGACCTTCCATTGTAGGCAATCTATCCGTCGTTTCACTTCGTTTTTCAAATGGAAAATCTCATAGTTGTTTCAACAATTTCTTATCCTCGATTGTATGTAATCTATCCGTTGTTTCAATTCTTTTCTCAAATGGATAATCAAACTGTTTTTTCAACAATTGCTTTGCTTTGCACTGTAAGGAATCTATCCATTTTTTCAACTCCTTTCTAAAATAGAAGATCTAACTTTCGTTTCAACAATGCTTTGGCTTTTTCCTGTAGGCAATCTCTTCCCCGTTTGAATTCCTTTGTCAAATGGAAAATATAACCGTTGTTTCAACAATTTTTTGGCATTTTCTTGTAGGCAATCTGTCCGTCGTTTCAATTCTTTTCTCAAGTGGGAAATCTAACCGTTGCTTCAACAAATTTTTTGCTTTCCATTGTAAGCAATTTATCCGTCGTTTCAATTCGTTTTTCAAATAGAAAATCTCACCGTTGTCTTAACACTTTTTTGGCATTTTCTTGTAGGCAATCTATCCATGGCTTCAGTTCTTTTCTCAAGTGGAAAATCTCACCGTTATTTCAACAATTTTTTCGCCTTACATAGTAAGCAATCTATTCCTTTTTCAATTCTTGTGTGAAATGGATAATCTAACCGTTGTTTCAACACTTTGTTTGTCTTGCATTGTAGGCAATTTATCGGTCGTTTTAAGCGTTTTCTTAAAGGGAAAATCTAACCGTTGTTTCAACAATTTTTTTGCCTTGCATTTTCAGCAGTCTATCCATTGTTTTAACTCTCTGTCAAATGGAAAATCTAACCGTTGTTTCAACAATTTTTTGGCATTTTCTTGTAGGCAATGTATCCGTCGTTTCAATTCTTTTCTCAAATAGCAAATCTCACAGTTCTTTGAACAATTTACTGGCCTTTCATTACAGGCAATCTATCCGTTGTTTCAATTCTTTCATCAAATGTGAAATCTCACCGTTATTTTAACGCTGTATTGGCTTCTTCTTGTAGGTAATCTATCCGTCGTTTCAATTCTTTTCTCAAATGGGAAATCTAACCGTTGTTTCAACAATTTTTTGGCCTTACATTGTAAGCAATCTTTCGGCTGTTTCAATTCTTGTGTGAAATGGAAAATCTAACCGTTGTTTCAACACTTTGTTTGCCTTGCATTGTAGGCAATCTATTCGTCGTTTTATTTCTTTTCTCAAAGGGAAAATCTAACCGTTGTTTCAACAATTTTTTGGCCTTGCACTGTAAGCAGTCTATCCATTGTTTCAATTCTTTTGTCAAATGGAAAATCTAACCGTTGTTTGAGCAACTTTTTCTGCTTTTTCTTGTAGGCAATGTATCCGTCACTTCAATTCTTTTCTCACATAGCAAATCTCACTGTTGTTTGAACAATTTACTGGCCTTTGATTACAGGTAATCTATCCGTCGCTTCAATTTTTTTTTTTCAAATGGGAAATTTAACCGTTGATTCAACATTTTTTTGGCCTTACATTGTAAGCAATCTATCGGTTGTTTCAATTCTTTTGTCAAACGGCATATCGTACCGTTGTTGCAACAAATTTTTAGCCTTGCATTGTGAGCAGTCTATCCGTTGTTTGAACTCGTTTTTCAGATAGGAAATCGATCCGTTGTTTGAACAATTTTTTGGCCTTCCATTATAGGCAATCCACCCGTTATTTCAATTCTTTTCTCAAATGGGAAATCGTACCGTCGTTGCAACAAATTTTTAGCCTTGCATTGTAAGTAATCTATCCGTCGCTAAAATTCTTTTCTCAAGTGGGAACTCACAAAGTTATTTTAACGCTTTTTTTTTTTGAAGGCAATCGATCCGTCCTTTAAATTTTTTTCTCAAATGGAAAATCAAACCGTTGTTTCAACAATGTTTTGGCCTTGGATTGCGGGCAATCTATCCGTTGTTTCAATTCCTTTGTCACATGGAAAATCTAACCGTTATTTCAACAATGTTTTGGCTTCTTCTTGTAAACAATCTATCCCTTTTTTCAATTCTTTTGTCAAATTGAAAATCTAACTGTTGTTTCAACAATGTTTTGGCCTTTAATTGCGAGCAATCTATCCCTTGTTTCAATTCTTTTCTCTAATGGGAAATCTAACCGTTGTTTCAACAATTTTTTGGTCTTGCATTGTAAGCAATCTATTGATTGTTTCAATTCTTTTGTCAAACGGAAAATCTAACCGTTGTTTTAACTCTTTTTTGGCCTTACATTGTAAACATTCTATCCGTCGTTTCAATTCTTTTCTTAAATGGAAAATTTAACCGTTGTTTCAACAATTTTATGGCTTTTTCTTGTAAACAATCTATTCCTTTTTTCAATTCTTTTGTCAAATTGAAACTCTAACTGTTGTTTCAACAATGTTTTGGCCTTTAATTGCGAGCAATCTATCCCTTGTTTCAATTCTCTTCTCTAATGGGAAATCTAACCCTTGTTTCTACAATTTTTTGGCCTTGCATTGTATTGATTGTTTCAATTCTTTTGTCAAACGGAAAATATAACCGTTGTTTTAACAATTATCAGGTCTTGCATTTTAGGCAATCTATCCGTCGTTTCACTTCGTTTTTCAAATGGAAAATCTAACCGTTGTTTCAACAATATTTTACTTCGATTCTTCGTAATCTATCTGTTGTTTCATTTTCTTAAATGGGAAATCGAACTGTTTTTTCAACAATTTTTTTGCTTTGCACTGTAAGCAATCTATCCGTTGTTTCAAATCCTTTTTAAAATAGAAAATCTAACCGTCGTTTTAACACTTTTTGTGCTTTGCATTGTAGGCAATCGATCCGTCGTTTCAATTTTTTTTTCTCAAATGGAAAATCAAACCGTTATTTCAACAATGTTTTGTCCTTGGATTGTGGGCAACCTATCCGTTGTTTTAATTCTTTTGTCACATGGAAAATCTAACCGTTGTTTTAGCAATTTTTTGTCCTTGCATTGTAGGCAATTAATCCGTTGCTTTAATTCTTTTCTCAAAGGGGAAATCGAACCGTTGTTGCAACAATTTTTTAGCCTTGCAATGTAAGCAGTCTATCCATTGTTTTAATTCCTTTGTCACATGGAAAATCTAACCGTTGTTTCAACAATGTTTTGGCCTTCGATTGCGGGCAATCTATCCTCTGGTTGAATACTTTTCTCTAATGGAAATTCTAACCGTTGTTTCAACAATTTTTCGCTTTTACTTGTAGCAATCTATACATCATTACAATTCTTTTCTCAAATGAAAAATGTTACCGTTTTTTGAGCAATTTTTTTGCCTTCGACTGCAGGCAATCTATTTGTTGTTTCAATTCTTTTGTCAAACAGAAAATCTCGCCGTTGTTTCAACGCTTTTTTGGCTTTGTGCTGTAGCCACTCAATCCGTCGATTCAAATCTTTTCTCAAAGGGGAAATCAAACCGTTGTTGCAACAACTTTTTAGCCTGGCATTGTAACCAATCTATCCATTGTTTCAATCCTTTTGTCAAACGGAAAATTTAACCGTTGTTTTAACACTTTTTTGGCCTTACATTGTAGGCATTCTATCCGTCGTTTCAATTCTTTTTTCAAATGGAAAATCTAACCGTTGTTTCAACAGTTTTTTGACCTTCCATTGCAAGCAATCTATTCGTTGTTTCAATTCTTTTGTCAAACGGAAAATCTCACCGTTGTTTCAAGAATTTTTTGGCCTTCGATTGCAGGCAATCCATCCGTTGTTTCAATTCTTTTCACTAATGGGAAATCTAACCTTTGTTTTAATAATTTTTTGGCCTTACATTGTAAGCAATCTATCGGTTGTTTCAATTCTTTTGTCAAATGGAAAAGCTAACCGTTGTTTCAACACTTTTTTTTTCCTTGCATTGTAGGCAATCTTTCCGTGGTTTCAATTCCTTTCTCAAATAGAAAATCTCACCGTTGTGTCAACAATTGTTTGGCCTTCGATTGAAGGCAATCTCTTTGTTGTTTCAATTCTTTTGTCAAACGGAATATCTCGCCGTTGTTTCAACGCGTTTTTGGCTTTGTACTGTAGCCAGTCAATCCGTTTTTTCAACGCTTGTCAAATGAAAAATCTAACCGTTGTTTCAACACTTTTTTGTCGTTGCATTGTAGGTAATCAATCCGTTGTTTCAATTCTTTTCTCAAAGGAGAAATCGAACCGTTGTTGCAACAACTTTTTAGCTTTCCATTGTAACCAATCTATCCATTGTTTCATTTCCTTTATCACATGGAAATTCTAGCCGTTATTTCAACATTATTTTCGCCTTCCATTATAAGGAATCTAGCTATCCGTCCTTTCAATTCTTTTCTCAAGTGGGAAATCTAACCGTTGTTTCACCAATTTACTGGCCTTTGATTGCAGGCAATCTATCCGTTGTTTCAATTCTTTTGTCAAATGTGAAATCTCACCGTTATTTCAACGCGTTTTTGGCTTTGTATTGTAGGCAATCGATCCATCGTTTTAGTTTTTTTCTCAAATGGAAAATCAAACCGTTGTTTTAACAATTTTGTTACCTTCGATTGCAGGCAATGTATCAATTCTTTCAATTCTTTTCTCTAATGGGAAATCTAACCGTTGTTTCAACAGTTTTTTTGGCCTTGCATTGTAAGCAATCTATTGATTGTTTCAATTCTTTTGTCAAACGGAAAATGTAACCGTTGTTTTAACAATTTTTTGGCCTTCCATTGTAGGCAATCTATCCGTCGTTTCAATTCGTTTTTCAAATGGAAAATCTCACCGTTGTTGCAACAATTTTTAGCCGTGCATTGTAAGAAATGTACCACTTGTTTCAATTCCTTTGTCACATGGAAATTCTAACCGTTGTTTCAACAATATTTTGCCCTTTCATTATAAGGAATGTTGCCGTCGTTTCAATTCTTTTCTCAAATGGGAAATCTAACCGTTGTTTCAACACTTTTTTGGCCTTACATTGTAAGCAATCTATCCGTTTTATAAATTTTTTTTTTGCAAATGGAAAATCCAACCTTGGGTTCAACAATTTTTTAGCCTTTCATTGTATGCAATCCATTCGTTGTTTCAATTCTTTTCTCAAATGGGAAATGGTACCGTTGTTGCAACAATTTTTAGCCTTGCATTGTAAGCAATCTATCCGTTGTCTTAATTGTTTTGTCAGATAGGAAATCGAGCCGTTGTTTGCACATTCTTTCGGCCTTCCATTATAGGGAATCTTTCGGTTGTTTTAATTCATTTGTCACATGGAAAATCTAACCGTTGTTACAACAATTTTTTGGCTTGATATTGTAAGCAATCCACCCCTTTTTCCAATTTTTTTTTAAATGGAAAATCTCACCGTTGTTTCAACAATTTTTTACCTTCGTTTGTTGCAATCTATTCGTCGTTTCAATTCTTTTCTCGAGTGGATAATCTAACCATTGTTTCAACAATTTTTTGTCCTTGCGTTGTAGGCAATCAATCCATTTTTTCAATTCTTTTCTCAAAGGGGAAAGCTAACCGTTGCAATACTTTTTTGCCTTGCATTGTAAGCAACCTATCCGTTGTTTCTATTCCTTTGTCACATGGAAATTCTAACCATGGTTTCAACAAATCCCCAGGTATCGAGCACGAGTTGTGTGTTCATTCACTCCTTCGCTGCGAGCTAGCAAATTGTATTTGTCTTGTTCTCTGACGTGTTTTTTAAGGTTTTTCGTCAGTAACTCTCGCAGCCGTTCAGCTTGTTTCTTTGCTCTCTCCAGCAGCTCCAAACAACGACGAAACGGCGACACAAAGGCAAGAGCGCCCTGAGTTTGCAGCCGGCCAGATGCAGACGATCCAACAATTAATTGCGGACACTGTGAAACAATCTGCCTGGGAAATAGCGACCGAAGCGGCTAGGGCCGGCTAGGGCCGCTAGGGCCGCTTCGTCGAGCCTCCTTGCCCAAAGGCCCGCTTCGCTTGTGCCTGTCACAGCGCACGAAACGACAGTTCCCACGAAAACTGCGGCGGTAAACTTCGCATCGCCCTTCCAAGACATCCCAGGACAGTACATCAAAGACATCCAAAGTGGTGAGTTTTTTGATCTTTCAAAACTACTTCCTAAGAACCTGTCGCTGCACGACGAGGATGATAATCTTGTCATATCGTTAGAGAACTCCGTTGTTAGGGTGTCGAAGAAATCGAAGCAGCCAGCCTTTACCTCAATCACCGATATTGAACAGTGGACCACTGCTTTTACCTCCTATATGAGTGTACTAATCGACAAGTTCCCAACACGATCGCAGGACCTCTTGCAATATGTTAGTTTAATTAGATATGCAGCCCGTGTGCACAAAGGATTAGGATGGGCAATTTATGATTTTAAGTTTCGCCAGAAAGCTAGTTTAAATAAGTCTATTAATTGGTGGGTGGTTGACACTCAGCTTTGGTTAACCATTTTTACTGTGTCACCAGCGATACTCAAAGAAGAGTATCCGCTTTTTTCCAATGGACCCCAGCGAAGTGTCTCTTCAACAGGGGGCGCAAACAGAGGCACATGCAACTTTTACAATAGGAGTGGCACATGTAATAGAGACCCCTGCTATTTCAGACATGTATGTAACAGATGTAGTGGATTGCACCCAAGGGTTGACTTCCCGGCCCACCCTGTGCGGCAACCAGAGCGGGAAGGGGGGAGGAATAGAGATAGTGACCATGGAAACTCAAAGTCAAGTTCCTCTCATCGAAAGTGAGAACACTACTTGTCCCCTCCCGACCCCTATTAATGTACGACGACTTGAGGAAACATTGACTAATCATCCTGATCAGGAATTTGTCTCGAAATTGTGTAACAATCTTAGGTATGGGGCCGATGTGGGTTTTACTGGGAGGCGTGTTGCTAGATTCTCTAGGAATCTGCCCACTGCCCTTTCCCAACCAAATATTGTTTCAGGGAAGTGGCCCTTGGGCGAGTTGCAGGTCCTTTCCCCAGCCCACCACTGCCCAATTTCCAAGTGTCCCCCATCGGATTGGTCCCCAAAAAACATTCTACTAAGTTTAGGACCATCTTTCACTTATCTTTCCCAAAATCTGTAGATACGAGTATCAACTCTTCAATCCCCAAGGAGGATTTCAGCCTTCAGTATATAACAATCGACAATGCAATCCAAGGGATTTTGAGCCTCGGCCAAGGGTGCTTTCTTGCGAAGACAGAAATCGAGTCAGCGTTTCGCCTCATCCCTCTTAGGCCTTCAGATTATGAGCTATTCGGCATGTATTGGGAGGGTGGCTACTACTATGACAAAGTCCTTCCCTTTGGCTTGAGGAGTGCCCCCTTTCCTGTTCAATTTACTGTCTGATGCGATAGAGTGGATCCTCCTCAATCAATGCCTGGTTTCATTTGTTTGTCATATCCTCAATGATTTCTTGATCATCGAACCACCCTCATCCTCCCCTCCTCTCAATTTGCTATGCCAGCAGAGCTTGAATAGCATGCTCTTGACCTTTAGGAATCTGGGTATCCCCATTGCAGCCAACAAAACAGAGGGCACTTATACTACCCTTGAGTTCATGGGAATTATCCTGGACACCGTCCGGATGGAGGCCAGACTCCCAGCAGATAAGGTAGAACGGATACAGGCCTCCCTTGCCCTCTTTCAAACAAAAACGACATGCACCCTAAAGGAGTTACAATCACTCATTGGGACTTTGAACTTTGCGTGCAGAGTTATCCCCCTGGGAGACCCTTTCTACAGCGCATGATTGAGCTAACTCGTAAAGTCGCTAAACCTCACCATCACATTAAATTAAGCAAGGGTTTCTTTAAGGATCCACTATGTGGCAACAGTTTATTCACACTTGGAATGGGGCCGGGTTTTTCCTCCCTACTTCATGGCTAGACTCCGACTCCTTAGAACTCCATACCGATGCCTCAGGCACACTTGGGTACGGTGGGATATTAGGTCAGAAATGGTTTCAGGGTAGGTGGGAGACTCACCACCAGCTCAATGCTCCTGGTATAAGCATTGCCTGGCAAGAGTTATTTGCCTTGGTGGTAGCATGCCACCTATGGGGGGATGAGTTCGCTAACAAGCGTATTGTTTTCTATTGTGACAACAAATCGGTTGTCAGTATAGTCAACTCTAAACGATCCCACATGTCTAGGGTTATGGAACTCGTTCGCCATTTCACCCTCTTAACTTTAAGACATAACTTCTATCCAAGGGCAGAACACATTGAAGGCAAGACAAATGAAACCGCAGATTCCCTCTCTCGATTTCAGATGGATCGATTTCGCAGACTGGCCCCTCATACAGACCCAGCCCCATGTCCCATACCCCAGGCAATGTTGGTGATCTGAATGCCGACATCCAGAAGTACTTAAGTCTCTCTGTTGCTGTCTCTACTAAACAAACCTACACATCTGGTGAACGAAGACTTTTGGACTTTTGCACCTTCCACAGCCCATACAAGTCAACTCATTTGCCAACCAATGAAGAGACTCTGATTCAGTATGTTGCATATTTAGCCAAAACAATTAAACACTCATCCATCAAGGGCTACCTGGCTGCAGTTAGACACCTGCATATCCGCTCAGGCTATGACCTGGACCTTAAGAAATTCTTGCGCCTGCAGTTGATTTGCCGCGGCATCAAGCGTTCCCAGGGTGATTCTACCCGCATTCGACTCCCTATTGCAATAAACCACCTGAAATTGTTCTTCCAACGTCTTGCAATCCCAACCACCACTAACTATGACTCTATTATGGTATGGGCAGCAATGACCTTAGCCTTTTTTGGTTTCCTCCGCTTGGGAGAAATGACCTGCAACTCACCCTATTCATGTACACTCCACTTGTCTCCAGGGGATGTAACCTTTTTCCCCAGTTTTCAAAACCCTGAACATATGTCAGTTAGGATAAAAATATCCAAAACCGACCCATTTCGTTCGGGTCAGACTATTGTTATTGGAAAGACTGACCAGAGGGTCTGCCCTGTTTTGGCTATGACAAATTATCTATCCTGCCGGGGGACCACAACAGGTCCACTTTTTCAGTACTTGTCTGGGGCTCCCATCACAAAAGCGGGCCTTACCTCTGAAACTAGGCAGCTTCTCTCTATGTCAGGTTTTCAACCCTCTCAGTATACGGGACATAGCTATAGAATTGGGGCTGCCACAACCTCTGCTTCTGTGGGCCTTCCCCCTTGGCTAATAAAAACACTTTGGCGGTGGTCCTCTGACTGCTACGAAAGATATGTTCAGTGCCCACATTCCCTTCTTTCTGGGGTATCCCGTCAGTTGTTAGGTGATACCTTTAATTAGTTAATTAATTACTTATTTTCAGGGTGGGGTTGTTTCGTCTATGGGGAATACATTTTTTGGCCTTGCATTGTAAGCAATCTATTGATTGTTTCAATTCTTTTGTCAAACGGAAAATATAACCGTTGTTTTAACAATTTTCAGGTCTTCCATTGTAGGCAATCTATCCGTCGTTTCAATTCGTTTTTCAAATGGAAAATCTAACCGTTGTTTCAACAATATTTTACTTCGATTCTTCGTAATCTATCTGTTGTTTCATTTTCTTAAATGGGAAATCGAACTGTTTTTTCAACAATTTTTTTGCTTTGCACTGTAAGCAATCTATCCGTTGTTTCAAATCCTTTTTAAAATAGAAAATCTAACCGTCGTTTTAACACTTTTTGTGCTTTGCATTGTAGGCAATCGATCCGTCGTTTTAATTTTTTTTTCTCAAATGGAAAATCAAACCGTTATTTCAACAATGTTTTGGCCTTGGATTGTGGGCAACCTATCCGTTGTTTTAATTCTTTTGTCACATGGAAAATCTAACCGTTGTTTTAGCAATTTTTTGTCCTTGCATTGTAGGCAATTAATCCGTTGCTTTAATTCTTTTCTCAAAGGGGAAATCGAACCGTTGTTGCAACAATTTTTTAGCCTTGCAATGTAAGCAGTCTATCCATTGTTTTAATTCCTTTGTCACATGGAAAATCTAACCGTTGTTTCAACAATGTTTTGGCCTTCGATTGCGGGCAATCTATCCGCTGGTTGAATTCTTTTCTCTAATGGAAATTCTAACCGTTGTTTCAACAATTTTTTGGCTTTTACTTGTAGCAATCTATACATCATTTCAATTCTTTTCTCAAATGAAAAATGTTACCGTTTTTTGAGCAATTTTTTTGCCTTCGACTGCAGGCAATCTATTTGTTGTTTCAATTATTTTGTCAAACAGAAAATCTCGCCGTTGTTTGAACGCTTTTTTGGCTTTGTGCTGTAGCCACTCAATCCGTCGATTCAAATCTTTTCTCAAAGGGGAAATCAAACCGTTGTTGCAACAACTTTTTAGCCTGGCATTGTAACCAATCTATCCATTGTTTCAATCCTTTTGTCAAACGGAAAATTTAACCGTTGTTTTAACACTTTTTTGGCCTTACATTGTAGGCATTCTATCCGTCGTTTCAATTTTTTTTTCAAATGGAAAATCTAACCGTTGTTTCAACAGTTATTCGACCTTCCATTGCAAGCAATCTATTCGTTGTTTCAATTCTTTTGTCAAACGGAAAATCTCACCGTTGTTTCAAGAATTTTTTGGCCTTCGATTGCAGGCAATCCATCCGTTGTTTCAATTCTTTTCACTAATGGGAAATCTAACATTTGTTTTAATAATTTTTTGGCCTTACATTGTAAGCAATCTATCGGTTGTTTCAATTCTTTTGTCAAATGGAAAAGCTAACCGTTGTTTCAACACTTTTTTTTTCCTTGCATTGTAGGCAATCTTTCCGTGGTTTCAATTCCTTTCTCAAATAGAAAATCTCACCGTTGTGTCAACAATTGTTTGGCCTTCGATTGCAGGCAATCTCTTTGTTGTTTCAATTCTTTTGTCAAACGGAATATCTCGCCGTTGTTTCAACGCGTTTTTGGCTTTGTACTGTAGCCAGGCAATCCGTTTTTTCAACGCTTGTCAAATGAAAAATCTAACCGTTGTTTCAACACTTTTTTGTCGTTGCATTGTAGGTAATCAATCCGTTGTTTCAATTCTTTTCTCAAAGGGGAAATCGAACCGTTGTTGCAACAACTTTTTAGCTTTCCATTGTAACCAATCTATCCATTGTTTCATTTCCTTTATCACATGGAAATTCGAACCGTTGTTGCAACAACTTTTTAGCTTTCCATTGTAACCAATCTATCCATTGTTTCATTTTCTTTATCACATGCAAATTCTAGCCGTTATTTCAACATTATTTGTTTTAACACTTGTTTGGCCTTACATTGTAGGCATTGTATCCGTCGTTTCAATTCTTTTTTCAAATGGAAATCTAACCGTTGTTTCAACAGTTTTTTTGACCTTCCATTGCAAGCAATCTATTCGTTGCTTCAATTCTTTTGTCAAACGGAAAATCTCACCGTTTTTTCAAGAATTTTTTGGCCTTCGGTTGCAGGCAATCTATTCGTTGTTTCAATTCTTTTCACTAATGGGAAATCTAACCTTTGTTTTAATAATTTTTTGGCCTTACATTGTAAGCAATCTATCGGTTGTCTCAATTCTTTTGTCAAATGGAAAATCTAAATGTTGTTTCATCTCTTTTTTGGCCATGCATTGTAGGCAATCTTTCCGTCCTTTCAATTCCTTTCTCAAATAGAAAATCTCACCGTTGTTTCAACAATTGTTTGGCCTTCGATTGCAGGCAATCTCTTTGTTGTTTCAATTCTTTTGTCAAACGGAATATCTCACCGTTGTTTCAACGCGTTTTTGGCTTTGTACTGTAGCCAGTCAATCCGTTTTTTCAACCCTTGTCAAATGAAAAATCTAACCGTTGTTTCAACACTTTTTTGTCGTTGCATTGTAGGTAATCAATCCGTTGTTTCAATTCTTTTCTCAAAGGGGAAATCGAACCGTTGTTGCAACAACTTTTTAGCTTTCCATTGTAACCAATCTATCCATTGTTTCATTTCCTTTATCACATGGAAATTCGAACCGTTGTTGCAACAACTTTTTAGCTTTCCATTGTAACCAATCTATCCATTGTTTCATTTTCTTTATAAAATAACTGAGATACTACGCGCGTTCTTATTGGTCGAAAACCTATTGACTATTATTCCGGTAAACTCATAGAAAACTGTAAGGAACTGAGAAATTCTCCTGTCCGACAAAAATGGCCGGCACAGACGAAGAACTGCCGAACTTCAATATTATGTTGGCGTTGTTTCAACAGTTATTCGACCTTCCATTGCAAGCAATCTATTCGTTGTTTCAATTCTTTTGTCAAACGGAAAATCTCACCGTTGTTTCAAGAATTTTTTGGCCTTCGATTGCAGGCAATCCATCCGTTGTTTCAATTCTTTTCACTAATGGGAAATCTAACATTTGTTTTAATAATTTTTTGGCCTTACATTGTAAGCAATCTATCGGTTGTTTCAATTCTTTTGTCAAATGGAAAAGCTAACCGTTGTTTCAACACTTTTTTTTTCCTTGCATTGTAGGCAATCTTTCCGTGGTTTCAATTCCTTTCTCAAATAGAAAATCTCACCGTTGTGTCAACAATTGTTTGGCCTTCGATTGCAGGCAATCTCTTTGTTGTTTCAATTCTTTTGTCAAACGGAATATCTCGCCGTTGTTTCAACGCGTTTTTGGCTTTGTACTGTAGCCAGGCAATCCGTTTTTTCAACGCTTGTCAAATGAAAAATCTAACCGTTGTTTCAACACTTTTTTGTCGTTGCATTGTAGGTAATCAATCCGTTGTTTCAATTCTTTTCTCAAAGGGGAAATCGAACCGTTGTTGCAACAACTTTTTAGCTTTCCATTGTAACCAATCTATCCATTGTTTCATTTCCTTTATCACATGGAAATTCGAACCGTTGTTGCAACAACTTTTTAGCTTTCCATTGTAACCAATCTATCCATTGTTTCATTTTCTTTATCACATGCAAATTCTAGCCGTTATTTCAACATTATTTGTTTTAACACTTGTTTGGCCTTACATTGTAGGCATTGTATCCGTCGTTTCAATTCTTTTTTCAAATGGAAATCTAACCGTTGTTTCAACAGTTTTTTTGACCTTCCATTGCAAGCAATCTATTCGTTGCTTCAATTCTTTTGTCAAACGGAAAATCTCACCGTTTTTTCAAGAATTTTTTGGCCTTCGGTTGCAGGCAATCTATTCGTTGTTTCAATTCTTTTCACTAATGGGAAATCTAACCTTTGTTTTAATAATTTTTTGGCCTTACATTGTAAGCAATCTATCGGTTGTCTCAATTCTTTTGTCAAATGGAAAATCTAAATGTTGTTTCATCTCTTTTTTGGCCATGCATTGTAGGCAATCTTTCCGTCCTTTCAATTCCTTTCTCAAATAGAAAATCTCACCGTTGTTTCAACAATTGTTTGGCCTTCGATTGCAGGCAATCTCTTTGTTGTTTCAATTCTTTTGTCAAACGGAATATCTCACCGTTGTTTCAACGCGTTTTTGGCTTTGTACTGTAGCCAGTCAATCCGTTTTTTCAACCCTTGTCAAATGAAAAATCTAACCGTTGTTTCAACACTTTTTTGTCGTTGCATTGTAGGTAATCAATCCGTTGTTTCAATTCTTTTCTCAAAGGGGAAATCGAACCGTTGTTGCAACAACTTTTTAGCTTTCCATTGTAACCAATCTATCCATTGTTTCATTTCCTTTATCACATGGAAATTCGAACCGTTGTTGCAACAACTTTTTAGCTTTCCATTGTAACCAATCTATCCATTGTTTCATTTTCTTTATAAAATAACTGAGATACTACGCGCGTTCTTATTGGTCGAAAACCTATTGACTATTATTCCGGTAAACTCATAGAAAACTGTAAGGAACTGAGAAATTCTCCTGTCCGACAAAAATGGCCGGCACAGACGAAGAACTGCCGAACTTCAATATTATGTTGGCGTTTGGACTGCCAGTTTCATCCGAAGTCCCCGAGTCTAACAACGAAAACGTTGAAAGCAGTAACCAAGAAGGCTCCAACATAAATCATAAAAAGAGAAGATTTGCGGAAATGGAAACGCAACAACTCGACGACATGGTAAACAACTCACAAGCCGCAAAGACCAAACAAGCAACACAGTGGGCGGTTTCAGTTTTTACAGGTTGGTCTTAATAAACGGAACTTATTTTCATTCAACATAATATCTGAACAACATTTCGCGGAAAACAAAACGAACAGGACAGATTTTCTACTCTTAAATTTACAACTTGTCTAATTTATAATGAAAGTCACACGAAGGTGTTGCCGCGTAAACATTAAAAAACAATGGCCGTGCGAAACTTTAAAACTAAAATAAACTGTAAAATTCTCATTTGTTTGGATTAAACTTTATATCACAAAATTCTCCGCTAATTTCCACTTTATGCTTTGTTTACTGTAGAGTGGAGTAAGCAAAAACAACTTGGAATAACATTGGCAGAAATGTCAATCCAGGAATTAGATGAAAACCTGCGCCAATTTTACGCCGAGGCACGAAACCGCAACGGAGAAAATTACAGCCGGGCGACACTTTTATCTCTGAGAAATGGCATTGAACGATTTCTCAATACGCCTCCAAACAACCGTGGGATTTCCTTCAACAAAGATTCCCGGTTTGTATTATCAAACCAAATGTTGGATGCCAAAATAAAGCAACTGAAGAAAGATGGCTTACAACACACTACTCATAAACCAGCTATCGAGCAAGAAGACCTGGAAAAGCTCAAAAACGGTGAAATTCTCTCACTTACCCAGCCCCTGTCTCTACTTAGAAATGTTTGGTTCCACATTTCTTTGTATTGGTGCCGCCGTGGTTTTGAGGGCCAGCGACGTTTAAAGAAAAGCAGTTTTGTGTTTGGCGAAGATGCGAATGGCGGCCTTTTTGCCACTATGTCGCACGATGAGACGACCAAGAACCACCCAGGTGGAGTTTCTGACGTGGAAAGTTACGAGAAGAACGGCCGCATGTACAAAACCAACAGTCCAACCGATGGATATTCCGCTTTGGAACTTTTTCTTTCCAAGCTGAATCCACAGTGCGAGGCGCTGTTCCAGTATCCGAAAAGAAATTGGCGACCTTCTGACAAGATTTGGTATGAAAATCGACCACTGGGCATCAACAAGCTTTCAACAATGATGAAAGACATCAGCTCCGCCGCAGGTCTGTCCCGTGTTTACACAAACCATTCCGTAAGGGCGACAGCAATAACCTTGTGGTCGACTGCTGGCTTGACAAACAGAGAAATCATGGCCATATCAGGTCACCGCAACGAATCCAGCCTGAAAAGCTACCACAGCATGCCGTCGGCAAATCAGCTTCGTAAATGCAGCGATGTCCTCGCCTCCGCACTTGGAGACAACGAAACCATACGGGCAACTGAACAGCGTCAAAATCAGATCGTTGGGTGCGAAAGGCCTCCTCTACAACAGCTGCCAGTTCCTTTGAACAACACCATCTCAGCAACTCAACAAAACACGGTGAACACAAGCTCTGCTTACCGCCAAATGTTCAATTCTTGCACGATTGGAAACGTGCACATCACTTTCAATCGATGAAAGGATGATTACTTTTCTTTCCCCTGAATTGAACTTCAGGAAGTATTTTACCTTTCACAGAATTTTGTGAAGGATTTCGCTGTTAAAGTTGACATGTAAATTCCCTGGTACTTTTTCTGGTTAATCGGCGGCTGATTCTTTCTTCGATGCCCATTCTCAGAGCTACGGTTTACTATATCACTTATCATGATTGGTTAACACGCGTCACATGATGATTGTTAAGAGAAGACGCAACTTGATCACCATTAAAAACATACTTTCTGAACTCAAAACTTTGTCTTTTTTCTAGTTATTTCATAAAAGCAATAGACCGCATTTTCTATTGGTTTACTGGTGTAATAAACCCACTTGGGATGTTGGGAGAACACTCGAAAAGCTTGTAAATCACTCGCCTGCGGCTCGTGATTTACAAGCTTTTCGAGTGTTCTCCCAACATCCCGCGTGGGTTTATTACACCAGTAAACCAATAGAAAATGCGGTCTATTGCTTAATTATCACATGCAAATTCTAGCCGTTATTTCAACATTATTTGTTTTAATTCTTTTCGCAAAGGGGAAATCAAACCGTTGTTGCAACAACTTTTTAGCCTGGCATTGTAACCATTCTATCCATTGTTTCATTTCCTTTGTCACATGGAAATTCTAGCCGTTGTTTTAACAAAATTTTCGCCTTCCATTTTAAGGAATCTATCCGTCCATTCAATTCTTTTCTCAAATGGGAAATCTAACTGTTGTTTCACCAATTTACTGGCCTTTGATTGGAGGCAATCTATCCGTTGTTTCAATTCTTTTGTCAAATGTGAAATCACACCGTTATTTCAACGCTTTTTTGGCTTTGTATTGTAGGCAATCGATCCATCGTTTTGGTTTTTTTTTTCTCAAATGGAAAATCAAACCGTTGTTTTAACAATTTTTTTCCTTCGATTGCAAGCAATGCATCCGTTGTTTCAATTCTTTTCTCAAATGGGAAATCGAACTGTTGTTTCAACACTTTTTTGGCCCTGCATTGTAAGCAATCTATCCGTTGTTTCAAATCTTTTCTGAAATAGAAAATCTAGCGGTTGTTTTAACACTTTTTTGGCCTTACATTGTAGGCAATCTATTTGTTGTGTCAATTCTTTTGGGAAATGGAAAATCTCACCGTTGTTACAACGCTTTTTTGGCTTTGTATTGTAGGCAATCATTCCGTCGTTTTAATTCTTTTCTCAAATAGAAAATCGAACCGTTGTTCCAACATTGTTTTGGCCTTCGATTGCGGGCAATCTATCCGCTGTTTGAATTCTTTTCTCTAATGGCAAATCTAACCGTCGTTTCAACAAGTTTTTGGCTTTTACTTGTAGGCAATCTATGCGTCGTTTCAACTGTTTTCTCAAATGGATAATCGAACTCTTTTTTCAACAATTTTTTTCGCGTTGCGTTGTTAGCAATCTATCCGTTCTTTCAATTCTTTTTTTAAATAGAAAATCTAACCGTTGTTTTAACAATTTTTTTGGCTTGGCATTGTAGCCAATCTCTTTGTTGCTTAAATTCTTTTGTCAAATGGAAAATCTCACCATTGTTTCAAGAATTTTTGGGCCTTCCATTGCAGCCAATCTATCCGTTGTTTCAATTCTTTCTCTAATGGGAAATCTAACTGATGTTTAACTAATTTTTTGGCCTTACATTGTAAGCAATCTATCGGTTGTTTCAATTCTTTTGTGAATTGGAAAAGCTAACCGTTGTTTCAACACTTTGTTTACCCTGCATTGTAGGCAATCGATCCGTCGTTTTAATCCTTTTCTCAAAGGGGAAGTCTAACCGTTGTTTCAACAATCTTTTGGCCTTGCATTGTCAGAACTCTATCCATTGTTTCAATTCTTTTGTCAAATGGAAAAGCTAACCGTTGTTTCAACATTTTTTTTGGCATTTTGTTGTAGGCAATCTATCCGTCGTTTCAATTCTTTTCTCAAATGGTAAATCTAACCGTTGTTTCAACAATTTTTGGGCCTTACATTGGAAGCAATCTATCCGTTGTTTCAATTTTTTTTTGTGAAATAGACAATGTAACGGTTGTTTTAACACTTTGTTTGCCTTGCATTGTAGGCAATCTATCCGTTGTTTTAATTCTTTTCTCAAAGCGAAAATCTAACCTTTGTTGCAACAATTTTGTAGCCTTGCAAAGTAAGCAATGTATTCCTTGTTTTAATTCCTTTGTCACAGTGAAATTCTAACCGTTGTTTCAACAATATTTTGGCCTTTCATTATAGGGAATGTAAACGTCATGTCAATTCTTTTCTCAAATAAGAAATCTAACTGTTGTTTCGACAATTTTTGGCATTTTCTTGTAGGCAATCTATCCGTCGTCTCAATTCTTTTGTCAAGTGGGAAATCTAACCGTTGTTTCAACAATTTTTTGGCCTTCCATTGTAGGCAACCTATGCGTTGTTTTAATTCGTTTTTCAAATGGAAAATCTCACCGTTGTTTCAACAATTTCTTATCTTCGATTGTAGGTAATCTATCCTTCGCTTCAATTCTTTTTTCAAATGCGAAATCTAACCGTTGTTTCAACAATTTTTTGGCCTTACATTGTAAGAAGTTTATCCGTTTTTTTAATTTTTTTTTGTTAAATGGAAAATTCAACCTTTGGTAATCTATCTGTTGTTTAAATTCTTTTCTGAAATGGGAAATCGAACTGTTTTTTCAACAATTTTTTCTTTGCATTGTAAGCAATCTATCCGTTGTTTCAAATCCTTTCTAAAATAGAAAACCTAACCGTTGATTGTCTTTTTGTGCTTTGCATTGTAGGCAATCTATCCGTTGTTTCAATTCTTTTGTCAAATAGGAAATCTCACCGTTATTTTAATGCTTTTTTGGCTTTGTATTGTAGGCAGTCGATTCGTCCTTTAAATGTTTTTCTCAAATGGAAAATCAAACCGTTGTTTCAACAATGTTTTGGCCTTGGATTGCGGGTAATCTATCCGTTGTTTCAATTCCTTTGTCACATGGAAAAGCTAACCGTTGCTTCAACAGTGTTTTGGCTTCTTCTTGTAAGGCAATCTATCCGTCGTTTCAATTCCTTTCTCAAATGCAAATCTCACCGTTTTTTCAACAATTTACTGGCCTTTGATTGCAGGTCATCTATCCGTTGTTTCAATTCTTTTGTCAAATGTGAAATCTCACCGTTATTTCAACGCTTTTTTTGCTTTGTATTGTAGGCAATCGATCCGTTTTTTTAATTTTTTTTCTCAACTGGAAAATCAAACCGTTGTCTCAACAATGTTTTGGCCTTGGATTGCGGAGAATCTCTCCGTTGTTTTAATTCCTTTGTCACATGGAAAATCTAACCGTTTTTTCAACAATGTTTCGGCTTCTTCTTGTAGGCAATCTATCCGTCGTTTCAATTCTTTTATCAAAGGGAAAATCTAACCGTTGTTGCAACAATTTTTAGCCGTGCATTGTAAGAAATGTACCACTTGTTTCAATTCCTTTGTCACATGGAAATTCTAACCGTTGTTTCAACAATATTTTGCCCTTTCATTATAAGGAATGTTGCCGTCGTTTCAATTCTTTTCTCAAATGGGAAATCTAACCGTTGTTTCAACACTTTTTTGGCCTTACATTGTAAGCAATCTATCCGTTTTATAATTTTTTTGTTTTGCAAATGGAAAATCCAACCTTGGGTTCAACAATTTTTTAGCCTTTCATTGTATGCAATCCATTCGTTGTTTCAATTCTTTTCTCAAATGGGAAATGGTACCGTTGTTGCAACAATTTTTAGCCTTGCATTGTAAGCAATCTATCCGTTGTCTTAATTGTTTTGTCAGATAGGAAATCGAGCCGTTGTTTGCACATTCTTTCGGCCTTCCATTATAGGGAATCTTTCGGTTGTTTTAATTCATTTGTCACATGGAAAATCTAACAGTTGTTACAACAATTTTTTGGCTTGATATTGTAAGCAATCCACCCCTTTTTCCAATTTTTTTTTAAATGGAAAATCTCACCGTTGTTTCAACAATTTTTTACCTTCGTTTGTTGCAATCTATTCGTCGTTTCAATTCTTTTCTCGAGTGGATAATCTAACCATTGTTTCAACAATTTTTTGCCTTGCATTGTAAGCAACCTATCCGTTGTTTCTATTCCTTTGTCACATGGAAATTCTAACCATGGTTTCAACAAATCCCCAGGTATCGAGCACGAGTTGTGTGTTCATTCACTCCTTCGCTGCGAGCTAGCAAATTGTATTTGTCTTGTTCTCTGACGTGTTTTTTAAGGTTTTTCGTCAGTAACTCTCGCAGCCGTTCAGCTTGTTTCTTTGCTCTCTCCAGCAGCTCCAAACAACGACGAAACGGCGACACAAAGGCAAGAGCGCCCTGAGTTTGCAGCCGGCCAGATGCAGACGATCCAACAATTAATTGCGGACACTGTGAAACAATCTGCCTGGGAAATAGCGACCGAAGCGGCTAGGGCCGGCTAGGGCCGCTAGGGCCGCTTCGTCGAGCCTCCTTGCCCAAAGGCCCGCTTCGCTTGTGCCTGTCACAGCGCACGAAACGACAGTTCCCACGAAAACTGCGGCGGTAAACTTCGCATCGCCCTTCCAAGACATCCCAGGACAGTACATCAAAGACATCCAAAGTGGTGAGTTTTTTGATCTTTCAAAACTACTTCCTAAGAACCTGTCGCTGCACGACGAGGATGATAATCTTGTCATATCGTTAGAGAACTCCGTTGTTAGGGTGTCGAAGAAATCGAAGCAGCCAGCCTTTACCTCAATCACCGATATTGAACAGTGGACCACTGCTTTTACCTCCTATATGAGTGTACTAATCGACAAGTTCCCAACACGATCGCAGGACCTCTTGCAATATGTTAGTTTAATTAGATATGCAGCCCGTGTGCACAAAGGATTAGGATGGGCAATTTATGATTTTAAGTTTCGCCAGAAAGCTAGTTTAAATAAGTCTATTAATTGGTGGGTGGTTGACACTCAGCTTTGGTTAACCATTTTTACTGTGTCACCAGCGATACTCAAAGAAGAGTATCCGCTTTTTTCCAATGGACCCCAGCGAAGTGTCTCTTCAACAGGGGGCGCAAACAGAGGCACATGCAACTTTTACAATAGGAGTGGCACATGTAATAGAGACCCCTGCTATTTCAGACATGTATGTAACAGATGTAGTGGATTGCACCCAAGGGTTGACTTCCCGGCCCACCCTGTGCGGCAACCAGAGCGGGAAGGGGGGAGGAATAGAGATAGTGACCATGGAAACTCAAAGTCAAGTTCCTCTCATCGAAAGTGAGAACACTACTTGTCCCCTCCCGACCCCTATTAATGTACGACGACTTGAGGAAACATTGACTAATCATCCTGATCAGGAATTTGTCTCGAAATTGTGTAACAATCTTAGGTATGGGGCCGATGTGGGTTTTACTGGGAGGCGTGTTGCTAGATTCTCTAGGAATCTGCCCACTGCCCTTTCCCAACCAAATATTGTTTCAGGGAAGTGGCCCTTGGGCGAGTTGCGGGTCCTTTCCCCAGCCCACCACTGCCCAATTTCCAAGTGTCCCCCATCGGATTGGTCCCCAAAAAACATTCTACTAAGTTTAGGACCATCTTTCACTTATCTTTCCCAAAATCTGTAGATACGAGTATCAACTCTTCAATCCCCAAGGAGGATTTCAGCCTTCAGTATATAACAATCGACAATGCAATCCAAGGGATTTTGAGCCTCGGCCAAGGGTGCTTTCTTGCGAAGACAGAAATCGAGTCAGCGTTTCGCCTCATCCCTCTTAGGCCTTCAGATTATGAGCTATTCGGCATGTATTGGGAGGGTGGCTACTACTATGACAAAGTCCTTCCCTTTGGCTTGAGGAGTGCCCCCTTTCCTGTTCAATTTACTGTCTGATGCGATAGAGTGGATCCTCCTCAATCAATGCCTGGTTTCATTTGTTTGTCATATCCTCAATGATTTCTTGATCATCGAACCACCCTCATCCTCCCCTCCTCTCAATTTGCTATGCCAGCAGAGCTTGAATAGCATGCTCTTGACCTTTAGGAATCTGGGTATCCCCATTGCAGCCAACAAAACAGAGGGCACTTATACTACCCTTGAGTTCATGGGAACTATCCTGGACACCGTCCGGATGGAGGCCAGACTCCCAGCAGATAAGGTAGAACGGATACAGGCCTCCCTTGCCCTCTTTCAAACAAAAACGACATGCACCCTAAAGGAGTTACAATCACTCATTGGGACTTTGAACTTTGCGTGCAGAGTTATCCCCCTGGGAGACCCTTTCTACAGCGCATGATTGAGCTAACTCGTAAAGTCGCTAAACCTCACCATCACATTAAATTAAGCAAGGGTTTCTTTAAGGATCCACTATGTGGCAACAGTTTATTCACACTTGGAATGGGGCCGGATTTTTCCTCCCTACTTCATGGCTAGACTCCGACTCCTTAGAACTCCATACCGATGCCTCAGGCACACTTGGGTACGGTGGGATATTAGGTCAGAAATGGTTTCAGGGTAGGTGGGAGACTCACCACCAGCTCAATGCTCCTGGTATAAGCATTGCCTGGCAAGAGTTATTTGCCTTGGTGGTAGCATGCCACCTATGGGGGGATGAGTTCGCTAACAAGCGTATTGTTTTCTATTGTGACAACAAATCGGTTGTCAGTATAGTCAACTCTAAACGATCCCACATGTCTAGGGTTATGGAACTCGTTCGCCATTTCACCCTCTTAACTTTAAGACATAACTTCTATCCAAGGGCAGAACACATTGAAGGCAAGACAAATGAAACCGCAGATTCCCTCTCTCGATTTCAGATGGATCGATTTCGCAGACTGGCCCCTCATACAGACCCAGCCCCATGTCCCATACCCCAGGCAATGTTGGTGATCTGAATGCCGACATCCAGAAGTACTTAAGTCTCTCTGTTGCTGTCTCTACTAAACAAACATACACATCTGGTGAACGAAGACTTTTGGACTTTTGCACCTTCCACAGCCCATACAAGTCAACTCATTTGCCAACCAATGAAGAGACTCTGATTCAGTATGTTGCATATTTAGCCAAAACAATTAAACACTCATCCATCAAGGGCTACCTGGCTGCAGTTAGACACCTGCATATCCGCTCAGGCTATGACCTGGACCTTAAGAAATTCTTGCGCCTGCAGTTGATTTGCCGCGGCATCAAGCGTTCCCAGGGTGATTCTACCCGCATTCGACTCCCTATTGCAATAAACCACCTGAAATTGTTCTTCCAACGTCTTGCAATCCCAACCACCACTAACTATGACTCTATTATGGTATGGGCAGCAATGACCTTAGCCTTTTTTGGTTTCCTCCGCTTGGGAGAAATGACCTGCAACTCACCCTATTCATGTACACTCCACTTGTCTCCAGGGGATGTAACCTTTTTCCCCAGTTTTCAAAACCCTGAACATATGTCAGTTAGGATAAAAATATCCAAAACCGACCCATTTCGTTCGGGTCAGACTATTGTTATTGGAAAGACTGACCAGAGGGTCTGCCCTGTTTTGGCTATGACAAATTATCTGTCCTGCCGGGGGACCACAACAGGTCCACTTTTTCAGTACTTGTCTGGGGCTCCCATCACAAAAGCGGGCCTTACCTCTGAAACTAGGCAGCTTCTCTCTATGTCAGGTTTTCAACCCTCTCAGTATACGGGACATAGCTATAGAATTGGGGCTGCCACAACCTCTGCTTCTGTGGGCCTTCCCCCTTGGCTAATAAAAACACTTTGGCGGTGGTCCTCTGACTGCTACGAAAGATATGTTCAGTGCCCACATTCCCTTCTTTCTGGGGTATCCCGTCAGTTGTTAGGTGATACCTTTAATTAGTTAATTAATTACTTATTTTCGGGGTGGGGTTGTTTCGTCTATGGGGAATACATTTCGTTTATTTGTGGGGATGAAGTGCTCCCATACAGCCACTCTTGGCCCCATAGACTCACAGAATTGATGGGTTGCCATGGTAACCATGAGTCTAAACTCCCTTACAACTAGGAACCTCTCTTAGGGTATTGTGACCTGTGGCCCTGAGGGGGAGTAGGGACCTTTTCAGGGTATTTTGACCTGCAGCCCTGAAAGGGAGTAAGGACCTCTTTCGGGGTATTGTGACTGCAGCCCAGAAGAGGATTAGGAACCTCTCCCAGGGGTTTGTGACCTGCATCCCCGGAGAGGAGGGGGCTTTGACCCCCCTTACCAAGCCGGATTAGTGATTCATTTATTGATGGCATTTAGTTCCACTGGCCTGCTATTGGAGTACTTCATTCCCAACCCCTTACCACACATATCATTGTTGTGTTCTTGTTTCTCATGGGTTGGGAGCATTAACAGGGAATTTACCCGTCGTTTCAATTCTCTTCTCAAATGGGAAATGTAACCGTTGTTTCAACAAATGCTTGGCCTTTCATTGTAGGCAATCCATGTGTTGTGTCAATTCTTGTCTCAAATGGAAAATCGTACCGTTGTTGCAACAATTTTTTAACCTTGCATTGTAAGCAATCCATCCGTTGTCTCAAATCTTTTGTCAGATGGGAAATCGAACCGTTGTTTGAACAATTTTTTGGCCTTCCATTATAGGCAATCCATCCGTTGTTTCAGTTCTTTTCTCAAATGGGAAATCGTATCGTTGTTGCAACAATTTTTTAGCCTTGCATTGTAAGCAATCTATCCGTTGTCTCAAATCTTTTGTCAGATGGGAAATCGAACCGTTGTTTGAACAATTTTTTGGCCTTCTATTATAGGAAATCTATCCGTTGTCTTAATCAAGTTTTGTCACATGGAAAATCTCACCGTTATTTCAACAATTTTTTCGCCTTACATCGTAAGCAATCTATCCCTTTTTCAATTCTTTTGTCAAATGGAAAATCTAACCGTTGTTTCAGCACTTTGTTTGCCTTACATTGTGAGCAATCTATCCATCGTTTTAATTCTCTTCTCAAATGGAAAATCTAACCGTTGTTACAGCAATTTTTGGCCTGATATTGTAAGCAATCTACAACTTTTTATAATTTTTTTGTCAAATGGAAAATCTAACCGTTGTTTCAACAGTTTTTTGGCCTTCCGTTGCAGGCAATCTATCCGTCGTTTCAATTCGTTTTTCAAATGGAAAACTTCACCGTTGTTTCAACAATTTTTTACCTTCGATTGTAGGCAATTAGTAAGTTGTTTCAATTGTTTTCTCAAAGGGGAAAGCTAACCGTTGCAACATTTTGTTAGCCTTGCATTGTAACTAACCTATCCGTTGTTTCTATTGCTTTGTCACATGGAAATTCTACCCGTTGTTTCAACAATATTTTGGCCTTTCATTGTAGCGAATTTACCCGTCGTTTCAATTCTTTTCTCAAATGGGAAATCTAACCGTTGTTTCAACATTTTTTTGGCCTTTCATTGTAGGCAATCCATGTGTTGTGTCAATTCTTTTCTCAAATGGAAAATCGTACCGTTGTTGCAACAATTTTTTAGCCTTGCATTGTAAGCAATCTATCCGTTGTCTCAAATCTTTTGGCAGATGGGAAATCGAATCGTTGTTTGAACAATTTTTTGTCCTTCCATTATAGGCAATCCATCCGTTGTTTCAATTCTTTTCTCAAATGGGAAATCATACCGTTGTTGCAACAATTTTTTAGCCTTGCATTGTAAGCAATCTATCCGTTGTTTCAATTCTTTTGACAGATGGGAAATCGAACCGTTGTTTGAACAATCTTTTGGCCTTCTATTATGGAAAATCTATTGATTGTCTTTATCAAGTTTTGTCACATGAAAAATCTCACCGTTATTTCAACAATTTTTTGGCCTTACATTATAATCAATCTATCCCTTTTTTCAATTCTTTTGTCAAATGGAAAATCTAACTGTTGTTTCAACACTTTGTTTGCCTTATATTGTAGGCAATCTATCCGTCGTTTTCATTCTCTTCTCAAATGGGAAAACTAACCGTTGTTTCAACAATTTTTTGGCCTTGCATTGTAAGCAGTCTATCCATTGTTTCAATTCTTTTGTCAAATGGAAAATCTAACCTTTGTTTCAACAATTTTTTGACCCTGCATTGTAAGCAGTCTATCCATTGATTCAATTCTTTTGTCAAATGGAAAATCGAACTGTTGTTGCAACAATTTTGTAGGTTTGCATTGTAAGCAATCTATCCGTTGTTTCAATTCTTTTGTCACATGGAAATTCTAACCGTGGTTTAAACAATATTTTGGCCTTTCCTTGTAGGGAATGTACCTGTCATTCCAATTCTTTTCTAAAATTGGAAATCTAACCCTTGATTCAATAATTTTTTGCCTTACATTGTAAGCAATCTAACGGTTGTTTAAATTCTTTTTCAGATAGGAAATCGATCCGTTGTTTGAACAATTTTTTGGCCTTCTTTTATATGCAATCCACCTGTTATTTCAATTCTTTTCTCAAATGGGAAATTGTACCGTCGTTACAACAATTTTTTAGCCTTGCATTGTAAGCAATCTGTCCGTCGCTTCAATTCTTTTCTCAAGTGGGAAATCTCACCGTTGTTTTAACGCTTTTTTTCCTTTGTATTGAAGGCAATCGATCCGTCCTTTAAATTTTTTTCTCAAATGGAAAATCAAACCGTTGTTTCAACAATATTTGGCCTTAAATTGCGGGCAATCTATCCGTTGTTTCAATTCCTTTGTCACATGAAAAATCTAACTGTCTTTTCAACAATGTTTTGGCTTCTTCTTGTAAACAATCTATCGCTTTTTTCAATTCTTTTGTCAAATTGAAAATCTAACTGTTGTTTCAACAATGTTTTGGTCTTCAATTGCGAACAACCAATCCCTTGTTTGAATTCTTTTCTCTAGTGGGAAATCTAACCGTTGTTGCAACAATTTTTTGGCCTTGCATTGTAGGCAATCCTATTATTGTTTCAATTCTTTTGCCAAACGGAAAATCTGACCGTTGTTTTAACACTTTTTTGGCCTTACATTGTAGACATTCTATCTGTCGTTTCAATTCTTTTCTTAAATGGAAAATCTAACCGTTGTTTCAACAATTTTATGGCTTTTTCTTGTAGGCAATCTATCCGTTGTTTCAATTTTTTCTCAAGTGGGAAATCTAACCGTTGTTTCAACAATTTTATGGCCTTCCATTTTAGGCAATCTATCCGTCGTTTCAATTCGTTTTTCAAATGGAAAATCTTACCTTTGTTTCAACAATTTTTTACTCCAATTCTAGGTAATCTATCTGTTGTTTCAATTTTTTTCTCAAATGGGAAATCGAACTGTTTTGTCAACAATTTTTTTGCTTTGCACTGTAAGCAATCTATCCGTTGTTTCAAATCCTTTCTAAAATAGAAAATCTAACCGTTGTTTTAACACTTTTTGTGCTTTGCATTGTAGGCAATCGATCCGTCGTTTTAATTTTTTTTCTTAAATGGAAAATCAAACCGTTGTTTCAACAATGTTTTGGCCTTGGATTGCAGGCAACCTATCCGTTGTTTCAATTCTTTTGTCACATGGAAAATCTGACCGTTATTTCAACAGTTTTTTGTCCTTGCATTGTAGGCAATTAATCTGTTGCTTCAATTCTTTTCTCAAAGGAGAAATCGAACCGTTGTTGCAACAATTTTTTAGCCTTGCATTGTAAGCAGTCTATAAATTGTTTCAAATTCCTTTGTCACATGGAAAATCTAACCGTTGTTTCAACAATGTTGTGGCCTTCGATTGCGGGCAATCTATCCGGTATTTGAATTCTTTTCTCTAATGGAAAATCTAACCGTTGTTTCAACAATTTTTTGGCTTTTACTTGTAGGCAATCTATACGTCGTTTTAATTCTTTTCTCAAATGCAAAATCTAACTGTTGTTTGAAAAATTTACTGGCCTTCGACTGCAGGCAATATATTTGTTGTTTCAACTCTTTTGTCAAACAGAAAATCTCGCCGTTGTTTCAACGCTTTTTTGGCTTTGTACTTTAGCCACTCAATCCGTCGTTTCAAATCTTTTGTCAAATGGGAAATCTAACCGTTGTTTCAACACTTTTTTGTCGTTTCACTTTAGGTAATCAATCCATTGTTTCAATTCTTTTCTCAAAGGGGAAATCAAACCGTTGTTCCAACAACTTTTTAGCCTGGCATTGTAACCAATCTATCCATTGTTTCAATCCTTTTGTCAAACGGAAAATCTAACCATTGTTTTAACAGTTTTTTGGCCTTACATTGTAGGCATTCTATCCGTCGTTTCAATTCTTTTCTCAAATGGAAAATCTAACCGTTTCAACAATTTTTTTGACCTTTCATTGCAGGCAATCTATTCTTTGTTTCAATTCTTTTGTCAAACGGAAAATCTTAACGTTGTTTCAAGAAATCTTTGGCCTTTGATTGCAGGCAATCTATCCGTTGTTTCAATTGTTTTCTCTAATGGGAAATCTAACCTTTGTTTTAATAATTTTTTGGCCTTACATTGTAAGCAATCTATCGGTTGTCTCAATTCTTCTGTCAAATGGAAAACCTAACCGTTGTTTCAACACTTTTTTGGCCTTGCATTGTAGGCAATCTTTCCGTCGTTCAATTCCTTTCTCAAATAGAAAATCTCACCGTTGTTTCAACAATTGTTTGGCCTTCGATTGCAGGCAATCTATTTGTTGTTTCAATCCTTTTGGCAAACGGAATATCTCGCCGTTGTTTCAACGCGTTTTTGGCTTTGTACTGTTGCCAGTCAATCCGTTGTTTCAATTCTTTATTCAAATGGAAAATCTAACCGTTTTTTCAACACTTTTTTGTCGTTGCATCGTAGGTAATCAATCCGTTGTTTTAGTTCTTTTCTCAAAGGAGAAATCGAACCGTTGCTGCAAAAACTTTTTAGCCTTGCATTGTAACCAATCTATCCATTGTTTCATTTCCTTTGTCACATGGAAATTCTAGCCGTTATTTCAATCGTTCCATCGTTTTAGTTTTTTTTCTCAAATGGAAAGTCAAACCATTGTTTTAACAACTTCGTTTGCAGGCAATGTATCCGTTGTTTCAATTCTTTTCTCAAATAGGAAATGGAACTGTCTTTTCAACAATTTTTTGGCCCTGCATTGTAAGCAATCTATCCGTTGTTTCAAATCCTTTCTGAAATAGAAAATCTAGCGGTTGTTTTAACTTTTTTTTGGCTTTTCATTGTAGGCAATCTCTCCGTCGTTTATGTTCTTTTGACAAATGGAAAATCTCACTCTTATTTCAACAATTTTTTGGCCTTCGATTGCAAGCAATCTATCTGTTGTTTGAATTCTTTTCTCAACTGGGAAATCGAACCGGTGTTTTAACAATTTTTTGGAATTGCATTGAAAGGAATCTATCCGTTGTTTCAATTCTTTTGTCAAATAGAAAATCTAACCGTTGCTTCAACACTTTTATGGCTTTGCTTTGTAGGCAATCTCTGCGTTGTGTCAATTCTTTTCTCAAATGTAAAATCTAACCGTTGTTTTAACAATTTTTTGGCCTTGCATTGTAAGTAATCTATCCGTTGTTTCAATTCTTTTGTCAAATGGCAAATCTCACGGTTGTTTCAACGCTTTTTTTGCTTTGTGTTGTAGGCAGTCAACCTGTCGTTTCGAATCTTTTTTAAAATGGAAAATAGAACCATTGTTTCAACAATGTTTTGGCCTTCAATTGCGAGCAATCTATCCATTGTTTCAATTCTTTTGTGAAATGGAAATCTAACCGTTGTTTCAACACTTTTTTGTCGTTGCATTGAGGGCAATCAATCCGTTGTTTCAATTCTTTTGTGAAATGGGAAATCGAGCCGTTGTTTCAACCATTTTTGGCCTTACATTGTAAGCATTCTATCCGTTTTTTCATTTTTTTTGTCACATGGAAAATCCAACCACTTGTTCAAGAATTTTTGGGTCTTGTTTTGTAAGCAATCTATCCGTCGTTTCAATTCTTTTCTTAAATAAAAAATCTCACTGTTGTTTCAACAAATTTTTACCTTCGATCGCAGGCAATCTACCCATTGTTTCAATTGTTTTCTCAAATGGGAAATCGAAATGCTTCTTCAACAGTTTTTTGGCCCTGCCTTGTAAGCAATCTATCCGTTGTTTCAAATCCTTTCTAAAAAACAAAATCTATCAGTTGTTTTAACATTTTTTCCTGCTTTGCATTGTAGGCAATATCTACGTCGTTTCAATTCTTCTGTCAAATGGAAAATCTCACCGTTTTTTCAATATATTTTTTTGGCCTTCGATTGCAGGCAATCTATCTGTTGTTTCAATTCTTTTGTCAAATGGGAAATCGAATCGGTATTTTGATAATTTTTTGGAATTGCATTGTAGGCAATCAATCCGTCATTTAAATTCTTTTCTTAAATGGAAAATCTAATCGTTATTTCAACGATTTTTTGGGCTTCGTTTGCGAGCAATCTATCCGTTGTTTCAATTCTTTTCTCTAATGGGAAATCTAACCGTTGGTTCAACAATTTTTTGTCCTTGCATTGTAAGCAATCTATCGGTTGTTTAAATTCAGTTGTCAAACGGAAAATCTAACGTTGCTTCAACACTTTTTTGGCCTTGCATTGTAGGCATTCTATCCGTCGTTTCAATTCTTTTCTCAAATAGAAAATCTAACCGTTGTTTTAAGAATTTTTTGGCTTTCGATTGTAGGCAATGTATTTGTTGTTTCAATTCTTTTGTCAAATGGAAAATTGCAGCGTTGTTTCAACGCTTTTTTGGCTTTGTATTGTGGACAATCAATCTGTCGTTTCATTTGAACGGCTTGGAAGGTGAAATTTCAAGGAAAAAATGGAAAAACAATGGTTTAGACGTGAAATTTATTTCTTTATGCTAAATTGAAGCAAAAATCTGTTCCAACCGTCATATTTTCCAAAATTCTCAAATTTCCATACCCTGGGCATTAAAGATCCATGCAGTGGGCCACTTTAAAAAATCTCATCTCCAGGGCATAAAAAAACTGTTCACATGCCCCGAAAGTTTCAACTCTTGCCAAGGATGATATCGAGGATAGTTTATGGAAAAAAGGTTACATTTTTTGTCCGGTATGAAAATCTAAATTTCATGCCGGGCATGAAATCGGATGATATCGAGGTTACTGCAAGGAAACGAGGTTGCATTTCATGCCCGGCATGAAAATCTAAATTTCATGCCTGACATGAAATCGGTGGAAACCTAAATTTCACCCCGGGCATGAAAATATCTATTTGGCTGATTTCATACCTGACCGGGCATGAATTTAGGTCTCAACCAATTTCATGCGGGGCATGAAATTTAGTCCTTGCCTTATCTGCAGTTGAAAATTTGGACGTTTTCTGTCGGTAAGTTCATTAAATGGCGCTCAGATTGTGTCTTGCAATCTTCCTGGATCAGATTTTCAGTGACTGGTCATCTCATTGCGATCTTCTAAACCACTGAATAAACAAAATTCTGTTGAGAAAATTTGAAACCTGTTATTTGTTAGGTTTTGTTCCTGAATTTCACAGTATAATACTCTTTAGTCGACCACTTGGTCCCCCCCCCCCCCCGCATCTATTTTTCAGTACATTGGTATCAGTAGCTTATGAAAGCATTCTTAGAATTGACACTACCGGTAATGCACTTCTTTGGTCACTAGCGCTCGGCTCAGTTACTGAATCAACCACCGCCCACCAACACACTCATTCGCACACTCACTGCACTCATGTTATGACAAAAGCTTCTGTGCTGATAACATTGACGCTGTCCTCCTATTCCATAACGTTGTATTGGGCTTGGACGTCTTCGACTGCAAAGTGAAGAGAAAGATATATTAAGAGAAGAACAAATAGATGCACAGTTGACATAAGCTCAGGGTGAAGTGTATACAGTCGAACCTCCCAGTGCGACCACCTCCCTTGACAGCGACCACCTAATTTCCCCCAGTCATTTCACTATAGCTGCCGCAAGCGACCACCTCCGTAAGTGTCCACTTTTAGGCGGTGAAATTTTCCATTGTTTTTAACTTCCGATAAGCAACAACTACATCAGTGGGAACCATGGACTCCTTGAATTAGGGTTGTGTTTTCTTTTCACAATTGTGTTTTCGTTACTTTTAAAGAGATACGCTGTATTAGGAATTTCATAAGGGAAACTGTTATCGTTTCAGCAATTATCCTGTCCGTATAATAACAGATAATAGCGACCTTCAGATCGGACTACGAGTACGAGATTGAGTACGACTTGAATTCCTTGTCGCGCGCTTTTGTGATCTGTCCTGTGAATATCGTTCACATAGCACTCTCTTCCGCTGGTCAGCAACAGGGAGGAACGACGGCTTTGAGAACGTAGCGGTTTTGAAATGCGAAAGTCGTACTCGTACTCAATCTCGTATTCGTAGTCAGATCTAAAGGTCGCTAATAAATACCCAAGTGATTCAAAATCCGAAAACTGGCTTTTGTAATGCCAATCCCAAATTTCCTTCCCGTGTTGAGCCAGCAATAGCAGAAATCATACTCAGCGGTTCCTCCAGGGTTTCTTTTTTGACAAAATGGCCAGCGAAGTCTTTTACATAGTCAGTGATTTTTTTGGTTTATTCTGTCCGTGGTTTACAAAAACAACCACGAAACTACTTTACAGGAAACTACGGATTATCACCACAGCTTACTGTTTAAGCATGTTTTCGGTTGTTTTGGAATATTGCCGTTTTGACAGACAATTAGGTAAATGCCGAACGGTGGACTCAGATTTGATATTGACTTGTTCCTGTTATTATAACCTCCTGTGAGTGTCCGGTGGCGGTTTATTTCTCCGGTAAGTACATAATCTTGACACTTGCTCTTCTTTGTCTTCGCGGCGAAGACTGTTTTTTATTTCCATCAACAATGTGCGCAAAACGTTTCCAAATAATGGTTATTATGGAAACGTTTATCTCTTTCTTTTCGTTTGATTTTTTGTTTTCTGTTGGTCACTAGTCTTGTAGTTAAACCAGCGATATTATGACACATGCAGCTGCATACTTAGGCTCAGTCTCCAGCCGTGAGTGTCTCGATGCGCCCGTGGTTCTCGTCACCTTCACGGCTGGGTGCACGGGTTTGGTTATTTTTTAGACTGACCAATCAGAGACAAGCCCCCTGAAATTTGCCGGGCAGAATGCGCGGCATAATTTAGCAAGATTTCGTCTTTCTCTTAAAATTTCACACTTTTAGGAGGACGTTTCAGACATACTTTTCACATTTCGCTTTTTTTCAAGACGATACAAAAAAAGCAGATAAAAATTTAAGCAAATGACGTGCAAATTGTTTACATAATTATTAAAATTGTAATGACGTCGCGGACATGCAACCAAACCCGTGCACCCAGCCGTGAAGGTGACGAGAATCGCGGGGGCATGTAGACTCTCACGGCTGGAGACTGAGCCTACTGCATTCTCAGCTTATTGGTATCGGTTTCACTTTATACTTGCAGCTCATACTATGTACTTATTGACTGAGTGGGAGGGGCCGGACGGGAAAATATTTGGCTCGAGGTCAGGACGTACGGACCAAGCGCAGCGAGGTCCGTGCGTCCTGACCGAGAGCCAAATATTTTCCCGTCCAGCCCGACCTAACTCAGTCAATAAGCATTTTATCATATGACCACTGAATTTTTTTTGTCTTTCTTTCGTGGATACAGACGCAGCGGCCCGTTTCGCGCGCATTTTGAAAAGCCAATGGTAGCTTGTAATTTGTTTGGGAAGCCAGTAAAGTGCATTTGAACTGCGATGTGCGTACAAAATTTTTGAACTTCTGTTAAAATTGTCAACCAAATCTCCGAGTTTTAGCTCCATTCCAAGAAGATTTAAATCCGACTAAATTCCTCGTACATGATTGCAGTTAGTAGAAATTTCAAAGGAAACGTTTATGAAGGACTACAACAAAGAATTTGCACGACGTTTCGGCTAGTTGTGCTCGTCTCTCAGCGAAGACTGAATTTATCCTGATTGAACAACTTAGCGACGTTTCTTCTGAGCCGAAATTCACAATTAGTTTGAACGAGAGGATTAATTAATTTTCCACCAAGGATTTTGGATGTTAAAAACAACAATAGATCTTAATTTATGAAACTACATAAAGACTTGGAAAGGGATTGTACAGGCAGTTCAGGATTTTGCTACGCTTCGTTTCCCTTCAGCTTCAAGTTGTTTAATTTACCACGGATCGTAGGATTCATGAACGTCTGCTGTTCGACGATGTTGAGCTCTGCATTACAGTTGATGTCCAAATTGTGCTTAAAATGCTTCGTGAAAACAAGCGGGAAACTGTGTCATTGCCAGGTTAGTCGTAAACATGTACTCGCATTTTGTTTGGTGTGATTTGAGTTTGAGTTTACTTCGCATTTGCATTTTTCTTCAATGTTTATCATGACTTCAAACCAGGATACGTCTTTGTCCGATTATGTTGTTTCAGTTTTTGAAGGCTTTTAGTTCGATTTTATTGTTGTTGTCAGGAGTATATCTTCATCATTTGCCAAGTTTAAAACACGTTTTGTTTTAATTTTTGCGCCTGCAAACTACATCGCTTTCTAAATAGTAAAGTTTTAATAAACATGTTGGACATTCTTTGCTTTTTAGAAAAATCTCAACTATCGTTCATGTGAATTCAAAGCTGTGGAATCAACTGGTTCCAATCCCGTCATCTTGCGGCAGTAGCGGGGCCGTACGCTTTTCTGGTAGGGCTGAAATAAAGTGTTGACAGGCCAAACGCGGCTCATATGCTCGTGCTAATGTGTTTTCTTGACCTTATAGTTTAGCTCTCACGAGTATATCCCCTAGAGATTTTCCTTTTTTGTATGAGACTATAGGGGGTTCTTTGTATATTTCTCTTAGCGATGGTTGATTTTGGATTAAGTGCCATTTGCTCATAAGGATTTTCTTGAGATTAGACACAGCCGGGTGGAATGTTGTAACGAAAGGCAGAATTTTTTTTCGCACTCCCTGTCGTTGTTGAAGAGCCGACTTCCTTGCGCTAAATTTGACTTCCGACGTTATTCTTTCTACTAAGCTGTCAGGGTAGTCTCTCGCACGAAGGCGTGCCTTAAAATGGTTGATATTCTCAACGAAAGATTTCGCTGAAGAGTTTGTTCTAAGAGGTCTTAGGGCTTCACCTTTGATAAACCCTTTTCTGACCCCTGATGGGTGACAGGATGAGAAGTGAGTGTACTGGAAAGTCTCTGTCGGCTTAAAATGTATGCGGATATCAAGGATTGCCTGTTTGTTAAATCTTTCGCCTTTGAAGACAGTAGTATCCAGAAAGTTTATTTCTTTATCTGAGATTTCAGCCGTAAATTTAATTGTCGGGTGGTGTCTGTTTGCTAGGACAATAAACTCTTCTATCTCCTTTTTCTCAACATTCCACAGTGAGAATATGTCATCGATATATCTTTTCCACTCAAGTGGTTTTGTGTTGCTAAGATTAATTATTTCCGTCTCAACCGCCGACATAAAAATGTTTGCAAAAGCAACTGCCATTTTTGTGCCCATTGCGGTTCCGTGGGTTTGGAGATAGTGTTTCCCGTTGAATTCAAAAGAATTCTCTTGGAGAATCAGCCTTAAGATTTCTCTGAGGGAGAGGGTCGGTATGGGGGTGTTTTCCCCGTAGAAGTTCTCATATGCTCTGCATACTGTGTTGATCCCCTCCCCTTGCGGGATATTTGTGTACAGGCTGGTGACATCTAGGGAAACCAGGAATGCATTCTCTGGGAGTTTTGTCCTTTCAATGAAGTTTATGAAGTCTGTTGTATCCTTAAGATAGGATTTCTGTGATTTTGCTATCGGCTGGAGTAGGCTGTCAACGAATGCTGATATGCGTTCCGTAGGGCCATCATTCCCTGATATTATTGGCCTTCCAACGGGTGTTGGCTTGTGAATCTTTGTTAGAGTGTAGAAAACGGGGACTCTTGGTGGGTTAGGTGTCTGTGATAACCATTTAACAGTCATATCATCAATGTAACCTCCCTGATGGAGTTGTGTGGTTACTTGATTAACCCTTTGAGAAGTTTCTTCGACCATTGTTTTTTGGAGGGGTATATAATTATTCCTGTCATCCAGTTGAACTTGACCCTCCTGTGTTTTGTCTTGTTTGTGCATAATGACTGTAGTTGTTCCTTTATCCGCTTTCTTTATGTTTATTTCAGTGTTGTTTCTTAGCTCTGTAATAGCTTTTCTTTGGTTAAGCGGTAGGTTGTGTTTGGGTATGGTTATCGGTATATGCGCAAGTTCTGTTTTGATTTCTTCTAGATAACTTTCTAGAGCAACTGACCGTTGGATCGGTGGATCCCAGTTAGATTTAACGTAGAAGGGGTGGATATCACTGTTTTCGCCATGAAAGATGAACTGGAGCCGCATTCTCCTGGCAAATTTTTCAAAGTCAGATAACAGTTGTCTTCTTAGTGCGGTTTCGTTCGTGCTTGGTGTAGGAACGAATTTTAACCCCCGAGAGAGGAGATTGGTTTGGTCAGTTGTTATATCAAAGTTTGATAGGTTCTTTATGTATTTCTTATTACGCTCTGTTTTTATAGCGTTGATGTCTTTGTGTGTTTTTTTCTTTCTTTCGTTGTGCTTTTTGTTCTTAATTTTGCGCTTTTCCACTTTATCCTCCCTTCGTTTTTTGGTTCTACACTCAGAGAACAGACAGGGGTAAGATTCACATGTTTTATTCTTAATCTCTTCTATTTCTTTCATCAATACATTGATTTCTTCAAGTTTTTTCTCTAAGGTGGTGCTGAGATTAGATACACTTTCCGGAACGATACTACTACTGTTTGGCTGAGCACGTGGCGTTTCGCCAGCCCGGTCAGTGTCTTTCAAACTTTGATATAACAACTGACCAAACCAATCTCCTCTCTCGGGGGTTAAAATTCGTTCCTACGCCAAGCACGAACGAAACCACACTAAGAAGACAACTGTTATCACACTTTGAAAAATTTGCCAGGAGAATGCGGCTCCAGTTCATCTTTCATGGCGAAAACAGTGATATCCACCCCTTCTACGTTAAATCTAACTGGGATCCACCGATCCAACGGTCAGTTGCTCTAGAAAGTTATCTAGAAGAAATAAAAACAGAACTTGCGCATATACCGATAACCATACCCAAACACAACCTACCGCTTAACCAAAGAAAAGCTATTACAGAGCTAAGAAACAACACTGAAATAAACATAAAGAAAGCGGATAAAGGAACAACTACAGTCATTATGCACAAACAAGACAAAACACAGGAGGGTCAAGTTCAACTGGATGACAGGAATAATTATATACCCCTCCAAAAAACAATGGTCGAAGAAACTTCTCAAAGGGTTAATCAAGTAACCACACAACTCCATCAGGGAGGTGACATTGATGATATGACTGTTAAATGGTTATCACAGACACCTAACCCACCAAGAGTCCCCGTTTTCTACACTCTAACAAAGATTCCCAAGCCAACACCCGTTGGAAGGCCAATAATATCAGGGAATGATGGCCCTACGGAACGCATATCAGCATTCGTTGACAGCCTACTCCAGCCGATAGCAAAATCACAGAAATCCTTTCTTAAGGATACAACAGACTTCATAAACTTCATTGAAAGGACAAAACTCCCAGAGAATGCATTCCTGGTTTCCCTAGATGTCACCAGCCTGTACACAAATATCCCGCAAGGGGAGGGGATCAACACAGTATGCAGAGCATATGAGAACGTCTACGGGGAAAACAACCCCATACCGACCCTCTCCCTCAGAGAAATCTTACGGCTGATTCTCCAAGAGAATTCTTTTGAATTCAACGGGAAACACTATCTCCAAACCCACGGAACCGCAATGGGCACAAAAATGGCAGTTGCTTTTGCAAACATTTTTATGTCGGCGGTTGAGACGGAAATAATTAATCTTAGCAACACAAAACCACTTGAGTGGAAAAGATATATCGATGACATATTCTCACTGTGGAATGTTGAGAAAAAGGAGATAGAAGAGTTTATTGTCCTAGCAAACAGACACCACCCGACAATTAAATTTACGGCTGAAATCTCAGATAAAGAAATAAACTTCCTGGATACTACTGTCTTCAAAGGGGAAAGATTTAACAAACAGGCAATCCTTGATATCCGCACACATTTTAAGCCGACAGAGACTTTCCAGTACACTCAATTCTCATCCTGTCACCCATCAGGGGTCAGAAAAGGGTTTATCAAAGGTGAAGCCCTAAGACTTCTTAGAACAAACTCTTCAGCGAAATCTTTTGTTGAGAATATCAACCATTTTAAGGCACGCCTTCGTGCGAGAGACTACCCTGACAGCTTAGTAGAAAGAATAACGTCGGAAGTCAAATTTAGCGCAAGGAAGTCGGCTCTTCAACAACGACAGGGAGTGCGAAAAAAAATTCTGCCTTTCGTTACAACATTCCACCCGGCTGTGTCTAATCTCAAGAAAATCCTTATGAGCAAATGGCACTTAATCCAAAATCAACCATCGCTAAGAGAAATATACAAAGAACCCCCTATAGTCTCATACAAAAAAGGAAAATCTCTAGGGGATATACTCGTGAGAGCTAAACTATAAGGTCAAGAAAACACATTAGCACGAGCATATGAGCCGCGTTTGGCCTGTCAACACTTTATTTCCGGCTTTTTCCGGCCCTGCTAGTAGTATGGGGCGTCGGTATGGCCCTTTGTATCGAAAAGACCCACCCCCCCAATTTTTTAAACCAATGAGAGACTCGTGCCATTTCTTTTTTATCATGTGATCCCGGTCAAAGGAATGGACCAATGAGAGAAGGGGTCAAAGGTCATTCAAGATGGCGTCTGGTGGTGGGGGTGTGATTTTTGTGGGGAGACCGCTGACCAGGGATGAAAAAAAGGATCGCGGGCTCATGCAAGATGGCGTCTGGTGGTGGGGGTGTGATTTTTGTGGGGAGACCGCTGACCAAGTGGGAAAAAAAGGATGGCGGGCGCAGCAGCTGGACGAAATAAAGAGAGAGACGGGTGGTTGGGCTCTGTCTTTTTTAATAAGAACCTCATCAAGATGGTGATCTACAAGGATGGTTTTTTCTGGTCAACAAAGTTCGAAGAAAATGTCATGAGGTATCTGAGGTCCCACAGAGACCGCAACAATGTTCGTCGGGTGGGATAACACACCCTGCGTCTCTACAACGTTGACAGGTGACACTGCCCCAATTGGTTTCCGAATGGGTGGGTTTCCAAGTGGTATCGGTATCGATGGGTAAGACTTGTTGACAAATCTTGCAGGGATCTCGAAGATCGTCTCGCTCACACCAATGGAAAGAAGGGAAGTTGGGAAGTGGATCGTCGTCTTTATGGTGGAGATTGGCATCGAGACCTTGGAACCATCGATCGAGTGCCCGTTGTTTGACTTGGAGGTCTTGATTTTGTTCTTGGTAATCGCCCGGGTAATAGCAACCGGCATGAAAATGTCCTTTGCACCAGGCTTTGACAAAAGCGTGGGTGTCGATGGAGGTTTTGGGTGAATTGTTACAGAGAAGAAGTCCTTCGGTGGTTCGTCGTTGTTGAAGGATGGCATCGATGTTCAAGGGGACAAAATGTTGGTAGATGGTGCATGGAACGGTGGGATTTTCTTGATGATAACGGGAATGGGCCAAGACGACTTCTCCTTTGTATTTTTTCTTGCCGATGTTTTGCGTTGGATGATAATTCAGGGGCATTTCTTCGAGGAGGAGTTCAATTTTGCTGCCGAGATTAAGATTCCGTATAATGCGTCGGACTTCATTGGCTAGGTCCTCCATGATGGTTCGGGTAAGAAATGAAGGAAGGCATTGGGTGACGTTGACTTTTTCTAGAGAGTTGAAGGGTGATGACGGTGTTGCCTTGTTTGAAGGCAGCTGGTTGTCCATTGGCTGTTTGGATGTCAATGTGGATGGTGTCAAAGATGTTTTTTGTAGTAGTATAGCCCGTCTGACTAGATCTGAACTCGGCTTGTGATTGGTCGAGAGCCAAATCCAAGATGGCGGCTAGAGGTTTTTTGTATGGAAAAGACCCGCCCCTAAACAATCAGAAGTGATGATCAGAAGTGATGACGTCATCAGAAAGGAATGTTGTTGGAAATGAAGAGTTCACGTGTTTTTGTTTGGAAAACCGCTGACCGGTCTAGGAAAAGGAGATCGCGGGCTCAGATCAGCAAAGAGAGGACATTTCGTGACGCTTACATGACGTAGGGGAATCACCCTCTGGCTAGGGTGGGAAACCGCTGACCAGTTGGTTGAAAAAAAGGGGATCGCGGGCTCAAAGGGTTGGGGTTCATACAGAGGTTTGATACCGATCGGATTTTTGTCGATACCGAGGTTCGATACCCCTCTCTTTTTTCCGATCCCGATTCGATGAGATGGTGGTGTTGGTGGGCAGCAGCAGCGGCGGCGGCGGCGGCGGCGGCGGCGGCGGCGGCGGGCGCGCGCGCGCGCGCGGGGAATCGGCGGCAGCGGCGCGCGCTTGGCGCACGCTGTGGGGGAAACCAAGATCTTTTTAATGTGAGTTCGAATCCCGGTCGGGGGTGGAAAAAAAAATTTTTTTTTGGAAAAAAGCATGGAAATTTTTTTTTTTCGGGTCGAAGCGAGTAGGAGACAATGGATGGAAGAGTGTTTCTTGGGGATTTGGGTGGGAGGTTTTTTTTTGGGTTAGAAGCGATCGATCGATCGATCGATCGAGTTCGGCTCGGTTTGAAAAACAAAAATCCCTTTTTTAAAAAACAAAACAAAAGAGAGTTGATTGGTTTTATTTGGATGACACAGGTTTTTTATTCATGTCAAGGTAGCCTGTGGACTCTGTCATGATCATTCTTTTCTTCCCCTGGAGTTCTGTGTTGTTGTGAAGGAAACAAAATGATCACCAAGCTGTCAACAGATTGCTTGCTTGCTTGCTTCACGTTCATTTAAATTGACTGGTGAAGGCTTCTTCTTCTTGTTTGTCATGGGCCAGAATAGTTTTGACGGTTTCGGTAATATCGTCCAAATTATGTTGGAGAACACTTTCACGCAGTTTGTTGACTTTGTGTCGTCGTTCGAGTCTCTTTTGTAAAATCTCCTCAAAATACTGGTCTCGTTCATCAGTCTTGTAGGTGCGTCCTGCTAGTTCCAAAGGAAAGACAATGGTGTTGTTTCTGTCAATGACCGCTAGATTGTCCAAATCTCTTTGGATTTGTTTTTTGAGTTCGTTGTGTTCGGTATTTTTCATGATGGCGGTGGCTTCATCTTGAATCAATTCTTTGTAGTGCTCGGTCACGTCTTCGAGATCATAACCAGCTTGTAGACCTTGTCGAACCAGTTCTAATATGTAGTCATGAGTGTTGTTGAAGGTTTTGGGATCTAAATTCTTGCAGTAGTCCATATTAAGATCGTCGTTGCTGTTGTTGCTTGCGTTGTAGATGAGTCGAATGAAGTTTAGCTTTGAGGTATTGTCTTTTTATAGTGAAAGGTGTGACGTGATGAGATCGATCATCGATGAGGGGTGACGTTTGTACGAGGGGCGCGGATGGATCGTATTGGTAAGTGTAACGGACCACGTGTTCCTGGAAATGCACCGTTTTTATCGTTTCCATTGTAACTGGGGTTTCCATGTGAGGTGAGGTTTCCATATGTCTTTGAGTTGAGTGCGGAGATATTGTAGTTCGTGTTCCATGTCTTGATGAAGGCGGGTTTGAAAGTCGCGACTGATGCGTTCCATTTCTTTTTTAAAGCATTGACCAATACGTTTCATTTTTTGTTCGAATGACAGATCTTCGTTTTGAGTGATGTCATCCATCATTTGTTCGAAAGTGGTGTTGTGGTCTTCAGTCGCCATGTTCTTGAATGTGACTGTAAAGATCACTGTTTTTATCAGCAATGTTTTCTAAAGAACTGGTGGTTTGAAAGAGCCTTTTGACTTCGGCCAAAGTGTCTGGTGGGGGGTGTCTTGTTCCTACTACGGCGCTGTGTTTATGAAGCGTGGGTGATCCTTGCATTGGAATAAATCCACTGTAAGGTGTCCATTGATTTTCGTTCCAATAATAATGATCTTGATGGTTTTTGTACCATCGTTTTTCTGGTATGTTGTAAAAATAAATTTGTTTGTGCTGATCGACAGCCAATTGCACCGTCCATCCCGTTCCTCCTTGAATGCTTTGCCTTTTCAAGGTGGTGTCATGGTAAATGTCACGTGCTGCTGTGTAGTTAGTGTCATTTGTGTGTTGGAAATAACCAAAAGCGTACACGATGGTGGCAGGTTTGACGATGTGAAAATTGCGTAGTTGAAGATGGCGTGAAAACGTATTTGGAGTAAACAAGTGTTTGCCACTTCTTTCTCCGGCTCGTTTTAAGTGCGGCTCGGCTTGGTTGAGATCTTGTTGACGGAGTGGTGTGATAAATTTGCTTCGACTGTGTTGGGGTGGTATGATAATATGCATCTGCATGCCATATTCTTTAGCACATTGTTCTGCATATTCGTCGACGCCAATGGCTCCTCCGCTGTAGATGTGGTAGTGACTCGTCGGCATGGTTAAATAATTAAGGTGTGTTCAACGTGGGGTTCTTTTTGTATTCGACGTGAACAGCTCGAACAAAGTTCTATATCCTCTTCCGTCTCGAAACGAGCTCGACAGGTGTTACACCATCTGGCATGGTGATGTGCGTCACATCCAACTGCAAACTGTCGTCGACTTCAAAGTTCTCATTTGAGTTCAACATTTTACTAATCTGATCCAATATGCGTCGTGCACCTGACAAAGGATCGCGCCAATCGCCGATAGTTACATTGGCTGAGGTGTGGCCCGATTGAAGACGATTGGAAGATAAATAAATTTGTATTCTGTCATGGTCTGGGATGGACTCGGTGAGATCTTCGATTTGATCCGCCAATCCTTCTTCAAACGCGCGCACAATATTGCCATGCCCTTCTGGAAAACTCTCTGGCGGGTTTTCCACGCGTAAGTGATAGCTTGTACGTGTGATTCCATAGCTCTTGGCTTGACGTTCTCGGAATTTAACACGTCGAAATTGATAATGGCCGCGTCGTTGCGGTACTGCACCACCTTGCTGTTCCCATAAATCCATAAACTCATTAAGATCATCGTTGGACTCGGTGTTACTTGCCATGCTAACAAAAAAATGATGCGTTGAAAAGATAGAGAGGTGTTATATAGACTGTTTGATTGACAGCTTCTTTTTTCTTATATATACAGGCACCACTCATCCTTTTTCATCACTTTTTATTTGTTCAGTGTATGGAGAGACGATTGCGTGCATGGAATCGTGTTTTTGGTAAAAGCAAAAACAAACAAGTCCCTAAAATGGAATCTCCTTTTACTGCCAGTGGCAATATCGATTATAACACTCGTTTTTATCAAGAAATGGTCGAATGCCGATGGAAACGATGTTGGATCGTGGCCATTCTCAAACATATTCATCGTCACGTGCACGATCTAGAACCACCCACTCAACCCGTTTACAGTGAAGAAGTATTACTTCATATGCGTCATATTAATGAGGCCATCAAAGAAGGGTTACGCCATCTGTCTTTGGATTTGGTGTATCAATCGTGGCGCAATCTACTGACCCAATATCACATGGACGTCCCGTGTTGGCAACCTAACGACATCGAATTCATCGTGCACATCACGAGCCCCGACATCGTGACAGAACAAATTTTAGAAGAAATCGTGTCTTTTCGACACCAATTTAGTACGTTCACCTATGAACTTTTGGGTTTGACACATGAAGACGTGGATAACATTTTTGGGTGGTCACGTGCAACCTTACGTCAACGTGGATGGGCGGGCATCGACATACCCGATGGACCTGAACGTTGACCCCTATTTTTTGTCTCCACCAATCCTAGCTAAGATCACGTCAACATCACGTCATCATCGCCTATAAAATAGCGTGTTCTTTTTTCATTCTTTCTCTCTTCAATTCACCATGGCCACGAAGAGACCTTTGCAACAACTCGAAGAGATGGTGACTGCTTTACCCCCTGCACCCACGGAGAAAAAGTCCAAAAAAGACAAAAAAATCAAAATCAAAAAACCACTCCAAGTGGATCCTTCTTCACCACCACCAGTACCGTCAACACCTACAACGACCACATTGTCACCACCACCACCAGTACCGCCGCCGCCACCACCACAGCTCATCAATATGGATGACTTATTCAATGGTGACAATATTCTCAATTTGTTAAATCCGCCTGCTGCTAGTTATCAAGTACAACTACCGCCTATGGAACAAGCTTGTCGATCCGTTGTCTGTCCTATGCATCAAACAGACCTAATTTGCTTTCAAGCCCAAACCACAGGAGACACTTACATCAAATGCCAAGAAAAGAAATGTGGCCTCTTTTGTCATCAAGATCAAATCGCCACTTATCTCAAGATCATTAATGAAAAACTCCATCCTGATTATCTCAAAAGAACCCTGGTGTGTGACTGTGAAGAACCCGTGCTCTTACGAATCAGCCGATCCCAAGCCAACCCCAACCGTCCTTATTTCACATGCAAAGAAACACCCGAGGATCGATGTCCTTTCTTTCAATGGGCCGACAAACCCTTGAAACCCAAGAACCGAAAAAAACAAAGACAAGATACGACCAAGTAGACACACGAACTGTTTTTAATGAACAATGATTATGATACATGATAAAAACAAATGAAAAAGCAGGTCCGGAAAAAAGAGCATGATCGACCGGGGCGCCGGTAAAATGAAATACACGCGCTCTTTTGACTTTTTTGACTTGTGAAATCTATAAAAGGCCGATGTTGTAAGAATAAAATTTTTATTAGTGTGGCCATGGAGTCTGTGTGGTTGTGTTATGCGTGGGAGGGTTTGTTGTCCCTGGTGCAATGGCAATGCCATCAAGCCCTCTGCCAAGTGTTATATGACTACCAACTAGGTGAAAGAGTACCCATTCCCCCATGTCCCGAGGACACGCCTCCTCTTCAAGTCTTTGAAGAAACCCATGTGGACCTCAACTTGTATCGATGGGTAGTGTTTGTGTTATGGTTAAAATCCCACCCGAAAGCGTGGCGATGGTATCGAATCATTCAAAAGGCGCATCCCAACACCATCCCTCCCATACCGACCTTGTGGGATGAGTGTCAGAAAGTATGGCGCCTCGAAAGACCAAACGAACCAAACTCGATGTCTCGCAATCATGGTTGACCCGTTACCACGATCCTAGAGCCCCCGGCAGTTTAGGAGGCGTGCAACGGTTTGCCAAGGCCCATCACCTCCCCTTGAAAAAAGCCCAACGCGTCTTGGAACGGGATTTGGCCTACACGTTGCATAAACCTCGACGTCGTCGTTTTCCAACCTTGCCCGTGATTGTGGGTGGCTTGGATGATCAATGGGTTGCGGATTTGGTGGAAGTACAACCCTTGGCCAAGTATAATCGTGGCATTCGGTATTTACTGACGGTGTTGGATGTGTTGTCGAAATACGCGTGGGTGCAACCGTTGAAAGCCAAAACGGGGGTAGCCTTGGTCCATGCCTTTGACAAGATTTTGAAACAAGGAGGTCGACGTCCCAATCGATTGCAAACGGATAGAGGGAAGGAATTTTACAATCGCACGTTTCAACGTTGGCTCGAGGAGCAAGGAATCCAGCATTTTTCTACCCAAGGGGATGCCAAAGCGAGTGTGGTGGAACGATTTAACCGGACCTTGAAAGAACGTTTGTACCGCTATTTCACCGCCGCCAACACGTTGAAATTTGACAATGTGTTACCCGAGTTGGTCCAAGGCTACAATGCCACACGTCATCGAAGTATTGGCATGGCCCCTCAAGACGTGACGTGGGAAAACGATGAAGCCGTGTGGAAACGCCTGTACGAGAAACGTTTGAAAGGAAAACGCTCGCAACCCAAATTCAAAGTAGGGGATCGTGTGCGTCTCAACAAGATTCATCGTACGTTTGAAAAAGGGTATTTACCCGGTTGGACCGAAGAAGTGTTTGTCGTGCATCGTGTGGTGCCGGGTCCTGTGCCCACCTACAAGATTCGAGAATGGGATGACACGCCCGTCGATGGCACGTTTTACGACGCCGATTTACAAAAAGTGCACGTGTCCGATGTGTTTCGTATCGAAAAGGTACTTAAGCGACAAAAAGATCGCCTGTTGGTCAAGTGGAAAGGGTGGCCGGACAAGTACAACAGTTGGATTGCTCGTGGTGACGTGACCTCTCTCCAACCACCCAAGAGGAAAAAGACAACTCCACCCAAGCCACCCCAGAAAGACACAAGCCCACCCAAAAGACGACGACGTGACTAAAATGACGTGGGTGCCCAATTCGTCGTTTTACGTGACGTTGATGAGTCATGCGAGTACCAAAGAGTTTCCTGGCAACAAAGCCCATCTGTTCCGAAACCGGTTGCCGAAGCCCATTCGATTTGTCGGACGAGGATGGATGGTAGGCATGGTGAGTTTATCCTTACCCACCATTCCCGTGGTCGCGGAAGAAGGAGGCGTGGGCGAATCCCATCCTCTGTTGTATGTACGATGGCACGAACGGGTGTATGACACAGACGATCAAGGAGACGATGTCTGGTACCATGAACGTCGCGAACTCACTGTGTACGGACGAGATATGAGAAAGGAATTGGCCTCGTCGACGGGATCGCACTTTTTTCATCAACTGGTGTACCGTTACGAGCAAAGCCGTGCCAAACAAACCCATCCCAAAAACAAATGGACAGAGAACGATGGCCTCAAATTGTACCCGACCTTTGAATGGACCTCCGACGGGGATTTGTTGTTGAATACCACCAATGTGGATTACAAACGACAAGTAGCGCACGTGTCATGGGGCAGAACCTTGGCCCTGAGAATGGGATGGATTGAACAAGTGTCCCCCGGCCAGTATCGATTGGGTCCGAATCTCTTGCAAGAATTTCAAGGCATGTCCACCATTCCCACCCCGACGGATGTCCGCGATACCAGCAACAAGCCCCTCTTTTGGAAAGTGGAGGGGGATTATCTGAAATTGAGTCTATCGTGCCCTTGGCGGTTTGTGAATTTGAACAACGCCTTTCGTCCCTCGTTGGAATTTCCCTCGGCGCGTCCTTTGCACGTGTATTGCAATGTAGGGACCAGCAGCATGGTAGGAGGTCGCATCACCGATCTCTTACGAGAAATCAAGTACCAGCCCCAAAACACCACCCACTTTGAACCTCGACATATTCAATATGTCCCAGTACGCAATGAAGTGGTGGAAATCGTGGAAACCCAGATGGCCGAAACCAATGGGGATCTCGTCCAATTTGGCGAAGGACGTACCCTCTTGACCCTGCACTTTAAAAGGGAGGTGGTGGTGTGAAGAAGACAAACATGTCGTTCTACGTGACGTTACCGAGTCATGCCAACCGACGTGAATTTCCCAACAACCAAGCCAATTCCTTCAAGATTCGTTTACCTCAACCGTTACAGCTCACGGGGGGTGGATGGCAAGTGGGCTTGAGTGCCATTTCTTTACCGGATGCCCGCGTCAATTTGTACGAGTTGGTGATGAAAGGACAACACGTCTTAGGCATCAAATGGCACCTAAAAGCCCCCAGTCAAAGCGGAGGTACCTATAACAAATATGGAGCGGCCGTGACCAAAATTGACGATATTAACGACTGGGATTGGGTGGTGGACGGGGTGAGTTTTATGAAAGCAGCCATTACCCATGTGGAACAGAAACGACGGGAATCGGTGATCCAAGGGGGTACGTTTTTGGACGATCAAGGCAAACACACGTACGTCAAGTTTCGTTGGGAAGGGGAGGATCTGCTCATTGACAACACGAATGTCTCTCATGATGGATCCGTTCGCACGCCCTCGTTTGCCATTCATACCAAGTTAGCTGCCAAGATGGGATGGTTACGTAAAATCGCCAGCGGATGGATTTTGGGACCGAACTTACAGCAAGAATTCCTGGGGGATCAAATCCCCGACATGACCAAGAACAGCGATTGGAAGGATATCACCGATAAGGATGGGAACCCGGTGTTTTGGACCACCAGTCGAGTGGAAGACTACATGGAATTGAGTATGAGTTGTGGGTGGCGTTTCACCAATTTGAATGTGGCGTTTCGGGCGGTGGTGGGGGAACCCACGCGATCATTGCACGTGTACTCGGACATCGCCGGCAGCACGGTGGTGGGCAATCGCGTGACCGATTTATTGCGTGAAATCCAGTACAAGCGACAAGGACGAGGCACCATCTACTTTGAACCGTTGCACATTCAATACATGGCTCTTCGTAACGAGGTGGTGGAAATCGTTCACGTTCAAGTGGCCGAAACGATTGGTAGGGGAGGCGACTTGGTCAAGTTTGGCGACGGCCATACCATTGTCACGTTGCACTTCAAAAAGGCATAAAAAAGAGAGACGAGAAGGGACCCCAAGTCAATCATGCCTCCGAAACGACGACGACGACGACGACGAAAACAGCGTCCCCAAGCGGGGGAAGGGATCAACGCAGTGATTGCGGGAATTCCTAAAACTGCATGGTCCATCACCAAAGGGATAGAAAAGTTGGCTAAAAAGAATGCCAAAAAAGCGCATTTGAAACGCATGGCAGAGATCAAAAGTGGGAAACGAAAACGCTATGCGGGGGAATCGTTTACGTGCAACCTCATGTGAGTATAAAAAGAAAACAAGAGTTGTGAAAACAAGCAAACATGCCGAAGACGAAGAAGGCAACGAGGGGGTCTCTTGCCCCTGGCTGCGCTCATTCCAGCCTTGATCGCGGGAGGGAAAGCCGTGGCGTTGGGTGCCGCGGGGGGTGCGGCGAGTTACGGGGCCAAGAAAGGGTTGGAAGCCGCGTTTCGAAAAAGAAGACGATGAGGACGGTATAAAAAGGGGGTCACGTAAAGCCCCAACAAACGTGGATCCCTGGTGAAGACGACGACACCATGCGAGGGGGAAGTTTGACACGATTTCGGACCGACGAGTGGTATGATCAACAAGGCAAAGGGTTGATGACGGATCTCTTGCGTGGGGGGTTCCAAGGCCTTAAAAGCACGCGAAATCCTTTGAAATTGCCTAGTAATATCAAGAGAGGCTTGGAAACGGGTTTGACACGCGGGATCAAACGCAAAGCCGAAGACGTCATTAAAAAGGAAATCACCAAACAAGCCAGGAAAGCCTTGAATCAGAAGAACGTGAAACAAGCCGTACGGGTAGCCAGTGCCTTATTTCCCAAACAAACCAAACGGGCGCGAGATATTTTGGGAGTCTAAACATGGACCCCGTGCCTTCACGACCTCGACGGATTCGTAGTGATCGGGGCTTGTCTCAATGGGGAGGTCTGTATCCATTTTGGAAACTCATGCGGCGACAACGTGGCGGCTGGTTGAGTCCCGAGGTGATGAGACTACCCGGGTTTGATTTGAGACAACGCTTAGCACGACGACGGTATAAAAACCCCTCACGACGACGACGGGGTACCAGTACTCGACGACGTTAACCATGCCTGACGTGAGTACACAAACCCCACCGGCTCACCCCCGTTCCGAAGGGACCGTCAATCCCGCGTTACGGCTTTTCCAGGTGCCAGACACCGACATTAGCATCAATGCCTATCGCATGGTCACCGTTCAACCCACCACCACGGGTATCAATCCGATGGAATTCATCATTCCGGGATTAGACGATTTTGTGGATTTGGGACGCAGTTACTTTACCATGGAATTGAGATTGAAAAAGGATGATAACGGGAACTTGGTGGCCGCGGAGAAATTGTGGCCCGTCAATAATTTGGCCCATTCCATCATCAAACAAATTGACTTGCATTTGAATGGCACGTTGATCAGCCCTCAATCCGACACCTATCATTACAAAGCTTACCTGGAAACCTTGTTGAATTATGACCGAGAAGATGGCAAGACCGTGTTAGGACCCCAAGGCTGGTACAATCAAGTGGATTCCCCACCCCAATGGACCGACAACAATACCAACAGTGCCGCACCGCATAATGACTACCGGGATCTGAGTGCCAATCACAAAGGAGCTTTGGCTGCCATGGTCGCCGAAACCGCCAAGTATGCCGGAGGCGTCACCCACAGTCTGGTGTTTACCCCGCACCTGGAAGTGTTTCACTTTGGCAAATTGTTGGTACCGGGCATCGAAATCAAGATGAAATTTCATTTCAATGGGCCGAACCTGTTTTTGAATGGGGTGGCTCTCGCCGGCCGATTGATGGAAGGCGATGTGAAACTACGGTTTCATCTCTGTCAACTGCGTTTGAATGATGCCATCTACCAGAGTTTGTCTACCAAAAGACACAATGAAGGAGAAATCGCCTCCTACCCGACCGTCCGCAGTGAAATCCGCACCTTCAGCATGCAAGGCAACCTGACCCGTTTTGATATCCCCAACCTGTTTCAAAACAGAATACCGGACCGATTGATTGTAGGGTTGTTGGACAGCCGCGCCTTCAATGGGGATGTGACCCGAGATCCCTTCTGTTTCCAGAAATTTGGGCTGACCTCCATTAAACAGATTGTCAAAGGAGAAGAATACCCTTATGAAACCCTGCACTTGGTACGGAACAATGGCACCCGAGATAACTTGGGGTACTTCCGTTTTCTGCAAGCCAGTGGTGCTTGGTGTAAGAAGAAAGGCAATATGGTGGAACTAGGAGATTGGGGCCAAGGGAAAAATTGTACCTTGTTCATGTTTGACAATGTGGCCAATGGATGTGCCGACAGTCAAACCCTCAACCCCAAGCAAACCGGTGATTTACAACTGGTCTTGGAATTTGGAGCTGCCCCCGGTACCAATATAACTGTGCTCGTCTATGGAGAATTTGAGAACTTGCTGGAGATTGACCAGAACGGAGCCGTGTTGTATAACATTTACCAGCACTAAAGAAAGAAAAGATGGAACACGTGGCCTTGAATAATGTGCAGTTGGATTATTTAGCCCGCGACGACCCCCAATTGAAACCAATGTTTTATGGGACGGTGGCCTGTGATCGTTTACCCAAGCGTCCTGTCAAAACCCAACGCCAAGGGTACATTGTGAACACCGACCCGCACGATCAACCCGGACAACATTGGTTGGCGGTGTGGACGGAGGGAAAGGTGTGTGAAGTCCTCGACAGTTATGCTTTGCCCATGGACACGTACGTGCAAGCCGCCCCGTTACGAGATTGGATCGTCCAACATTGGAAGTATGTGGTGACCAATGGCAAGTCCCTCCAAGCCATTTCAAGCAAGAGTTGTGGGGATTACGCGTTGTTGTACTTGAAAGCCAAAGCCCGTGGACGGACCTTGCAAGACTTTTTAAATGAGTTTTCGGATCATGATTATGTCAGCAATGACCATCAAGCCGGTCAACGCCTTCAACAATTGATTGTAGGCCAAGAAGCCAGATGGTATCAACTCTGTTGTCATCCGTATCATCAACGGAATGGTTAAATAAAATTCGTTGGAAAAACAAGTGTGTCGGAGTCGTAGCTCAGTCGGTAGAGCCTTTGGATCCCCTAAAAAACAGGTGTAGGGGGATTGGGCGTGGGTTCGAGTCCCACCGATTCCAATAAAAAGGTGCCTTTTTTTTTAAATGGGTAGTTAGTCATCATGCAAACGGGGAAACCGTTTCGTTTTCATACTCCCTCCTCTATCTTGGTGGTGGGGCCTTCGGGATGTGGCAAAACCGTGTTTACGGAAAAACTCTTGGTAGACAACCCCGAGTTGTTTGAAAGGCCCCCGACCCAAATGCATTATTGTTATGGGGCGTGGCAAGATCGATTTCGAGGCATGCAAGATCAAGGGGTGGTGTTTCACGAAGGGATTCCCGATCATCAAGCGTTGGTGCAATGGTTTCCTCAAGGACAGGGGGTCCTCGTCTTGGATGATTTAATGGATGAAGGGAGTCACGATAAACGCGTGTTGGATTTATTCACCAAACACTCGCATCATCAAGGGGTGACGGTGCTGTACTTGTGCCAAGACATGTTTCCCGTGGGGCGCTATGCCAAAAGTATTTCCCGCAATGCTCATTACATTGTGGCGTTCAAGAATCCCCGGGATCAATTAGGGGTACGCAACGTGATGCTGCAATCGTTTCCTGTCACCTGGAAAGACACCTTGGAGACGTTTCATCAGGCCACCACGCGCCCTTATGGCTATTTGATGTTGGATTTACACCCAGCCTCCTCCGATCAACAACGGTTATGGAGTCACCTGTTAAAAGACGAAGGATGGACGCGCACCTATCAAAAGCGAGTATAAAGGGACGAGATCCTTGAACGGACTTTTCGAAAAAGTAAGCATGGCCGATGAGGAGGACCGTCAACCTCCGCAAGCGTACGATACCGTGGCCCCGGCCGGGGTTGGGGCGACCACCAGCAATGTCATGTCCCCAAGGGCTTGGCAAGATTTGTATTTGAGCGGAGACCAAGGGCTTCTCGACGTCGCCATAGAGGAAATGCGATCGGATCTCCTCTATGAGTTTATGGAATCCATCCCCCCTGCGGACGTTATCGCGAGTTGGCCCGATGTAGATGGTGCACCCCCTGTACAGGCCTCTTCCCACGCTGGGGTAGGAAGTCCAGGAAGTCAGTCCTTCCGTAGCCCCCAGACCACCCCGGAGTCTTCTGGGGCTCGAACTCCTGCGACGCCTCCTAGCGTACCCTTGGCGGCGGCGGGTGCTCGAACAGCCGCGGGTGCTGGGGGTAATGGGGGCGGACGTGGTGGCGGACGTGGTGGACGTGGCGGTGGTGGTGGTGGTGGTGGGGGTCGTCGGGGACGACGACCGAGACGCATACGAGGACGAGGACGAAATACCCCCCACTTCGCCTTTGACACCTGCCTCCAATCCAGCTAGCTTTCGAGGATCTTGGAGCGATAGTACACCACCACGTACCTTGCGTCAAGCCGATTTACAACGACGTTTACGCATGCTGTTACAAGATCAAGAACAATTGGCCCAAGGACGGGCAATTGCTAATGTGACCATGACCAATAGCATTGTGACCAGTTATAAACAGGGAGGACGTCCTAGTGTACAAACCTCTTCGTTCCGGGTGTCGCCGTGAGGATGAAAACCGTCGTGTCGTTATTGAATGGATCTCGACGTCCTGGCGTCCCCTTGCCCCCCGAATTGTTACAACGTATGGATTCGTTGTATGCCTTTTACCATCAACAATGGTGGTGTTATCGCAAAATGTTGAATCATTTCAAGCGTTGCCATGCCTTGTACAATGGTCTGGCGTTACTCCTGATGGCCGCCGGCATGATTGCTGGCCCCCTGTTGGACAACAGCACGTTGGTGGCGTGTTTGGCGGCCGTAGGGACGGTGGTCAAAGGATGGGCCGATTTTAAACAATACCGATTTAAAGTGACCATGAGTCGATTTGCGTTTACCACCTATGCCAAAGCCTTGACCGAATTGAAAACCTATGGGCGTGGAGTTCCCTTGGAGGATCTGGAAGGATTTTTGATCAAGATGCAAACGTTGGATGATACCATTGTGGATTTCACCCCTCCCTTACCCAAACGGTGCGTCCAAGAGTACCATGGTCATTTTGTCTACCAACCCGTGGAAGCCCAATGCTATGTGGACGGATGTCCTCGTCCCTTGAGACCCAAAGGGTATTGGACAGATAAAAAGCCGCTCCCTCCCAGTCCTACACTCTTAGAACCATGGCCGTCCAACGACGACGACGACGACGAAGAAAAAGAAGAACACGACAACGAGGTGGGGGTTGGTGGTCCGATTTAAAACGCAATACCCGTCAAGGCTATAAAGAGACGCAAGACCTCATCAAACAAAACAAAGCCCTTCAACGTGTCTTGTCGCACTCATGGTATCCTTGAGGAGGAGACGACGACGTCGTCAACGAGGCGGTTTTTTAAATCTATTGGTCCCCGCCATGGCGGGATTGGGAAAAGCCGTGGCCTTGGAAACGGATAAACGTATAAAACGCACGATCCAAAAAGCCAACCAACGGTATCGTCGCCGTCCTCGGTAAACGATGCAACGTCTTCGACGTCAATTCCCGTTTTTACGGTCCATGTTACAAGAAGCCAATGGTTCCAAACGTCAAGAGTTGTTACAACATGCCAATGCCGATCAAATCAATGCGGTGAGCGAACTGGTCTTGAACTTCTTAAAAAACGAGATTCCCGTCACCCCACCCATCCTGGCCAAACTTCAACCCTATAAAAAGGTGCTACGCGATTTGGGACGTCGTCGACATTCCGTCAAAAAACGTCGGGCGTGGTTGGTTCAACAAAAAGGACGCGGCTTATTTCAAGGACTCCATCACGTATTATGTCAATGTCTTCGTTAACGCTTGCCACGTGGATGCGTCTGTTACAAGAGGCCAATCGGGCCACCGACCAGTGGAAAGACGAGTGTCATTATTGGAAGCATAAATATCACCTGTTGTATCGAGAGTACAGGCACATCTTAAAGTCCCGTCTTTGTGAGAGCTGTCGTGAGATAGAAGACGGGGAACTTTGCTCCGAGTGTAGTCAACCCCCATGGACGAGGTCTACATGATCCCCCACAAGGACTTGGAACAACTCATTCAATATTACAAAGGAGAACTCACCGAAAATGCCTTGTTGAACAAAGCCGCGACGCTCGCCGCCAAAAAACATGTCTTGTTAGCCAACCCCCAATTGCCCCCGGCCGTGGTCAATGCTCAAACCAAACCGTTGAGTCAAGAATTAACCAAGTTAACGAAACGCATTCGTCAATTTCCTGGAGGCGTGGGCGTGGGGGCCCCGGGTGGCCCGCCAGGCGAAGACGAAGAGGAAGAGGCCGGGGATTTGGTGACCGGCCCCGTGGAACAATGGTTGAAGCGCATGATAAAAGGCAGCCCGTCGAGCCCCAAACCACCCATTAGCCCTGCCACCAAGAAAGGCAAAGGAGCAGCCACCACCAGTAAGATTGTCAAGAAAGGGAGCCCTTCCACCAGTCGAGGGGATACCCGGTCGCGTTTAGAAGCCATTCGAGAAGAGCGCAAGGCCTTGGAAAAAAAGTTAGCCGAGAGTGGTAAAGGCAAAGGCAAAGGCAAAGGCGTCTCCCGTGAAGTGGAACGATTGAAACCCTTACCCGGGTGGGAAGATTGGCACCGAGGCAAAAAGTTACGACGTCGATTGGATTACGACAGTGAGTAAAAAGATGCCCACCAAGAGGAGACGGGGCGTGAAACGGAAACGCCGTCAACGTGGAGGGGCCTTGGATGTCCAAAAATGGATCGCTAAAACCGGCAAAGAATTTCATTGGCCCGGCTATCAGTACATGGGCCCTGGCACGCATTTAGCCAAACGTCTGAAACGGGGGGATCCCGGGATCAATCGCTTGGACCAAATTGCGAAACAACACGACATTGATTACAGCCGTGCCAAGAATTTGGAAGACAAATGGAAAGCCGATACCAAGATGATCCAAGCCATTGATCGGTTACCCGGCAAGAAAACCAAGACGGAACGCGTGGTCAAAAAAATCATGCAAGCCAAGAAACGCTTAAAATTGTAATTGTTTTAATCACCTCGTGTTACAGCCCATGTTGTGTTCTTTTGGGAGAAAATAAAACAAAATGAAAATGTCTGCACCTGTCTTTTTTTCAAGAAACAAAATCATCCAAATCAAACGGATCGTCCACATCTCAATTGTTCCCATTCGTCAGGGGACATGTGCTTTAAAAAGTCACACACCTCCCCTCTGCTCTCTCTTCTCTAATTGTTCAGCAAGACTCTTGTCTTGGACACGTTCTGCCTTCACCTTGTTCAAAATTTGCTCCACCTTTAAATCGTCTTCGAATGTTTCAAACTCTTTCAATAATTTCTCGTGGTCATGATAAGATGCTCCAGCCAGGCGCTCGCTCTGTTTTTATGGTCTCTCGTCGTTCCCCGCTAGGCCTGATGGGACCTCAGAGAGGGGGAGGGGGGTCCCCCCTCCTGGGGGACCCCATGTCCCTGATAGGTGATTGGTCCATTCCCTCCTCCCCCAGGACCTTTGTTCTCTATAAAAAAAAACAACCACGTCCTGTTTTTTATGTCCGTTGACTTTTTCTGGAGAGTTGAAGAGTGAGGATGGTGCTGCCTTGTTTGAAGGGAGCCGGCTGTCCATTGGCTGTTTGAATGTCAATGGCAATGCTGTCAAAGATGGTCTTGCGAAGAGGAAAAAACATCCGTTGCGTGGTATCAAACTGATGATCGGTATTGCCGGCATCCATGGAACGTAAAAAACCTTTTTGTTGATTTCCAACAATACTCTGTGCGACGAGATCCGTGTAAATCATGAGTTGTTGTTGTCCTTCTTGTGGTTTGACAGTTTGCGTGGTGGGAAATGGTTGTCGACTGAGATTTGGACCCAAGAAGAAGTAATAATCGAAATCGGGGTGGGTAAAGGTGACGGAGACATGCCCCAACGGGGGATATTTGCTGACAGGCCCGACGGTTGGTTCCCATTTATGCCGATCGTTGTAATCCACAATATGTTTCACCAAATAATTCTTTTCTTGGACCACGCGTTCCGTGGACGTTCCATCTTTCACCAGTCCCATCAGGCCAGCGAATTTCCATTCCATTTCAAATTGCATGTTGGCTGGAATGAGTACATACAGGGAATCTAATTCGGAGGCGATGCCCGTATTGGTGATTTTCACGTAGGGTTGAGCCAGGTTAAGAGCGGCTAGTTCTTGTCGTTTAGCCTGATCGTCCACGTCCATTTTGGCTATATCCATCATGACTTCCATGTGTTGTTTTTCCATTTCGTAACCGATGGCGATCCATGCTTCTTTCAAATTGTGGTAATACCCTGGGGGTAAATGGATTTGTTTGGTGACTTGAATGGGAGCCGTTCCATCGCCACGTTTTGGCACGTATCTGATATCTGTTTTCATCCAGTGTTTTTGACTATCTTCTTGCGTCCAATTCTGCTTGGTTTGATGTTCCAATTGTTGATTAAAACCAGGGTGTGAGATATGAACGAGGGCTGCTTCCCAATCATCTTCTACCAGATAGTGTGAATGAGGAAGTCTACCGGTAAATTTTTGCCCCGTGCCTTGCGCTTGATCACTGAGGAGGGTAATGTAGAAACTCATGATGACAACAAAATAGCCCATGGTTGCCTTTTTTATACCTATATAAGGACCTTGACCTCCCAAGGCTCCTTAAAAACAAGGAAACGCGCTCGGACAGGTTTCCAACCAGACAATAAACACGATCCAACGCCCGATATTCCCTTGACAGAGTTCAATCGCCTGTAAAGGATCGTCTGTCGGTTCCGGTAAGTCAGTAGGTTCATACAACTGCTTACACAGGTACAAGTGTGTCTTGTAAAGAAACCAATCTTTAAAACTTGACGAGATATAGAGAAAACAACCGGGCATCTTTGATCGTTCCCTTTAGAAAAAGCGCGCAATAAAATTTCTATATACAAAACAAGGTGGGTGTGGATTGTGATGTCAAAGGGTATGTTTCGACATGTTCCGACAAGCAATCTACCGACAAAGACGGTTATGACGTCATGGGGTAAGTCTGTACCTATTTAAGGTGTGACAGTTAAACCAAATCAATTCTGTTTTAGACAGAAGACAACATGGAACAAATCTGTATGATTGTCGATTTGGATGGGTATCAAGTGAACCATCAACCGTTTATTGTAAGGGAAATGGGTGTTTACAGTTTACAGCACGGGAGTTTCAGCTGGTTCTTGGAAAACAAGTTGCCTTACCTCTCGTTGGAAAAGCGAGATCGTAAAACGGTCAACTATGTCTACCATCATATTCACGGCTTACGCTTTGAATCGAGCAAGCAAGAAAAAGCCTTACCTCAACATCTGGTCAAAACCATGATCGAGTCAGCCTATCATCGTTCCAGAACGCAACACCAATACATGGTAGCTTACAAGGGAGGATATTTGGAAAAGAATCTACTAAACGAGCTACAGATTCATTGCGTTAACTTGGAAGACTTTGGATGTCCTAAAGTCGAGAAACTCATCGCCATGGGGTTTGATGTAGGATTAACCTGCGGTCGTCACGCGAAACCCACCCACCATTGTCCCAAACAAGAAACCTATTTGTTTTACCAATGGATCCAGTCTCAAGCTTGAAACCATCTTTATCAGCACTAGAACTGGTGGGACGATATTACCGAAACCGTCAAAACTATTCTGGCCCATGACAAACAAGAAGAAGAAGCCTTCACCAGTCAATTTAAATGAACGTGAAGCAAGCAAGCAAGCAATCTGTTGACAGCTTGGTGATCATTTTGTTTCCTTCACAACAACACAGAACTCCAGGGGAGGAAAAGAATGATCATGACAGAGTCCACAGGCTACCATGACATGAATAAAAAACCTGTGTCATCCAAATAAAACCAATCAACTCTCTTTTGTTTTGTTTTTTAAAAAAGGGATTTTTGTTTTTCAAACCGAGCCGAACTCGATCGATCGATCGATCGATCGCTTCTAACCCAAAAAAAAACCTCCCACCCAAATCCCCAAGAAACACTCTTCCATCCATTGTCTCCTACTCGCTTCGACCCGAAAAAAAAAAATTTCCATGCTTTTTTCCAAAAAAAAATTTTTTTTTCCACCCCCGACCGGGATTCGAACTCACATTAAAAAGATCTTGGTTTCCCCCACAGCGTGCGCCAAGCGCGCGCCGCTGCCGCCGATTCCCCGCGCGCGCACGCGCCCGCCGCCGCCGCCGCCGCCGCCGCTGCTGCTGCCCACCAACACCACCATCTCATCGAATCGGGATCGGAAAAAAGAGAGGGGTATCGAACCTCGGTATCGACAAAAATCCGATCGGTATCAAACCTCTGTATGAACCCCAACCCTTTGAGCCCGCGATCCCCTTTTTTTCAACCAACTGGTCAGCGGTTTCCCACCCTAGCCAGAGGGTGATTCCCCTACGTCATGTAAGCGTCACGAAATGTCCTCTCTTTGCTGATCTGAGCCCGCGATCTCCTTTTCCTAGACCGGTCAGCGGTTTTCCAAACAAAAACACGTGAACTCTTCATTTCCAACAACATTCCTTTCTGATGACGTCATCACTTCTGATCATCACTTCTGATTGTTTAGGGGCGGGTCTTTTCCATACAAAAAACCTCTAGCCGCCATCTTGGATTTGGCTCTCGACCAATCACAAGCCGAGTTCAGATCTAGTCAGACGGGCTATACTACTACAAAAAACATCTTTGACACCATCCACATTGACATCCAAACAGCCAATGGACAACCAGCTGCCTTCAAACAAGGCAACACCGTCATCACCCTTCAACTCTCTAGAAAAAGTCAACGTCACCCAATGCCTTCCTTCATTTCTTACCCGAACCATCATGGAGGACCTAGCCAATGAAGTCCGACGCATTATACGGAATCTTAATCTCGGCAGCAAAATTGAACTCCTCCTCGAAGAAATGCCCCTGAATTATCATCCAACGCAAAACATCGGCAAGAAAAAATACAAAGGAGAAGTCGTCTTGGCCCATTCCCGTTATCATCAAGAAAATCCCACCGTTCCATGCACCATCTACCAACATTTTGTCCCCTTGAACATCGATGCCATCCTTCAACAACGACGAACCACCGAAGGACTTCTTCTCTGTAACAATTCACCCAAAACCTCCATCGACACCCACGCTTTTGTCAAAGCCTGGTGCAAAGGACATTTTCATGCCGGTTGCTATTACCCGGGCGATTACCAAGAACAAAATCAAGACCTCCAAGTCAAACAACGGGCACTCGATCGATGGTTCCAAGGTCTCGATGCCAATCTCCACCATAAAGACGACGATCCACTTCCCAACTTCCCTTCTTTCCATTGGTGTGAGCGAGACGATCTTCGAGATCCCTGCAAGATTTGTCAACAAGTCTTACCCATCGATACCGATACCACTTGGAAACCCACCCATTCGGAAACCAATTGGGGCAGTGTCACCTGTCAACGTTGTAGAGACGCAGGGTGTGTTATCCCACCCGACGAACATTGTTGCGGTCTCTGTGGGACCTCAGATACCTCATGACATTTTCTTCGAACTTTGTTGACCAGAAAAAACCATCCTTGTAGATCACCATCTTGATGAGGTTCTTATTAAAAAAGACAGAGCCCAACCACCCGTCTCTCTCTTTATTTCGTCCAGCTGCTGCGCCCGCCATCCTTTTTTTCCCACTTGGTCAGCGGTCTCCCCACAAAAATCACACTCCCACCACCAGACGCCATCTTGCATGAGCCCGCGATCCCTTTTTTCATCCCTGGTCAGCAGTCTCCCCACAAAAATCACACCCCCACCACCAGACGCCATCTTGAATGACCTTTGACCCCTTCTCTCATTGGTCCATTCCTTTGACCGGGATCACATGATAAAAAAGAAATGGCACGAGTCTCTCATTGGTTTAAAAAATTGGGGGGTGGGTCTTTTCGATACAAAGGGCCATACCGACGATCCATACTACTCCTGCTAGAGCGAGGCGTACGGCCCTCATACGGGACCTTTTTCATATGGTTTTCCAAGGAAATTGCGCGCGGGTCCGTACGGGTCATACGATAATTAACAGGAATATGTTATTTCTCCGTTGTTTGCTTGTAGTCACTAAGTTTGACCTCCTGTTTTACACACAATTCATTTCAGTTTAAGCAAAAAACAGATTATTTAAGCTCAGGTAAATGTAAAGCATTTAAATGTAAAGCTCAGGTAAATATTATGTACTTATTGACTGAGTGGGAGGGCCGGATGGGAAAATATTTGGCTCGAGATCAGGACGTACGGACCGTGCGCAGCGAGGTCCGTGCGTCCTGACCGAGAGCCAAATATTTTCCCGTCCGGCCCGACCTAACTCAGTCAATAAGCATTTTATCATATGACCACTGAATTTTTTTTGTCTTCTTTCGTGGATACAGACGCGGCGGCCCGTTTCGCGCGCATTTTGAAAAGCCAATGATAGCTTGCAATTTGTTTGGGAAGCCAGTAAAGTGCATTTGAACTGCGATGTGCGTACAAAATTTTTGAACTTCTGTTAAAATTGTCAACCAAATCTCCGAGTTTTAGCTCCATTCCAAGAAGATTTAAATCCGACTAAATTCCTCGTACATGATTGCAGTTAGTAGAAATTTCAAAGGAAACGTTTATGAAGGACTACAACAAAGAATTTGCACGACGTTTCGGCTTAAGTCGTGCTCGTCTCTCAGCGAAGACTAAATTTATCCTGACTGAACAACTTAGCGACGTTTCTTCTGAGCCGAAATTCACAATTGGTTTGAACGAGAGGATTAATTAATTTTCCACCAAGGATTTTGGATGTTAAAAACAACATTAGATCTTAATTTATGGAACTACATAAAGACTTGGAAAGGGATTGTACAGGCAGTTCAGGATTTTGCTACGCTTCGTTTCCCTTCAGCTTCAAGTTGTTTAATTTACCACGGATCGTAGGATTCATGAACGTCTGCTGTTCGACGATGTTGAGCTCTGCATTACAGTTGATGTCCAAATTGTGCTTAAAATGCTTCGTGAAAACAAGCGGGAAACTGTGTCATTGCCAGGTTAGTCGTAAACATGTACTCGCATTTTGTTTCTTGTGACTTAAAAATTACGCAGCAGAAAAAGAAATATAAGTTTACTTCGCATTTGCATTTTTTCTTCAATGTTTATCATGACTTCAAACCAGGATACGTCTTTGTACGATTATGTTGTTTCAGTTTTTGACGGCTTTTAGTTCGATTTTATTGTTGTTGTCAGGAGTATTTCTTCATCATTCGCCAAGTTTAAACACGTTTTGTTTTAATTTTTGCGCCTGCAAACTACATCGCTTTCTAGATAGTAACGTTTTAATAAACATGTTGGACATTCTTTGCTTTTTAGAAAAATCTTAACTATCGTTCATCTGAATTCAAAGCTGTGGAATCAACTGGTTACAATCCCGTCATCTTGCGGCAGTAGCGGGGCCGTACGCTTTTCTAGTAGGGCCGTACGGCTTTTTCCGGCCCTGCTAGAGCGAGGCGTACGGCCCTCATACGGGACTTTTTCCATATGGTTTTCCAAGGAAATTGCGCGCGGGTCCGTACGGGTCATATGATAAAACTTTGCATCAAACCGTGATATTAGTCAAACTCAAAGAATTTTAGTTTTACTTAGCTCGTCAACAGACGTGACAAAGTTTTATTCATGTTGGAAAGGCAACATCGTTTCAAAAACTTTTTGTCATTCATGGTCAGTGAAAACTGGATTGTGGTTAATAGAAAATCGGCAAATTTCAGGGAAGGTTTTTGTCTGATGAGTGGCAACCTTGTTTTCTCGATCCTAAAATTCAGGTGACTATTGTGTTTTTCGTCTCAGTGAAAGTGAAAATCATATTGCCTTAATCAGGTCATTCATTATTGTTTAACAAGAACAACCTAAAGAATTGTACTACATGATCAGACTAGCATAACTCTGTTGAGGGTTACATTAATTATAGTTTAGTTTCACTTAAATATATTTAGGTTTATTCAGGCCAGTACCTGGACTTGAATGGCTAAAAAAGGCCAGAATATTTGTCACTCCAAAAAGGAAAACGGCCAGCAAAGAGGGTTATCAAGGAGAGGATAAATCATAGAACTGTAAGTAGATAAAATCTTTCTTTTAGGTTGGAATACGCTTGAGGGGAGAGCTTACAACTTTAATTGGCAAGACATAGCTCAGGCCCCAGCTGTTCAAAAGTTGGATAGCGCTACCCACCGGATAAATCATTATCCAGTGGATAAGTATTAGGGAAACCAATTGCGTTATCCACTGGGTAATGATTTATCCAGTGGATAGCGCTATCCAACTTTTGAACAACTGGGGCCAGAATGACAATTCCTTCTGTGTGACATCATCTGCTATTTCAAAGAAAATTGACAAAAAATCTCTGCTTACTATGCATTGCTTTTACAACCTGTCCCTGTGACAAAATAAAAATCAAACAATGGGAAGTATTATTTATTTTTAGTTACTCCAGGTATCCTGATCATAACCTAGGAGTGCTAAATACTCCCTTTATGTGCACTATTTAACCCATTTATTACCCCCAAGATCAACGGGCATGCTTGTTCTCCTGACTGCATGTTCTCCATATATCTAAGGTACTACTTGGGAGAATTTTGTTCAACATCAAGACTATAACTTTTTTGTTTGATCAACTTTCTTTACTTTGCTGCTCACAAATATATGACGCCTGTAACAGGCCACAGACACTGAAAAATATGAAGTGGTCAACAGATTGTAAGAGTTCTTCTGCAAGATGTTAGTACGTGTATTAATTTTATAATTGATACTAAGGTGATTCCATTCAGTTAACCCCTGGTGTGATAACACCAGGGAAGCCCTCTGTGTGTTATTAAGTGCTACCACAACAGTCATAACATAGTTGTCATTTATCCTGATGTTCAATTTCTTGTTTTCAGCTGAAGAAAGAATTACTGGTGAAGTGGAAATTCTCCTGGGTGGAGACAAAAAACAGGACAAGCAAGAACACAGACATTACAAAGGAAATGGAAAATGAATTTAGAGTAACTCCTTACGGTGGATTAAGCATTTGGTGGAAAAAGTAGAAATATATTTATTGATTTTTTAATTTTTATTTTTTGCCTATAATTTAAATGGACACTTGTTAATTAAAATGGGAACGAGGGCCCGGTTGTTCGAAAGCCGATTAGCGCTAACCTTGGGTTAAATTTTGTCCAGGCTTTCTGATTCTCTTGAGGTTAAAAAGTGTTAGCGCTGCTAACTTCATGTGGTAATTTAACGCAGCCAGAGTCAAACTGTTAAGTGAAAATAATTTACTGGAATCCACCTTGCTTTGAACAACCAGATCCTGACATAGTCTGTTTTCTGACCATGATCAGGTCAGTTTCCATCACATGGTTTTTAATTGGGGGAAAGGGGATTTTTGGTGAAAATTAATTTTTGTGTTGGGGAGATCCAAGGGGTTAAATTTGGCCTTTTAAACATGTAATTTTACAAGAATGGTGCCATGTTATCACACTATACTTAGCCATTTTGACCTCACAGACAGTCATGATGTCCAAATTACACCGTTTGCAAAGGAGACTGACATGGAATATTTTCTCTTGGTCACATATCCCATCCTACATGCAATGACCCAGTGAAAAATGTATTCCCTGGATAGTCCTCTTTGGCATCCATCCACGTGAGCAAAACCAAATGAACTGTCTTTAGTACCTTCAAGGGTTCAGGGGAAACATTAATGCTTATTTAGAAGATTTGAAATTTATCACAGCATCTCTCCCCCTCCCCCCCCCCCCCCCCAATTACCACAGCCTGTCTTCAACCTCCCTGTTCCTTTCAATAAATAAGTCTATAGGGAAGATGTTACTTTTAAAATAGGGGCAATTGTATCCCAATGGGCCAACGGGGCAGAGGGTACCCCCCCTGTATAAGCTATATAGATATCTGCTACCCCAAGGGGTATGGCTTTTTGGTTTGAAAATGGGTATGGATTTTGACTGTTTTGGTCTGAAAGTCTGATTTGGGTACCAGATCTGAAAATGGATATGGATTCAGAGGTTAGGGCTGAAAACATGTATTGGAAAGTTACACTGGAGAACTTGGCAGCACACCCCCACTAAAAATTCCGAGGAGTACCCCTCTCCTTCTGGGATGTGAATAGTGAACTTAGAATAAATGCACTTAGCCTGATGTTGATCAGTGTAAATTATACGATATTGCATCTGTACTCACTGCCCTGTATGAAAAATGACTAGTTAATTCTTAACCGTCAGAGTTTAAATAAGGAAACAGTAAAAAAACATTGGGAAATTGAGTTGTGTTGATTATGTTGAGCTTGGGACCACGTGTAGCTTATTTTCCCCAGAAAGTGAAAAAAATTGTATCATAGGATAGCAGTAGATTGCCAGTAGACTACTAACTTCTTTTAGTATTTGTCATCGAGTTAAAGTAAAGGGCTCTTAATTGTTCTGCTATCTTATGAGAAGGTTGATAATCTTATTTTATCGTTGAGAACACTCTATGGAGATGTATGTGTAGGATATGGTATGTTGTATAAGCATTTCATTGGACTGCAACAAATCAATAACAAAGGATTTCTAACTACCCCCTGTTGCGTCCACATTTGGCACTTTGAGTATTGTAAGTACTTGGGCCAGTAAAGGTTCTGGAAGAGACAATTTGTCAGTGTGGGGACGGGTGTTTGAAGAATTTCAGCTCATTTGTAGAAGTCAACCAGGGGTCATCTCATTGTTTACACTTTTGATAAACACAGGATTGTTTATAATCCTTCATTGTCAGCAAATTTAGATACGACGGTGAAGAGGGAAATGTCGTTTCAACCTGAATAGAAAACTGACTTTATACCCACTGAGCGTGTCAACTCAAAATTTACTTAAAGACCAGGCAATTTGCAAGTTGGTATTCATGCCCAGCATGTGGAGTCAATTTTCATACTGGCCATACAAAGTCGATTTTCATGCCGGGCATGTAAAGCCGATTTTCATGCCAGACATGTAGAGCCAGATTTCATGCCCGGCATGAAATCTGGCTCGACCGAGAGAAGACTGGGTTGAGACAAGAAAAAAAGTCATGCCGGGCAAGAATTTTTTCCGTCTTTTCCGTCTTAAACCCAGTCGTCTCCCGGGTCGCTCGGTACGGATTGTCCCTGAGCAAAAGAACATCCCGGGCATGAACTTTTCCGAAACATGCCCTACCAAATTTTTCCCTCAATGAGCTCCTCTTAAGTTTGCTTCCAACAGTTTTGGGTTTAGAGAGGCATGAAAAAATGCGTTACATGCCCAACTAGAGGGGATGCCCGGTCGGAAGTAGTACTTTTCCCCCTAAATGCCATGATCCATGTAAAAAAAGAGCCTTTGATTTTTAAGATTGTTGAAAATAGTACCCACGAGGGCATTTCTCCATGCCTCTTATGCCTCAAAAGAGGTTTTCGTGGCTCAAGAGGCTACGGGTCGTTGCTCATTTTTGGGCATTAAAATGGCCAAAAAACATCCCTATGCGATTAAAACTGTAAATTTTTAACTGAAACTTCACTTTCCAAGCCGTTTTTTTTCAAATCTTTTGTCATATGGAAAATCTAACCGTTGTTTCAACACTTTTTTGTCGTTGCATTTTAGGTAATCAATCCGTTGTTTCAATTCTTTTCTCAAAGGGGAAATCAAACCGTTGTTGCAACAACTTTTTAGCCTGACATTGTAACCAATCTATCCATTGTTTCAATCCTTTTGTCAAGCGGAAAATCTAACCGTTGTTTTAACACTTTTTTGGCCTTACATTGTAGACATTCTATCCGTCGTTTCAATTCTCTTCTCAAATGGGAAATCTGAACCTTGTTTCAACAATGTTTTGGCCTACCATTGTAAGCAATCTATCTGTCGTCTCAATTCTTTTCTCAAATGGAAAATCTAACCGTTGTTTCAACAATTTTTTCGCCTTCCGTTATAGGCAATCTATCCGTTGTTTCAATTCTTTTCTCAAATGGACAATCTTACCGTTGTTTCAACAATTTTTTGTCCTTCTATTGCAGGCAATCTATCCGTCGTTTCAATTCTTTTCTGAAATGGAAAATCTAACACCGTTGTTTCAACAATTTTTTCGTCTTCCGTTATAGGCAATCTATCCGTTATTTCAATTCTTTTGTCAAATGGGAAATCTAACAGTTGTTTCAACAATTTTTTGGCCTTCTATTGCAGGCAATCCATCCCTTGTTTCAATTCTTTTGTCATATGGCAAATTTAACCGTTGTTTCAACAAATTTTTGGTCTTCGATTGTAGGGAATCTATCCGTTGTTTCAGTCATTTTCTGAAATGGGAAATCGAACTGTTGTTTCAACAACTTTTTGGCCTCTCATTATACGCAATCTATAAGTCGTCTCAATCCTTTTCTCAAATGGGAATTCTAACTGTTGTTTCAACAATTTTTCGGCCTTGCATTGTAACCAATCCATCCATTGTTTCAATTCTTTAGTCACATGGAAAATCTAACTGTTCTTTCTACAATTTTTTCGCCTTGAATTGTAGGCAAGCTATGCGTCGTTTCAATTCTTTTCTCAAATGGAAAATCTCACCGTTGTTTCAACAATTTTTTGAACTTCGATTGCACTCAATCTATCCGTTGTTTCAATTCTTTTCTCAAACGGGAAATTGAACCGTTGTTTCAACAATTTTTTGGCCTTGCATTGTAAGCAATCTGGCGTTTGTGTGAATTCTTTTGTCAAAAGGAAAATCTACACCGTTGTTTCAAGACCTTTTTGGACTTGAATTGTATGCAATATATCCGTCGCTTCAATTCTTTTCTCAAATGGAAAATCTCACCGTTGTTTTAACAATTTTTTGGCCTTTGATTGCAGGCAATCTATCCGTTGTTTCAATTATTTTTCTCAAATGGGAAATCAAACTGTTGTTTTAACAATTTTTGTCCTTCCATAGTAATGGCAAATGCAACAAATGTTGTTTGAACAATTTTTTGGCTTTCAATTGTAGGCAAACTATCTGTAGTTTCAATACTTTTCTGAAATGGAAAATCTCACCGTTGTTTCAACAACTTTTTGGCCTTGCATTGTAAGCAATGTATCCGTTCTTTCAATTCTTTTGTCAAACGGAAAATCTTACCGTTGTTTTAACAATTTTTAGGTCTTCGATTTCAGGGAATCTATCCGTTGTTTCAATTCTTTTCTCAAATGGGAAATCAAAGCGTTATTTTAACAATTTTTTGGCCTTGCATTGTAGGAATCTATCCGTTGTTTCAATTCTTTGGAAACTGGAACATCTATCAGTTGTTTCAACAATTTGTTAAGATTGTCCATTTGAGAAAAGAATTGAAACAACGGATAGATTGCCTATAACGAAAGGCGAAAAAATTGTTGAAACAACGGTTAGATTTTCCATTTGAGAAAAGAATTGAGACGACAGATAGATTGCTTACAATGGTAGGCCAAAACATTGTTGAAACAAGGTTCAGATTTCCCATTTGAGAAGAGAATTGAAACGACGGATAGAATGCCTACAATGTGAGGCCAAAAAAGTGTTAAAACAACGGTTAGATTTTCCGTTTGACAAAAGGATTGAAACAATGGATAGATTGGTTACAATGTCAGGCTAAAAAGTTGTTGCAACAACGGTTTGATTTCCCCTTTGAGAAAAGAATTGAAACAACGGATTGATTACCTAAAATGCAACGACAAAAAAGTGTTGAAACAACGGTTAGATTTTCCATATGACAAAAGATTTGAAAAAAAACGGCTTGGAAAGTGAAGTTTCAGTTAAAAATTTACAGTTTTAATCGCATAGGGATGTTTTTTGGCCATTTTAATGCCCAAAAATGAGCAACGACCCGTAGCCTCTTGAGCCACGAAAACCTCTTTTGAGGCATAAGAGGCATGGAGAAATGCCCTCGTGGGTACTATTTTCAACAATCTTAAAAATCAAAGGCTCTTTTTTTACATGGATCATGGCATTTAGGGGGAAAAGTACTACTTCCGACCGGGCATCCCCTCTAGTTGGGCATGTAACGCATTTTTTCATGCCTCTCTAAACCCAAAACTGTTGGAAGCAAACTTAAGAGGAGCTCATTGAGGGAAAAATTTGGTAGGGCATGTTTCGGAAAAGTTCATGCCCGGGATGTTCTTTTGCTCAGGGACAATCCGTACCGAGCGACCCGGGAGACGACTGGGTTTAAGACGGAAAAGACGGAAAAAATTCTTGCCCGGCATGACTTTTTTTCTTGTCTCAACCCAGTCTTCTCTCGGTCGAGCCAGATTTCATGCCGGGCATGAAATCTGGCTCTACATGTCTGGCATGAAAATCGGCTTTACATGCCCGGCATGAAAATCGACTTTGTATGGCCAGTATGAAAATTGACTCCACATGCTGGGCATGAATACCAACTTGCAAATTGCCTGGTCTTTAAGTAAATTTTGAGTTGACACGCTCAGTGGGTATAAAGTCAGTTTTCTATTCAGGTTGAAACGACATTTCCCTCTTCACCGTCGTATCTAAATTTGCTGACAATGAAGGATTATAAACAATCCTGTGTTTATCAAAAGTGTAAACAATGAGATGACCCCTGGTTGACTTCTACAAATGAGCTGAAATTCTTCAAACACCCGTCCCCACACTGACAAATTGTCTCTTCCAGAACCTTTACTGGCCCAAGTACTTACAATACTCAAAGTGCCAAATGTGGACGCAACAGGGGGTAGTTAGAAATCCTTTGTTATTGATTTGTTGCAGTCCAATGAAATGCTTATACAACATACCATATCCTACACATACATCTCCATAGAGTGTTCTCAACGATAAAATAAGATTATCAACCTTCTCATAAGATAGCAGAACAATTAAGAGCCCTTTACTTTAACTCGATGACAAATACTAAAAGAAGTTAGTAGTCTACTGGCAATCTACTGCTATCCTATGATACAATTTTTTTCACTTTCTGGGGAAAATAAGCTACACGTGGTCCCAAGCTCAACATAATCAACACAACTCAATTTCCCAATGTTTTTTTACTGTTTCCTTATTTAAACTCTGACGGTTAAGAATTAACTAGTCATTTTTCATACAGGGCAGTGAGTACAGATGCAATATCGTATAATTTACACTGATCAACATCAGGCTAAGTGCATTTATTCTAAGTTCACTATTCACATCCCAGAAGGAGAGGGGTACTCCTCGGAATTTTTAGTGGGGGTGTGCTGCCAAGTTCTCCAGTGTAACTTTCCAATACATGTTTTCAGCCCTAACCTCTGAATCCATATCCATTTTCAGATCTGGTACCCAAATCAGACTTTCAGACCAAAACAGTCAAAATCCATACCCATTTTCAAACCAAAAAGCCATACCCCTTGGGGTAGCAGATATCTATATAGCTTATACAGGGGGGGTACCCTCTGCCCCGTTGGCCCATTGGGATACAATTGCCCCTATTTTAAAAGTAACATCTTCCCTATAGACTTATTTATTGAAAGGAACAGGGAGGTTGAAGACAGGCTGTGGTAATTGGGGGGGGGGGAGGGGGAGAGATGCTGTGATAAATTTCAAATCTTCTAAATAAGCATTAATGTTTCCCCTGAACCCTTGAAGGTACTAAAGACAGTTCATTTGGTTTTGCTCACGTGGATGGATGCCAAAGAGGACTATCCAGGGAATACATTTTTCACTGGGTCATTGCATGTAGGATGGGATATGTGACCAAGAGAAAATATTCCATGTCAGTCTCCTTTGCAAACGGTGTAATTTGGACATCATGACTGTCTGTGAGGTCAAAATGGCTAAGTATAGTGTGATAACATGGCACCATTCTTGTAAAATTACATGTTTAAAAGGCCAAATTTAACCCCTTGGATCTCCCCAACACAAAAATTAATTTTCACCAAAAATCCCCTTTCCCCCAATTAAAAACCATGTGATGGAAACTGACCTGATCATGGTCAGAAAACAGACTATGTCAGGATCTGGTTGTTCAAAGCAAGGTGGATTCCAGTAAATTATTTTCACTTAACAGTTTGACTCTGGCTGCGTTAAATTACCACATGAAGTTAGCAGCGCTAACACTTTTTAACCTCAAGAGAATCAGAAAGCCTGGACAAAATTTAACCCAAGGTTAGCGCTAATCGGCTTTCGAACAACCGGGCCCTCGTTCCCATTTTAATTAACAAGTGTCCATTTAAATTATAGGCAAAAAATAAAAATTAAAAAATCAATAAATATATTTCTACTTTTTCCACCAAATGCTTAATCCACCGTAAGGAGTTACTCTAAATTCATTTTCCATTTCCTTTGTAATGTCTGTGTTCTTGCTTGTCCTGTTTTTTGTCTCCACCCAGGAGAATTTCCACTTCACCAGTAATTCTTTCTTCAGCTGAAAACAAGAAATTGAACATCAGGATAAATGACAACTATGTTATGACTGTTGTGGTAGCACTTAATAACACACAGAGGGCTTCCCTGGTGTTATCACACCAGGGGTTAACTGAATGGAATCACCTTAGTATCAATTATAAAATTAATACACGTACTAACATCTTGCAGAAGAACTCTTACAATCTGTTGACCACTTCATATTTTTCAGTGTCTGTGGCCTGTTACAGGCGTCATATATTTGTGAGCAGCAAAGTAAAGAAAGTTGATCAAACAAAAAAGTTATAGTCTTGATGTTGAACAAAATTCTCCCAAGTAGTACCTTAGATATATGGAGAACATGCAGTCAGGAGAACAAGCATGCCCGTTGATCTTGGGGGTAATAAATGGGTTAAATAGTGCACATAAAGGGAGTATTTAGCACTCCTAGGTTATGATCAGGATACCTGGAGTAACTAAAAATAAATAATGCTTCCCATTGTTTGATTTTTATTTTGTCACAGGGACAGGTTGTAAAAGCAATGCATAGTAAGCAGAGACTTTTTGTCAATTTTCTTTGAAATAGCAGATGATGTCACACAGAAGGAATTGTCATTCTCGCCCCAGTTGTTCAAAAGTTGGATAGCGCTATCCACTGGATAAATCATTACCCAGTGGATAACGCAATTGGTTTCCCTAATACTTATCCACTGGATAATGATTTATCCGGTGGGTAGCGCTATCCAACTTTTGAACAGCTGGGGCCTGAGCTATGTCTTGCCAATTAAAGTTGTAAGCTCTCCCCTCAAGCGTATTCCAACCTAAAAGAAAGATTTTATCTACTTACAGTTCTATGATTTATCCTCTCCTTGATAACCCTCTTTGCTGGCCGTTTTCATTTTTGGAGTGACAAATATTCTGGCCTTTTTTAGCCATTCAAGTCCAGGTACTGGCCTGAATAAACCTAAATATATTTAAGTGAAACTAAACTATAATTAATGTAACCCTCAACAGAGTTATGCTAGTCTGATCATGTAGTACAATTCTTTAGGTTGTTCTTGTTAAACAATAATGAATGACCTGATTAAGGCAATATGATTTTCACTTTCACTGAGACGAAAAACACAATAGTCACCTGAATTTTAGGATCGAGAAAACAAGGTTGCCACTCATCAGACAAAAACCTTCCCTGAAATTTGCCGATTTTCTATTAACCACAATCCAGTTTTCACTGACCATGAATGACAAAAAGTTTTTGAAACGATGTTGCCTTTCCAACATGAATAAAACTTTGTCACGTCTGTTGACAAGCTAAGTAAAACTAAAATTCTTTGAGTTTGACTAATATCACGGTTTGATGCAAAGTTTTATCATATGACCCGTACGGATCCGCGCGCAATTTCCTTGGAAAACCATATGGAAAAAGTCCCGTATGAGGGCCGTACGCCTCGCTCTAGCAGGGCCGGAAAAAGCCGTGCGGCCCTACTAGAAAAGCGTACGGCCCCGCTACTGCCGCAAGATGACGGGATTGTAACCAGTTGATTCCACAGCTTTGAATTCAGATGAACGATAGTTAAGATTTTTCTAAAAAGCAAAGAATGTCCAACATGTTTATTAAGACTTTACTATCTAGAAAGCGATGTAGTTTGCAGGCGCAAAAATTAAAACAAAACGTGTTTAAACTTGGCGAATGATGAAGAAATACTCCTGACAACAACAATAAAATCGAACTAAAAGCCGTCAAAAACTGAAACAACATAATCGTACAAAGACGTATCCTGGTTTGAAGTCATGATAAACATTGAAGAAAAAATGCAAATGCGAAGAAAACTTATATTTCTTTTTCTGCTGTGTAATTTTTAAGTTACAACAAACAAAATGCGAGTACATGTTTACGACTAACCTGGCAATGACACAGTTTCCCGCTTGTTTTCACGAAGCATTTTAAGCACAATTTGGACATCAACTGTAATGCAGAGCTCAACATCGTCGAACAGCAGACGTTCATGAATCCTACGATCCGTGGTAAATTAAACAACTTGAAGCTGAAGGGAAACGAAGCGTAGCAAAATCCTGAACTGCCTGTACAATCCCTTTCCAAGTCTTTATGTAGTTCCATAAATTAAGATCTAATGTTGTTTTTAACATCCAAAATCCTTGGTGGAAAATTAATTAATCCTCTCGTTCAAACCAATTGTGAATTTCGGCTCAGAAGAAACGTCGCTAAGTTGTTCAGTCAGGATAAATTCAGTCTTCGCTGAGAGACGAGCACGACTTAAGCCGAACCGTCGTGCAAATTCTTTGTTGTAGTCCTTCATAAACGTTTCCTTTGAAATTTCTACTAACTGCAATCATGTACGAGGAATTTAGTCGGATTTAAATCTTCTTGGAATGGAACTAAAACTTGGAGATTTGGTTGACAATTTTAACAGAAGTTCAAAAATTTTGTACGCACATCGCAGTTCAAATGCACTTTACTGGCTTCCCAAACAAATTACAAGGTATCACTGGCTTTTCAAAATGCGCGCGAAACGGGCCGCCGCGTCTGTATCCACGAAAGAAGACAAAAAAAATTCAGTGGTCATATGATAAAATGCTTATTGACTGAGTTAGGTCGGGCCGGACGGGAAAATATTTGGCTCTCGGTCAGGACGCACGGACCTCGCTGCGCTCGGTCCGTACGTCCTGACCTCGAGCCAAATATTTTCCCATCCGGCCCTAGCAAAGAATGTCCAACATGTTTATTAAAACTTTACTATTTAGAAAGCGATGTAGTTTGCAGGCGCAAAAATTAAAACAAAACGTGTTTTAAACTTGGCAAATGATGAAGATATACTCCTGACAACAACAATAAAATCGAACTAAAAGCCGTCAAAAACTGAAACAACATAATCGGACAAAGACGTACCCTGGTTTGAAGTCATGATAAACATTGAAGAAAAATGCAAATGCGAAGTAAACTCAAACTCAAATCACACCAAACAAAATGCGAGTACATGTTTACGACTAACCTGGCAATGACACAGTTTCCCGCTTGTTTTCACGAAGCATTTTAAGCACAATTTGGACATCAACTGTAATGCAGAGCTCAACATCGTCGAACAGCAGACGTTCATGAATCCTACGATCCGTGGTAAACTAAACAACTTGAAGCTGAAGGGAAACGAAGCGTAGCAAAATCCTGAACTGCCTGTACAATCCCTTTCCAAGTCTTTATGTAGTTTCATAAATTAAGATCTATTGTTGTTTTTAACATCCAAAATCCTTGGTGGAAAATTAATTAATCCTCTCGTTCAAACTAATTGTGAATTTCGGCTCAGAAGAAACGTCGCTAAGTTGTTCAATCAGGATAAATTCAGTCTTCGCTGAGAGACGAGCACAACTAGCCGAAACGTCGTGCAAATTCTTTGTTGTAGTCCTTCATAAACGTTTCCTTTGAAATTTCTACTAACTGCAATCATGTACGAGGAATTTAGTCGGATTTAAATCTTCTTGGAATGGAGCTAAAACTCGGAGATTTGGTTGACAATTTTAACAGAAGTTCAAAAATTTTGTACGCACATCGCAGTTCAAATGCACTTTACTGGCTTCCCAAACAAATTACAAGCTACCATTGGCTTTTCAAAATGCGCGCGAAACGGGCCGCCGCGTCTGTATCCACGAAAGAAAGACAAAAAAAATTCAGTGGTCATATGATAAAATGCTTATTGACTGAGTTAGGTCGGGCCGGACGGGAAAATACTTGGCTCTCGGTCAGGACGTACGGACCTCGCTGCGCTTGGTCCGTACGTCCTGACCTCGAGCCAAATATTTTTCCCGTCCGGCCCCTCCCACTCAGTCAATAAGTACATAGTATGAGCTGCAAGTATAAAGTGAAACCGATACCAATAAGCTGAGAATGCAGTAGGCTCAGTCTCCAGCCGTGAGAGTCTACATGCCCCCGCGATTCTCGTCACCTTCACGGCTGGGTGCACGGGTTTTGTTGCATGTCCGCGACGTCATTACAATTTTAATAATTATGTAAACAATTTGCACGTCATTTGCTTAAATTTTTATCTGCTTTTTTTGTATCGTCTTGAAAAAAAGCGAAACGTGAAAAGTATGCCTGAAACGTCCTCCTAAAAGTGTGAAATTTCAAGAGAAAGACGAAATCTTGCTAAATTATGCCGCGCATTCTGCCCGGCAAATTTCAGGGGGCTTGTCTCTGATTGGTCAGTCTAAAAAATAACCAAACCCGTGCACCCAGCCGTGAAGGTGACGAGAACCACGGGCGCATCGAGACACTCACGGCTGGAGACTGAGCCTAAGTATGCAGCTGCATGTGTCATAATATCGCTGGTTTAACTACAAGACTAGTGACCAACAGAAAACAAACAATCAAACGAAAAGAAAGAGATAAACGTTTCCATAATAACCATTATTTGGAAACGTTTTGCGCACATTGTTGATGGAAATAAAAAACAGTCTTCGCCGCGAAGACAAAGAAGAGCAAGTGTCAAGATTATGTACTTACCGGAGAAATAAACCGCCACCGGACACTCACAGGAGGTTATAATAACAGGAACAAGTCAATATCAAATCTGAGTCCACCGTTCGGCATTTACCTAATTGTCTGTCAAAACGGCAATATTCCAAAACAACCGAAAACATGCTTAAACAGTAAGCTGTGGTGATAATCCGTAGTTTCCTGTAAAGTAGTTTCGTGGTTGTTTTTGTAAACCACGGACAGAATAAGCCAAAAAAATCACTGACTATGTAAAAGACTTCGCTGGCCATTTTGTCAAAAAAGAAACCCTGGAGGAACCGCTGAGTATGATTTCTGCTATTGCTGGCTCAACACGGGAAGGAAATTTGGGATTGGCATTACAAAAGCCAGTTTTCGGATTTTGAATCACTTGGGTATTTATTAGCGACCTTTAGATCTGACTACGAATACGAGATTGAGTACGAGTACGACTTTCGCATTTCAAAACCGCTACGTTCTCAAAGCCGTCGTTCCTCCCAGTAGTATATCCGGTAGTTAACAAATACTTCCTGATTGTCAGAGGTTTATTTAAGAATTTTAAAGCTTCTTTCATAATATTCAAGCTCCTTGCGTCGCTTTAATATTATGAAAGAAGCTTTAAAATTCTTAAATAAACCTCTGACAATCAGGAAGTATTTGTTAACTACCGGATATACTACTTAACCAAAATAAACTACCCATCAAAAAATACTTTCAATTAAAGGTTGTCAAATAAGTGTTATACCCGAGTTAAAATGACTGCACAAAACATAAACATTGAAGAGCTATTGAAAGAGCTTGGTCCAGAAACGTTACAAGCTTTAGAGCAATTACTTGCAGAGGACGCTCCTGCTGTTCGAAAAACTATTAATAACATATTGGATGAACCTATTTTTGAAAAAGTGGAAAAAAAACCTTTAATTCCAAAAAAATATCAACCAACTGCTCCTCCTCGTAGAAGGGGGAGAAAAACACAAGAAGTTTTAAAGAAGTTTGATCCAATTCCTCGAGAAAAAATCCGAAATGTTACAAACTATCAAAATGAAATTCTTGATTTATATGATATTGCTGAATATGAGGGAGAAGAAGAAAGAGGGCGCCGTTTCATTAGATGGCGTTTAATTCGAGATCTTGAAAAAGATCTTACACCCGTTTTTATGAAAAAAATAAGAGAGAAAGTAAACACATATTTTTTCAAATAAGCTACGCAACATTGAAGATGGAATGGTTATTGCTTATTACATTAACAAAGGCTCACCATGGTTTAATAATTTTTCTGATGCGGAAAAATGGTTGAGTGAGCGGGAGAAGGTACGTCTGGACTCTGACAACATTGAAAGACCGAACACAAAATGGGTGTTTGAAGCTTACTTTAATGTTGATGCAAAGGTTATTCTTGACCGACAACCACTTTTAGGTATAGGACCATTACCAGATTGGCTACGTAATCTTTCACATAGTCGTAATATGGTAGCTTTAGACACATTCAAAGATAATTTATGTCTTTGGCGTTGTATTGTGATACACCGAGGTTCAAGACCAGATCGAAGTACAACAGCAGCACGGGAACTTGCAAAGGGTTTCTTCAACCTCAAAGCTATTCCACAAGATTGCCGGAAAACATGTTTAGTTGAACTTGATGAGGTTGAAAAACATCTTAATAAAAAACAAATTTTCAAAGATTGGTTGGGTATTCGTGTATATGAGCCTGAACGTTTGGAGGATGGTGAAGTGGTTTGGCATCTTATAAGAACGCCACCAGCCAAATTAACAAATATTTTGACAATTGGAATTTACGAAGGACATGCTTTCGTTATAAAAGATATTACGAAGCTTGCAAAAGTTTATGTATGTGTTCATTGTCTTACAAGATTCACTCAAGCTTGCAGTTTACAACGGCATATCAAAAAATGTGCGGAAGGAAAGACGGTGATTGAATGTCCGGCTGAAAAAGTTGCATTACCGCAAACAGCTTTTGAGAAAGCTTTTTATCCAAAACATTCATCTTCTCCAGAATCTCTTCGCTGGCTTGAAAAAGAAGCAGCACTTCGTAAAATTCACATCCACCACGTTGCTTGCGGACATGGAGGTGAAAGATGGGTTGAGCGCGCGCCTGTAGACGGTTATAACCATGAAACAAAGACTGTTTTTCAATATCATGGATGTCATTGGCATGGATGTCGAAAATGTTACCCTTATGATCGAAATAGAATAATAACTAATAACCAAACACGAGAAGATAGATTTAAAGCAACTGTTGCACGTACACAAAAGCTTCGAGCTGCTGGCTACCATGTAATCGAAGCATGGTCTTGTGAAGTTGGAAAAATAAATATTAAGTTACCAAAACCTCAAACACAAAGTTATCCACACGCAATATTGTATGACTTCGAAGCATACGGAGATAAAAATCAAAGAAAAGAACCAACAGAAACTTTAATTATAGAAAATAAACATGTACCAGCCTCTGTTAGCCTTGTCGACACTTTAGAAAGAGAACCAACTCATATTTGTGAAAGAGACCCTGCAGTTTTGGTTAAAAAGTTTATGAAAGAACTTGAAAGGCGTGAGGAAAACATAAGGGAACAAGTAAGAGCAGCCTTCAAACCTGAAGATATAAATATGCTTATAAAAGCGCAGCGTTTAAAAATAGAAGAATGGTGTAATCAGGTGCCAGTTCTTGGGTTTAACTCTGGGAAATATGATTTGAATCTTATCAGAAAACATTTTGCAGAACTTGTAGCTGATACATCAGATAGAGTAAAAGTTGCAAAAAATGGAAACAAAATTATGTTTATTTTGACTAAAAAAACTAGTTTTCTTGATATCATAAATTATTTAGGACCGGGCACAAGTTATGATAAATGGGTGAAAGCCTACGAATGTGAAAGTGAAAAATCTTGGTTTCCATACGAATGGTTTGACAGTATTGAAAAGCTTGATTTCAAAGGGCTTCCTGACTACGAACATTGGTATTCAAAGTTGAAAGGGTGTTATCTTCTCACAAAAACAGAATTGGAGGGTTGTAAAAAGTTGTTTGAATAAAAAGGGATGAAAACTTTCGAAGATTTGCTGCGTTACTACAATAATCACGATGTAGTGCCTGGTCTCGAGGCGTTGGAAAAGATGCGTGCATTCTACAGCGATAAAGGAATCGATATTTTAAAAGATGCTGTAAGTATCCCAGGTGTTAGTTTACATTACTTGCTCCGTGGATGTGTTGAGAGGGGCGCAGATCTTTACAGCCCGTGCAAACATAGCATGAAATCTTAAATTTACGCACCCGTAATGACTACGTAAAGAAAGCGTATTGACCCTGCAAACGCATCTTTACGGACTTCTTTACATTTCCGTTCAGAAGGTCTTTACGCATTAGAAACGATAGTCCGTAAAGACGTCTTAGAGAGACTTTAAACGCTGTCTTTACGGATATCGGAAAAACTCGTAACGCCTTCATTTACGATAATTTACGACTTCCGTAAGGTTACCAGAATGGAAATGTTTAAGCGTTCTCTAAGCACGTCTTTACGGAAAACCGTGTAAACGCTTTAAATTTACGACCCTCAGTAGAGTGCATTTTTCAAACGGTCTTTACGGATGGTGAGGGTTATATGATATTTACAACCACCTTCAGCAGAGAAATTTTCGTGTTCTTAAATATGGTAAATATGCTTCTATCCCCTGAAAAAGAGTGGTTGTGATTCGTCATCCGTCTCAGTCATGGCATTTCAAGGCACTGTAGCGAACAAAAAATTCATGTCTTGCGAGCAATTAAAATCAATTCTGTTATCTTGTCATGACGTATTGTGATACGTTCTGCCAAGAAAGCTGGTTTCACAATGAAGTTTTATTATACAGGGAGAGACTACTAGAAAGCAACCAATGACAATTTCACATCTTTTGTTCAAATTAACGTTTAAACACATCTTCATTGGGACTGTTCTCTTTTCCTGCATTTTTCGCTGAACTGAGAGGCACAAAGAAAAGAGAATTCTACCGTGGGTGATATGAATGTTAAAATGCTTCACCTTAGCATAAAAAAAAAACCCACTTAGTGAAACCGGTGCTCTTTCGGAGCATCTGGTGACTAGTACCTGCGCCTACAGTTCTACTATACAAGCTGTTTTGTTTGGATGCTAGTGAATAATGAGTACATAAGCACTTCAGTTCATTTGTTGCTTATAGGCATTGCTACAATGTTTAAAACCCAGGACAGATTATTCTTTTCCTCCAATCTTTACAACGTAGTTCACCCAAAAGCAAAACATTGGACTCTGTAGAAGGGACATTGTTTCAAAGCAATTTTTTGCCCTATTTGATTTTTGTTTATAGCTGTCGTATCCAGATTTACAGTCATTATGATAACTTGGAGTGTTTCTGATCTGTGATAAGGTCTTCTTTAAGCCTGTCTTGATGGGGATTGAACTTGTTGATCCACTTCAGATTATGTAAACATGTGTCTGATCTGTTGGAACGAATGAAAGGATAGTATTAAAAAATATACTATTGCCCATTACAGTATAAATCATTCCTATAGACACTGACCCAGCTAACAGTTAAAATGTACAGTTACTGTGGAGACTTTTGTAAGTCAAACTGGTAAATGTGAATTACATTGGTGACTCAACCCCATCACAGAACTTTCTTTTTTCCCATCAGAGAACAATGGGTAACCTTATTTTTTAGAATTCATGGAAAATGGACCTAAGCTATTCATAAAATCATACATTTCAGGTAAATCGTCATTTAATAGCATGTCAGGGAAGGTAAAAAGTTCACTGCACAATAGAAAACAAAATGAACAGCAAGGTTAGCAACGCACATGGTAGATAAACTTACTATCCTACACGACAGTATCAATTAATTAGTCAATAAAAGTGCATTTAATCTATGTTTTGAACAGTACAGGACACGGGAATTGCAGCACTACATGAGGGTTTCCTGTGTATAAGGATGCCATGTTGCACACAACTTCAAGCATGAAACACACATGTAAAAAAAAATTACACACAAATGGGTGTAAAAAAGACACAAAATTCTGAAAGTGCAAGTTAAATTTACATGCGGAGGTTGGAGACAACCTCATTTAGAGTGTATATCAGTACATAACACAAGTACAGAGTAGAAGAAGTTATGTAAGAACCAGAATAAACTATGTGTGCTGACCCAATTCACACCATAGGTGGCACAAGCAGTAGAGTATAGAATGTGGGATGCTTGACCAGTGTTGGTGTTCACCATAACCAAAAATTAGTGCATGAATTATAGAGGTTTATATGAGTTTGGTCATTTAAAGTCGACACAGCTTTAAGACAAACTGAAATAGAATTGCTTAGCCACAGTGTATATCAATGTTGCACTCTACACGTGGCCATCATAAGGCTGTACTGATACCGCTGTAAGGCCATGACACTAAAAATGAGAATGTTCCAGGTTTTCATGACCAAGAATGGTTTCTATGGGGTGTGCCTGGGATGATTGGTCCCATACTTAAACCCATCCTGGAGGGCCTGGGGCAGTACTGTGTTCAGCTTCTCCAATTTCGACCAATGGGACATGGCTGAATATAGCAGGGGCCAAGGCCCCAGGGAGCCAGCTCTTGGGATCACTGAGACATGCAAGCTTCACCACCACGGCATTGTGACATGCCCAAGGTTATTTTCCATACGACTACTCTTTCAAAAAGTTTTTGAAGATAATGGAAGTTTAATGTTGCAAATTAAGTGACAGGCCAGGAATAATTTGATGAATAAATGTACAGTACATGTACTAGCTACACAAAAATTGTTTAAAATGCCATGAAACAAAACTTTGTTCCTTCAAAGTTTCTCTTCCCCAAGGTCTATGACTGTACTAACACGTACATGTACAAGTAACAGGCCTTCTGACAGGGTGCGCGGGTGCGGGACCGCACAATTTGGTCAAACCCGCACAATAACGCACAATTCCCAACACCCCGCAAAATCCCGCACAATACTGAAAGATTTGCTGAAACACTTAATTAAATCAGGTCTCCTTTTGATTATCGAGATTCCTAAAAACTTCTTAGGCTATTTCCAGGCTATTTACCTTCCAAAACAATCAAGAAATCCCTCGCTTTCCCGATTGCTCGAGCGGATATAAAACGCAAGGCGTTCTTTCGTCACTCTGCGCGGTCTGGGCACTAGTGACAGTTCGGTCTACTTTTAGTCAACTTCAGTAATCGGGTTTTGTTTTCAAGCGTATCGCTTCCTTGTTCAGTAAAATAATTGCCGAGAACAAAAAAGAAATACCGAAGAAATGTGGCGCCGAAATGACTGTCACTGTTTCTGAATTATTTTCGCAAAGGACTGATCGAATTTGCGAATTGACAAAGAAACTGAATCGTTAAACTTCGGTCGTCAGAAGAAAATCATAAACTGATCTGTGTACTAGATTTGATTTTTTTCATTCACATGAAAGGCATTTTCATTCACGAAAATGCAAGTTCTACGATCTACTTGGTAAGTTGTTGAGAAAAACAAACATGCCATCAAACACTGTATCAAATCACATTTAGCACCCAATTTGCATACATGTCGGGTTGTGTTTTTGCGGCGAACTTCGAAGAATTTGTGAACCTTTACGGCGAATTATTCACACTACATATTATTAATTTAAGACAGCAAAACTGAAGGGTTTTTTTTATAAAGGAACTTGTTGAGATCGGAAATATTTTATACCGAAGTTTTATTTTGCTAAACGATCGAGTTTATCGTGCGTGTCACGCAACGTGATTTTGTTTATACAGACACAATTTTGAGTCAAACTCAGTACGCTTTGGTAAGAAAAAAAAAGGCACAAATTGGCAACTGCTGGGTATATTTCTATCGCCAAAGAAAGAAATTTAGTCGCATTTTTCATTTATACAGAATTTCCTCCCTGTCGGGTCTGGCTAGAACACTGGAGATTGAATATTTGGTTCGTCACAAGATTACGCAATCCCGCACAATTCCCCGCACAATCGACGTTTCTTCCCGCACAATTTGCCCCCAAAATCCCGCACAATTTTAATTTTTTTCCCGCACCCTGTCAGAAGGCCTGAAGTAACTGCATGTAGAAATCAGTGAACATATGGTCATGTTTCAACTGTTCAGCGCAATCAAGGTTGGCTGAATGTGAGCTCACCGACATCTAGGAATTTTATATTCTGTAATCAAGAAACAACTAAAACAACAATCAAGCTTCCAAATTATTGATCAAGTCAAACATAGCAGAATGTGTGGCAGTTTTTGATGACTATAAATAATTATCAATAATTGCAAGTATCCATAAGACTTGTTAGGATATTTTGTGTAGCCAACTGAGTTATTCATCAAATTGTTTCTGGCCTTTACACTTCATTTATAGTGTTATGTTTTCAGTTTCAAAACTTAACAAAGAGTCAAATACCAGATATAGAATACAATATTAGTGTTTTTGACTCAGATGTCAGCTGGTCCACTTTACAACTAAGATCCCATGTAACCTTTGATAATATAACACAACAGCAGTTACACATCACTACATCACCTATGTTCATACAATTTATTGATGTTCAATGTTGTGAGGGAGTGACTCTACAGGGTGTCACTTGACATTATGGAGCAATGTGTCCAACATGTACATGTACAACCATTTTTTCCTTTTTTAGAACATAAAGGGCAAAATTACTGAATGCTGATTGGTTGAGAGAGGGCAATTTTTCTTAATTTTCTTTAGGACGAGGGCAAAATTACTAATTCCTGATCGGCCAAGTGCCAAATTATTCGCATTTGATTGGCTGAGCGTAAAAGCGCGCCATTTGCAATTTGTAGGCGTCTTGAAAGGAAAAACTGTTTTGAGTTATTCAACACAAGGATCGCTTCAAAGTTTGACTTTTAACCGGGTTGGTTGGTAAAAATGGTATGGGAATCGGGTGTTAGCTTGAAGGGAAATTCCAAAAGGTGAACATAATTATAGTGTTATGGGAAAGAGCAAATGGTTATTTGTTTTAAAACTACTGAAAACTTTGGAGTGATGTGGTCAATAACTTTTCCAGCGAGAGGAAGCTTCATAACTCAGGTGAATAACATTTACTTAGTTTGAGCTTTTAGAATGTTTTGTCAATGAAATGGAATTGTATTTATCCCTTAAAATGTACATGATGGTCAGTCTTTCTTGTTTTGTGTACTGAGCAAAAGTTAAACTGTTTTTGTTGCGAATTGTTTACCCGCGGGTACTTTTATTCTGGGGGCTAGCTGGTTGTGTTTCAACGTGTATGAAAATTTTTCCAAGAATTTTGCTCTCTGTGTTATGAAAAGTAAAATAGTCCTCATAGAATTAAGGATAAATTTCACTTGTATTTTCAAAGTTTTCACAAATTGCCCTTGTTACTCCGTGACTCCTGAAGGCAATTTTGTGAAAACTGAAAATATGTGTGAATATTTATCCTCATCGGCCTCATGCGATTACATATACGAAAGATTGCCCTCAGGGGATGCTGTTTCCAGGTGATGTATTAAGTCATATTTAAGTTACTGGTTTAATGTTTGAGTAAGGGCTGATAAGACTGGAACAACAGGAAGATAAACAAGCAAGGGGTGAAACACAAAAGTACATGCGAACTGGTAATCTTTTTGGCAAATCAGGGATGTTTGCTAAACTGGTACTTTCAATAATACCATTTCTTTTCTTTGAAAACTTAATATCTAGGGCCAATTACATGAGCTGGGCTGGCCCATGACTAGCCAGGCTGGTTGAGGTCAAGATGACTGTTCAGCCTGTATTTCATGTACATGATGCAAGTCACCCTGGCCTAGTAAACATAGTTTACATGGAAAACTTTCAGCATGGCTAGCTGGGATTCTGGCATCACATTACTGGGATCCTGGCAAACTGGGCTGAGATTTTCCCATATAATTGCTTGGTCCAATTTTACTTTTGCTATTTTTAACAGTCCACAGGCTTCCCACACAAACTATGTGGCCAGTAGTATGCAGTTTCAAAATGTCATGTATAGCCCTGGATATTATTGAAATGTCCCTGTTAACATGAAATATTGCAAAGAATACTTACCTTTGAGGTAAGTCTTAAGTTTTTGACAAATTTACAATTGAATGGTACGAGAAAAATCTTTAACCACTGAGCTTGCCTTTGTGTTTCGAAGCTGAGTGATGGGAATTTCTGGGCCAGTTTAAAATGCAGTTTTCCTTCCTTGTTTTCTCTCTTATTATGCTAAGTTAAATGATTTGCAAAACCCTTCAAACTGTAAAAATGCACCATATAGAGCTACAAGGACCAAACAGAAAACCATTGAAGTGATTCCATTTAACTGAACTCAGATGTAAATATTCTTCACAATATTCCATGTTAATAGGGATGTTTCGGTATTGCCAAATACTATTGATCCCAGATGTCCTTTCAAATGGCTTGCATTTTGTGTTGCTTCACGGACCGTTGGTTTCACTCCACGGTTTGAAAAAAATGATCACATGATCACAAGTTTGTTCACCTCAAGAACTGAATTTGCTGACTCAAGCTCGACAACGCTCAACTTTCGCTGAATGAATTTTTACTAGCCGCCGTATTTCATGTCCTCAGATAACACTTTTCCCGAATTTTCCCTTAAGATAATGTTTACAACCAGTATAAGATGATATTTTAATTCAGGAGATGGAACTATTTTAGGATATGTGATGATTGCGGGTTGAAATTCATTTGTCCCATGTTCAACGTTACAGATTTTGTGGTCAGCTTGCGGTCAACAAACTTGTGGTCACGTGATTACTATTTTGAAACCGCAGAGTGAAATCAACGGTCTGTGAAGCGACGCAAATTTAAGCCATTTGAATGGACGTCTGGGATCAATAGTACCCTGGTTAGCCCTGCTAACTAGGCCTGGCTTGATTTGCCGAGATTCTGGCAAGTCTATTTACAGGGAGGCCACATAAACTACGTCACTTTTAGTAGTTTCAAAATATATAAATTCCCTGCTCATATAATTGGCCCCTATATTTATTTGCAAACCTTTCTCTAACAGTCAAATCTTCAGCAAAGTACATTTGATGAAGGCGAACCGATTTCAAAAACTAATCTACAAGAACATTAATGGAATTTCGAATATTTTTCTTAGTTAAAAACTTACAATGTCGGTTCTCTTTGAGTGAACGTGTTCGCAAACAATAATTGAAAACCTACATTGTAAGTTACTGCACATCATGATCATCTGCGTGGAGACTAAAAGAAAGACGGCCTACCTCTGTTTCCTGCATTTCCGTGAATGGGAAGATCCAATCCAGAATAGGAGAAAAAAACTTAGCTTAACAAGCCTCATCGAAGCGTGGTTCAAGCTCAAGTTCAAACATCCCGCCAGTTTAAGAGACATAATCTCTGATTTTGAGACAATATTAAAAAGTCGCGGCCACGGTACCTCACCGATTTGGCTGAAATTTTGCATGTAGTATTGGTTTGGGACCCTAACCACGAAATAGATGTTTTTAATTTTTCTAAATTTTTACTTTGGGAATTATGAACATGGCCGGTCTTGAAGGGCTCCGAAGGCTATCCAATATGGCGGATGAAAGGACTTCTTCTCAATTTACCTCCGCGCATACCAAAAACTCTTACCAAAAATAAAAAACAATGGCCTAAAGAGCTATCTTTAAACGTTTATTCTGTTACAAATGTTGTTTTCAAAATGAGAGTTTCGCAATGAATGAGCAAAATGTTCTAGCGTGCTTCTTCGTGAGTCTTAAGAATGATAAGTTTACCGTAAATCGAGGGGCCGATATCTCTCATGGTACATCGATCGAAAATCTGCCACACAGCCTGAGTGCAGGGTATTAATAGGTTGTTCGATAACGCAAATAAAAAAATAGGCAACTTTATCTGCAGGCGAGAAAAAAATCTTCAAGTTGTCAAGGTTCGGCTAGAAATATAACAATGAGAGTGAACAATGATGGCGGCGAAGCACTGATGAGGCGTTTAAAATAAATGCTATAATCAACAAATTGCAGCTAAATGTAAGCCTGTTGCTTCCAAAGGACTATTTACGACTATATGTAAGAGGAAATATTTTTAATCATCATTTCTAAGAAGCTAAGAGGGGTTTGATCGCTTATCATGAAATGTTCAATTCTCATCGATAGTAAAGATCCAAATTATGAGGTCCTGATGAAAACATTATAATTACAATATCAGCAAAACGTTTCATTATATCCACTGAATCAACAAAATAGCAAAAATATGATAAGAAGATATATTCAGTTGAATGCAGATCTAACAATGCAAAGGTAAATGTTAGCATAAATGTAAACAGAGACATGGAGATCAATCAATATATTCTTGTCTCACATTGTACACGTACGTTTGTTTAAAACTTTTTATGTAACTACATAATTTTACGGCTTAAATCATTTACCTTGCGTTATCCACAGCTGAGGCTACCTCACTTTGTTCAGTTATTACTCTTGCAGTCACTAGGCACAATCCACAACGACGGTTTTGCGTGTTTACGTGTTGTGTGACATTGTTACTCATTTCAGGAGTGACGTGAAACGAACAACCTTGACCGATCATTTTTTTCCAGTGGGGTGGGAAGCGGGGGAAGCGGGGAGGGGGTAATTCCTTAAGTCGTGCGAACAATGAACAAAAACAAAACAAAATACCGACCCAACCTAGCTGGCATTTTATGAGATAATGGAATGATTAAATAGAGATCTTACTTTTAACAGGAAAATACTCTTGCAACAGAGGCTAAAAAAATTCTTATAAAACTAACCCACTCCAAGGAGGATAAACAGATAATTTCTGTCCCTTTGCGACCAGTTACTAATGAGAAGCAGTTTCATCTGTATCGATTTAAAAAGCCAATAACAAATCGATAAAATAAAGAAAAACAACAGAAATAAACGTGGTTTCTGTTGAAAATATGACGCAAGTTTATACGACAATATGGCAATCACTTTGTAACTTTTACTTGCTTCCCTACGATCGGGAAGTTCACTTCATACAAGTTCTGATACGATCAGAAATTCTGTCTGGGTTGCAATCTGTCTACTCTTTTTGAACTCAAAGTTTTCTCCACCTATAGGTGCTTTGGAAGAACAAATTATGGACCGACTACAGTACTCTTTGTTACTTGTAAGATGGTGATGTAATTTTCTCAAAAGAATTCCCTGGAATAGACCAAGAGACTGTTGACTCTACTGTGACCAGCTAATAATCCCTTTGCACAGTAAGAACGTTTTATTTGTGTATCCAACTTTCAAACAAGCCTCCATCCATATATCCCAACTGGATCATGGAGGAGGCGGCTGCCGATGGGATATAGGTAGAGAGGAGGACTGGGTAGAATGAGACCAGGTGGCTCAACCCTATAACCTGCGATAAGGCGTTCTTTATTAGCGGTGGTAGGAAATAGAGAAAAAAACAAGAACGGCTTTTTCTTTTAAATTTCGCCACAAAAAAGCGCTTGATAATCACAGGTTGCTCTACCCCATGTTGTGCTTAGTTCGCAGTTGGCGCGTCGAAGCAAGAGCAACCTCGCACATGTTTCTCCAACATCTCCACATATGGTGCTTTTCGGCGGGGTATTTGCTGTCCACTGATTTCAAGTTCAAAGTGGTAACACATTTCTCGAAGCACTGGTAATGTTAGCTTACTTAGCTTTTTCTTGGCAACAAGATCACATAGATCATGTCCGTCAAAAGTGAATGGATGACTGGCCTGTGTTTGTGCTAGCACTTCATTTCGCACGGTTACCATGGCATCTTCAACTTCGGCTGCCACGAAATCTTCCTCAGCTTGTACATCCGGCCGACTCTTAGATTTTGCTTTGCGGGAAAAGAAGCCTTGAATCTGCTTGGCAGACAAAAGCTCCTCTGGTGTGAACAGTCGCTGCCCATCGCTACCTATGGTTACTCTCATTTGTCGTGCAACAGTTACGGGATCAAGTTTTCTTCCCGTCGTCTCGTCAATTTTGAACTTTTCCTCAAGAAAACGTCTCTGTTTCTCACTGAAAGGTTTCGACGGTTTGGTAGATCTCAACGCCCAGCCCGGATTCAACATATTGTTTGACGATGATGCTGAGTGAACGGTCTCCGTTTCTGTAGTTACCATAAGGGTATTGTTATCACCTAACAACTTTTTACTATACATTATTTTCGCTGTATCTAAAAGTGACTCCCTCTCAGGTTGAAACACGCACTGACCATACAGTGTGTGGTTTACCATCGATCCATAGCGTTGGTAAGTTTTGACGCAGCCTTCGTTTGGACAGGCAAACAATTTACAGTTCTCTGCATTTTCAGCTGTAACCTCTGATGCCATATTATCAGCGTCATCGTCGCTATCGCTTCCCTTATCCTCCGAGGGCTCGATGGTTTGGCTACTGCAGGCTGTTTGACCTTTCTTAGATTTTCTTGGCTTTACCGGTCTGAATCTGCCTTCAGAGAATGTCACGTCTGTGGCGTCTGTCGTAGAAATATCTACGCCTAAGACGGTCAAAAGAGCATAAAGACTTTTGAGAGACCTGTATCTCAGGGGCAGATCTAGGGGGAGAGGGGAGCGCACTCTCCTCCTGAGATTACCTTCGGGTTTCTTATATAACTAGTATTCTGCAGTATTTGTGTACGTCACTTGTCAGTTACGTCATTCCTTAGTGGTGCACCCCCCGGCTAAGATAAATCCTGTATCCGCCCCTATATCTGTTCTTTGTCACGTGGCATTACAACTGAATGTAAGCTTAACACTAAAATAAGTAAGGGTTGTTTGAATAAGAATAAGCCGAACGGATTATTATTTAAATCCTCATCTACATATTTTTACCCGATTTCAGTTTAAAATCAAGCACAGCAAGTACGGATATGTTAAATGTGCAAAAAGTGACAGAGCGGATAACTTGTGTTTTTTTTTTACCTTCGAATTGTGACCATGAGAATTGCTTTCCTTCACCAACTTGGTACGCCCTCCAGACTTTAACTCCGTCACTGCTGAACTCCAAGTTGTTTACTTTACTGATGCCTGGGAACTTGCAAGTAGGTTTGTCACACAAAGGATCTGGAAGCAAAACAATTCTGGCCCCAGGAACTCCTCCATTTGAGAGCATTGCCTCCTGAAACTGCTCAGCTGTGATTACGTCATGGCCTTCGTTTACGTAAGCGCGCACGTGGTTTTTCATAGTGGCGGCAAAGCGGTCACAAGGACCTTTCCCACCTTGTGGATCCGAGAAGTCCAGACGTCCAATGAAAACACCAGTCCGCTTGCTGATGTTCTTGCAAGCCAGGACTGTACTGGAAGAATGATAACACCCTGCATTGTCCATACGAACGAATGCGTTTTCTATCTCGGGGTTCTCTTTCTTCAGTGTTGCTAGAATGTGTTCCATGAGTGTCACTACGCACGCACTGTCTTGGGAGCGACACTCCACTATATGGATAAAGGCTTGCGTTTCAATTTCTTCCTCTTTCTTTCTCAAGACGACTGCAATGTGCCACGAAAGGCCTCTTTTGCCAAACCATTCCCCTTGAGACTCCCTGTACAGTTTCGGAAGAAATTTCGTTGCCCAGTCTTGAATAAACAGTATGTTTGTCTCGTTTAGGCAGTCGATCACGTCGCTGCGTGCTCTATCCTGATTAACGACACGCAGCTGATGCGCTTTCCAATTGTTGATAGCTGTCACAGCCTCTTGAAACACATACTGGGCGTCGTCTTTTTCGTTTTCTGTTTCAAAGGAACCATTAGAAATTGCCGCCTCTATGCCAGATAGCGTAGTTTTCAATTCCTCGCATCGCTCACAGAGAAGATCATGGTCGTGGTCGCAGTTGCTTGTAAATCTTGAATCTTTGGGATCACTCAAAGCATAAGTACTGCAATGATCTGGAACGCGCGAGCTGGAAATGTTGATCTGTTTAAAGAAAAAACATTACAAAAACATTACAACAAAAATTAACTAAGGCATGTTTGCGAATGAACCTACGGTCTTAGCTTCATCATTTTTTTTGGCCTGAAAAAAAGCTCATATCACCGAGGAGGGCTACCTCAGACCCTGATGTCATGAGCGTTTTAAGGCCGTAGACCCGCATGTGATTTGTGCTTTAGATCGTTATATTTAGGAGTTTCAGTACGCTTATACACATTTTTTTTCATACGGTGTAAGTTCTTAACCCAATTACTTTTAAAACCAACATTTACCCCCCGACAAGGAGCTCTCTAATATATGTCGGTAGACAGAATTAAAGCCCTGTGAACAATAATGAGGCCTTGTTATTCCGGGGTGTTTGGTTATCCCTTATCCTTATGACACCAGGGAGCGGTTATCCCTTATCATTAAAATCACCGAAGTTGTAATTATTTTTATTATCCTTAAAACTATCTCATTTTATCCATTATCCCAGTAATTTTTTAGTATTTAACGTTATCTCTTATCCCTAAAATAATTTTGCCCGTTATCTTTTATCCCTAAAACTCAAAACAGGGCCTCAACTGAATGATATTATAAACCAACTCACTGCTTATAACCGAAGGAATTTGTCTCTTGGTTGCGGTAATACTCCTTTTGCGCACGAATTTTCGTATAAATAATTATATCACCTGATACTTAGATAAAAATGGCCAAGGCCCAGTTGGCTAAAAACATACAATATCTTTAAATTCTGAGCAGAAGACTTACTCTATAGTCACGTTTGAGATAACTTTTCGCTGACTTGAGCGCTCTTTGAAGATCATGAGCATATTTTGATTGGATCCCACAGTCGATAAGCTTGTCAACTAACTTCAGCAAATCGTCAAAGGCCTTGCCTCCTTCTGAAATGAAGTAGTCAAGCCCTTGAAGGGATTTTCGCACTGATGCGCTGCAAGCGGACAGGACGCGGCGAAGCGTAACTCTGCTGAGCGGGGTCATTTCACACTCTTTGCAATACTGTAAATACTGATCGATAATTCTTTCGTTAACAGACACTCTGATGACGTTTGGAGTGTGAATTACCTCTCCAGATGACAACTTTAGCAACCGCTCGCCAAATGGCAGGTCCTGTGCGATGTAAGGGCTAGTTACAAAATTGAGAAAATGATCCAACTGATTGACGTCAAATCTAGTACGAACGATGGCCTTTTGCACGACGGGAGCCCCGCGACCGCAAGTCAATCGGTGCTTTCTTGCTTCACAAAACATATACTTAGTTAAGCCTGGAATATATTAACGGATTTCCTCAAGGGTGGTGAGGTCTGCTATGATGGAAAGAACCTGTTTCTTGACATTTTTACTGGACGCATTCTCATATGCTTCAACAAGGGCCCTGATGTACTTGTCACTACTTTCACTGTCAGGCTTCTTCTGGTCAAATTCAAGTTTGGGGAGATTGAAGACCTCGCGCATCTTGTTTGAGGCTGTGAGTGCCTCCCACAATTCCGCGGCATGACTCGGCGACAATGTTCTAAGAACCACCTCTATCACTTCCCGCGTCTCAGCAATATATCGCCTCCTGGACCGCTCGGAAACAGAAGATAAATCAATATCTACCTCGCTTATTGGAGGTAACCCACAGCTTTCAATGAAATCGTTAAGTTTCATTTTCCTATAGCTCTTGATGTGCGATCTGAGAGCATCGGCCATCAAGCTCTCGCGATTCGATGTACCATCGCTATGTGGGGTAAAACTCATGTCTTGTGCCTCAGGGGAAGTAACCTATAAGTAAGCAAACAAGATCTCAGATCGCTTAGAACGAGCGAACGCCTCTTTTTTATGGCGAATTTCACAGGCTAAATTCAGTTGTACGGTACTTTTAACCAACTTACCACCTAACAGTACAGCAGCAAGCTCGCGAAAGAACCTAAACGTACGCGAATGTGAAAGTTTGCGATGGAGCGATTGAAAGGGAAGTTGAACAGCTTATTGTACGAACACAGCGTGTACTAAACTGAATCAACCTCAATTTTTCGTCTTTAGAAGTAAATATTAAATAACTGTCATACAGCTTTCTCGTTGATTTCTCGCTACCGTATTTACTCGAAAGAGCACCCCGGCGCTTATTTAATTTTTCGCGCCTCAAATACGGCGCTTAGCCGAGGGCGGCGCTTATTTAATATAAACTGGATGCGGCAAAGAAATCTTTCCTTTTTATATGTGCGAAAATTTTACAGAAACTATTTAAAGTGTCTTTTGATTGTCATTATTCGTCTCTTCCGCCACTTTTAAATTACTTTATAAGTGGTGTCCTCACTCAGCTACGATCTCAGTCCCTTTCTACAACATCGCTTTGATAAAAAGAAATTTCCAATGCTGCTTATAGTTGCTAAGTAGCTGTGTTTTAGCTCAACGAAATTCCTCAAATAAGCGCCGCATCAGGACAGCAGCGCTTATTAACTTTTTGTCCCAAATTCGGCGCTTATTCGAGGGAGGCGGTTATTCGAGTAAAAACGGTAAGCACGGAGTTTTTTATAGCGTTTTGTTGCTAAACATCAGCGTGCAGATGACGTAACAGTTAACCAATGAGGCATAAATGGCTTACCGTGCCTCCTTGGTATTCAGCTACTGATTCTTCCAACCCGGACTCTGTTTGGACAGGAATTGCTTGCAGATCCATTTCATCGAGCTTTTTTTGAAGATAAGAAATTTCTTCCTCAGGAAAACGATTCTTTTGCTCATTCTCTTCTTTCTCCACTTCATCCTTTTCATTGTCTTCCTCTTCCTTTTCATTTCCATCTGCTCCGGGTTCTTCCTCCTCATCATCATACACTTCCTGGTTCTCACTGTTTTCGTTAGCAGCTTTTGCTATCTGACTTATTTTTTGCCTGCACAGTGGGCATATTGCTAGATAATTAAATGAAGAAAAAAATGGTTATTTTAAAAGGTTTTTTTTTTTCTAAATTCAAGAACCGGCATCAATTCTGTTACATGTCAAGGCATTTCGGTTAGTAACCTATCTATTCTCGCTAGCCCTGGCATCCTCATTGCAATGATGATGATGATGATGATGATGATGATGATGATGATGATGATGATGATGATGATGATGATGATGGCGACAAAGACAGCGTGAGGTGTTACTAACCCTGTTGTTAGCATTCTTCAAATTATATGTTAAGAACTTACGCGAGCCAATATGAACAACTTTTCCTGTTTCCGCATATAAGGCTTTAGCTTGAGCTAGGGTAACACCACGACTCCCCTTAGGTGGCTGTGATGAATGTCCACTGAATTCCTCCTGAATGCAACAACGCGTCTTGTTACACCTCCAACGTATTCCGTAACTGTCACGATGGCAAGGACAGATTGTCACGCGCTTGTGTTCATCAGTCAATTCAAATACACCTATGGAAAGTATTTTAACACTACTATTACAAATAAAAATAGTTGGCAAGGGGTCCAGTTCTTTGTTCATTTTTTCAGACAGATAATAGATGAGCAACTCTTTACAAGAGGAAGCTTTAAAATATCGATACCGGGGTTTTGAGCCCTAAAAAGGGCCCAGGTTCCAGCAGCTTCTTCCCTCTCCCCCTCCCAAAGGGATCTAGAAACTATAACGCGACACATTCCCCAATACGAAGAAAAGAAAACAAGTTATTCATTTTTATTATTATTGCTATGTTAACAAAAAATTCTAAACAGTTATGCCGCTATAATTACCGGCTCTTGCAAAGATCAATTGCATCTCGTTTCCAAGCGCGGCGTCGATCACTTTGAAAGCTCTCAAATGCGGCTTTATGTCTTTATCGCACTCCAAAAGCGTAATGCATTCGGCTGTGACATTAGATGACGCACTTTGACCACAAGAGTCGCCAACAAACTTCGAAAATCCACACTTTGCCATAACAAAGTACTTTCGGTTCCCCGTTTGAACTGATAGTCATAAAGTGACAAACACCTAAATAAATCACGTAAAAGTTGTTAACCGAGTAACGTCCATGCTCGTTCCAACATCAATGTTATTGTCTTTTACGCTGTACAGTCCTTATTAACTAAACAAGAGGTATAAACTGTTAAGAAAAAAATATATATATTGGAAGAGCTTACCTTCATGACTCCGACATGACAAACGGCAACTGTTCTGGGAAACAAATATTCTCGATCGATGGAAAAAGTGACAGGGTTGTTCGTTTCAGTCGTGGGAAACGGCGAAAAATTAGTCTGCTAATAAAATAAATTGTTTTCCACAAAATATATTTTTAGCTAAAATAATGCAAAGCTATGAAGGGAGAGATTATTCTAAGTTGTTAGGTATGTTATTGACAAGCCACAATGTTTTTTCTTTCCGTAAAGTACTTGTCCGTCTAATAAAGGTATTTACAGATTTAACCTGACTCGGGATATATGATTAATTAGTTTGTTTGTTTGTCTGTTATTAATTTTACATTCGCGTGCCAATACGCCCCCAAAGTACTTTTTCATTGGTAGTATTTATCTTAAAACAAGTTATAATTGAAAAAATTGTTAAAATTGAAGCGAAGGGGAATTTTCCACACTATCTTGAATCATCAAATTTGCAAATTAGTTTTTAAAAATAGCTACATGATTATAATTGAATTAGCGTTGCAGACAGAGAATTGCGACATTGATCTTAGCAAAGATTCTAGTTGACCAAAGATTTTACCATTCGCAGATTTGATTGTCCGTGTCAGTTTTATATCACACCAGTCGAAATACAGAAATGTAACCAAGTTTTCAATTTTGCTTGTCCTGAAATTACTTGTCTGAACGCTGACGACTGTTGGAAATCATCACGGAGACTGAAAACATCCTAAATGGTCAACGCATAATGCTCCGGTATCTCAGTAGAACCGGTAAGCAGTTTCGAACCAACTTTAACATTGTTTACTATCTGTACATGTTTTATATGATTTCTTGTTACTGCCTCGATAATGAAGCAGCTCAAACTGTAAAAATATAAATACGTTTCTTGATATGTAGTCATTGGAGTAGCGGCCGAACGCGCGGCTTACATACGGGCGGGTTGAAATAATATTCCAATCAAGGTTTTATTAAAATACTCAATTTTAAAACAGTAGTAGTGATCCTTCTTTGAAATATTATATTCAAGCGATATTCCTAGAATGTATGAAAGTATTTAACCGTTGTTTAAAAGCAAATGCTTCTTAATTCAACTCGATCGTTTAACATGATCAAAACTCTGTCGTTATCTTGTAATGTCGAAGGCCGTACGATAATCACAATTTAATAGCAACTTGCTGATTTTTTTCTCTAGTACCACTGAAGTTGCCTATTTTTTTTAATTGCTTTATTAAAACAGCTATATAATAGCTACATTCAGGCATCATAGCTAATTCTTTAATCGATGTACCATGGGAGATATTTATCTTTCAATCTGCAGTAAATTTAGGTGTCCCAATAGCAACCTTGAAGGACATTAAAACGTTTCGCTCGTGCATTACCAAACATTTGAAGGTTTGCAATATAATGAATGATAAACAGCAGTTAAAGGATAGTTCTTTAAAGTGGTGTAAACCCGTTTTGCTAAAAGTTTATGGTAAGTTTGGAGGAAGAGTGACAAGAATTCCTTTGATCGGCCATATTGGATTCCCTTCGGAGGCGATCAAAACGGGTCGTGTTCATAATTCTCAAAGTAAAAATCGATGGAACTTTAAAACAGCCATTTCGTAGTAAGGACTCAAAACTAAGACTACATGCAAAATTTCAGCCAAATCGGTGAGGTACCGTGGCCGGACCTAGTTCGAGAATCTGAGATTATTACTCTTAAATCTGTTAAATCCACGACGATTTAGCATTTGTGCGCGATAGAGGTGGTTTTAAAACTCTCTACGAAGCTTTGTGGGATCACCAGCGGTTAACAGATCACTAGCATTTTACAAAAAAAGCACTATTCCAGAAATCAAATGGAGTAAATTCTCGTTTTTTACCTTTCAAAGACGTTGAAAAAATATCACACTTTCGTGTAATTTCAAAATGGACGCCACGAAGTGACGCTAACACGGAAACCGCTGATCAAATCCGCCGCCTCATCTCGTTTCCAGTTCCCTTAGAGCTACGCCTCGGGGAGGGAATTATTTCCAGGAAATTTCTTCTACAACAGTTTCGACCCGATTTTTTTCTTTTTGACCCAATTTTTTCCTTTTTCACGAGGTTAGTCAAGCAGTTTAACTGTTGGTCAGCGCACAGAACAGGAAAGACTGACAATTATGTACATCTTAAGAGATAAATACAATTCTAGTTCATTGAAGAACACACTTAAAAACACTTAAAACACTTAAATCTCACACTAAGTTAATTTTATTCACCTGAGTTGCGAAGCTTCCTCTCGGTGAAAAAATTATCGACCACATCGCTCCAAAGTTTTCAGTTAAGTTTTAAAACAAATAACCATTTGCTGTTTCCCGTAACACATATAGATTCACCTTTTGGAATTTCTCTTCAAGCTTACAGCTGATTTCCATACCATTTTTACCAACTAACCCGGTTAAAAGTCAAACTTAAAAGCGATCCTTGTATGAACAACTCAAAATCCGTTTTTCGTTTCAAGACGCCTACAAAATGCAAATGGCGCGCTCTCGCGCTCAGCCAATCAAATGCGAGTAATTTTGGCGCTTGGCCAATCAGGAGTCAGTAATTTTGCCCTCGTCCGAGAGAAAATTAAGAAAAAATGCCCTCTGTCTCAACCAATCAGCATTCAGTAATTTTGCCCTCTATGTTATAAGCAAAAATATAGTGGGTTACGACGCCAACGCTTTGTATTTGTCAACTATGTTAAGAGACATGCCTTGCGGAAAAGGAAGCGTCGTGCATTACAATAACGAAGCCGCCGCTCCCATACTGACACAAAGGCTCAAAGAAGAAAAATGGTTTGGATTTGCAGAAGTTGATATAGAGATCCCTAAGCACTTATACCCAAAGTTTGAGGAAATGTGTCCGTTCTTCTACAACAAAGAGGTCCCTGTTGAAGCTGTGCCGCAACATATGCTTGACTATCTTAAACGCACAAAAAGGAACCGGGGAGACGGAAAGAAGTTAGTGGGGGCATTGTCTGCAAAAAAGATATTATTATACGCACCTCTTCTTAGATGGTATCTTGAACATGGAGCATTGATTACAAATGTTTATCGGACTATTGATTACCAACCATCAAAAATATTCACTTGGTTTGTGGAGCAAGTAACTGAAGCTCGTAGAACTGGAGATAAAGAAAAAAGCAAGGCGCTGCTGGCTGAGGTATTCAAACTGTTAGGAAATAGTGGGTATGGAAAGCTCATCGAAGCTTTGGAGAGGCAAACAAACACAATTTACACTAAAAAAGAAAAGGTTGTCGACAAAGCCTTACGAAGCGCATTTTTTAGTGATCTTGATGAAATTGGGGAAGCGTATGAGCTGGAAAGCCGAAAGCCTCGGATCACAATCAGAAGACCATTTCAGGTTGGAATTGCTGTATATCAATTGGCAAAACTTCGAATGCTTAAATTCTATTATGATTTTCTTGACAGATATTTTGACAGAAAAGATTTCGAATTGATTCAGATGGACACAGACAGCAATTATATGGCAATCAGCGCTTATTTCAGGTTGAAATTGCTGTATATCAATTGGCAAAACTTCGAATGCTTGAATTCTATTATGATTTTCTTGACAGATATTTTGACAGAAAAGATTTCGAATTGATTCAGATGGACACAGACAGCAATTATATGGCAATCAGCGCAGAAAAGTTGGAAGACATAGTCAAACCAGATTTAAAAGAAGAATTTGAGGTAAAAAAGAAAAATTGGTTAGCTTGGGATAAATGGAGCAGTAGAACACCAGGACTTCTTAAACTTGAATTTCAAGGAAGAAGAATGATTGCTCTTTCTTCGAAATGTTATTTCGGTGAAGAGCATGATTGTAAAAAAAATAAATTAAGCACAAAAGGGGTATCGAAGATACAAAACGATTTAACGTGTCAGCGTTTCAAGAAAGCTTTGGAAGGCAGCAAGGACATAGCAACAAATAGAGGTTTTACGATACGGGACGGGCAGATTGTTACTTACGAAAAGCAGATCGAAGCTGGGGTTGAGTGCTTATTACGATAAACGCTGGGTATTGGAAGACAGTATTCACACAGAACCGATCGAGTTTCATTGTTAGATTGCCGGTGGTAGTTGTGTATCTGGAGGGACAACCAAAAGCTCTTCGCGGACAAACCAACGTTTTGGTCCGTCAAATAAATAATAGATAACCGGAGCGTTTGGTTTTATCATAATTTTTTCAATCTCGTAAACATTCAAAGACCAGATTGGGTCGGTAGCTCTTCGCCGACCACCTTCAAGTTCACCGGGTTGATAAAGATAGCGAACACTCAAACCGGAGAGGAGCTTTTTTTCGTTCAAACCAACGGGTCTCAAATAAGGTGTCGAGGGTTCGGATTGAACAGTCTTTTTTTTTGATGGCATCAACAGGTTTTTGACCAGTCAGTCGAGTGACTTCTTTATTCAAAGCTGAAATAACAGCAGGCAGTCGGGCCACCCACGCAGTGGACCACTGACCCTCAGGAAGGCGCATTTCAACCCCATATTGGTGTCCAAACAGTCGTTCAGCCAGGGTGCGGTTGAATCTTTCAACGATAGCTTGATCACGGTGAATATCCACACGACCACGTCTAACCTTGACATTATGTTTCGAAAGCAGTTGATTCACAGCACCCATGAACTCACGACCAGGATCGACCTGAAGCAGTTTCGGCCACTTCAAAGGACCACGACTATAAATCCGTTCCAGAGCAGCTGCGACTTCTTTGGCCTCTTTTGTGGTCAACGGTTCGGCCTCTTTGTATCGAGAGGCCACATCTACCACTGTGAGGGCATATTTAAAAGTTTTACGGGAGCGTGGTGGGCGATCGTGTGGGAGATACAGAAGATCGGCTTGGTGAACTTTGTTTGGAACAGGAACATCAAATTTCGGTCTTGGAATGTATCGTGGGGCTGGTAAATAAACCTGCCAAAGAGCTTGCTTCATCAACCAGTTTTGAGCCACATCTTCCGAGATTTTCGCTGCCTGGGCTAATTTCTTAATTGCTGCAAACCCTTTCCAATACCCTTGCGGGCTGTAATAAATTTTTGATAATTTATTGAAAATACGTGAGCTCATTGTATACTATACACAATAAAAAAATGGACGACCCGTTTGGTTGTTTGCAAGGTGAGAAAATTTCGTCGAAAATGATTAAAAAAATGTTGCAAAAAAAAAATTAAATTCATACCCATTATCAAAAAAATTTATCGTTGTCCTTCATGCGAGGAGCAATTAATTTATGTGGTGAATGAGTTCTGTCGTGTATGTCCAAAATGTGGAAGAGTGTCTGAATTTGATGATGATGATGAACAGTTTCAAGGAGAAAATCGGGAAAGAATTTTCACTGCAACTAATTCTCATTTAAAAAGTGTTTTGCGGAAATGGAACATTTACAAAATGTTTTCTTTCAGCGAGGTAGATTTTCTTGGAAACGTTATTGCACAATTTCATAAGATGTCCGGCAAGTCAGTGAACTACCCCTGTTTTCTGTATAATTATTTTGAAAAAGTACCTTCTGAATGCTGGCCCAACAAAAAAAAAATTATGAAATCTATTTCTCAACACCTTCCAAAAAGCTTTGTAGGCTGGTGGCTCGCAAAACAGGAGTTTGATAAATGGTGGTTAAAAGCCAATCAAGGCTCTTCATAAACATTTTCATATTTTCCTGTTTTCGGGTTTTTCACCAAACGCATGACAGTACCTTTTTTCGGATGAGTCCAAAATTTCTTGCTTGTGACACCAATTGGTCCTGTGAAAGCATTTTTCGCAATATCACCTGACCAATACCGATCGAATACATGTTTTGTGGAAGGAATCATTTTTTTTGTCAAAGTTTCAGCAAATTTCACTACTTCCAATGGTTTATCCAAAGCACCAGTTCCTTTTTGTTTTTTTAAACCCAACCCTAACTTTTGTTTAGCATTCATTGCATTTCTTGCAGCTGCATGACCCCACTGCCTCTGTTCGTAAGGAACTGCGTCAAGAGACTTAACCATTTTTTTATCCGCTTTGTTTTTTTCATTTTTTCAGGTTTTCACCATACTTTTTTCACGGTTGGAACAAACATCATAATCAACATCATGTTGCATTGCAATCGCATCTGTAGCACCTGTGGGTTGTTGATATATTTCAAGAATTTCACCCGTTTCTGGATTGAATTTAACCTGCTTTTCAAGAGGATTGTATGGCCCTGTGAAATTATGTCCCGGCAATGTCCAACCTTTTTTTGGTTTCGGAAATTTTCCAATTGCTGCATGTATATCAATACCACTGCCCTCCGCGCGGGAGGGCTCACTCAGTTTCCCGGCAAAAAACTTGATTTCATTTTTCCACAACTTGCGCACTTTACTTTCAAGAGTTTTCGATTGTTCTTTGTGATAACAACCTTTTCGGTCCCCTTCACATTGGTGTGTTCCGCTTTTCTTTCACACAGTACACTTCCATTGTATATATTTTAAGAAAAATAATTTTTCACAATTTCCTCATTTTGAAGTAAATCGTTGGAGAACATTTCCAAAATATCGGCAAAACTTGTGCCTTTATTTCTTTCGTTTAAAAAGAGAAGGCAGTAGTAACCACATCTCACACTTTGTTCCCATTGAATTTGGTTGTCATTTCTAAAAAAAATGTGTCATCCCGTGCATTGACATCTCTTGTTCCCATTCCAAAGGTGGTGGAAAGCCAAATGAATCGAAATACTCATAAAGACCTTTTCCTTTTGGCCAACAACATACCCAGTGAGTTCCCAAACTTCCGAAATCATCCAAGTTGATAATGCATGGGGAATGAAAAAAGGTTTTTTTTTCGTTTCTGCTAAAAATGCCTTTGATGGGTATTCGTAAAAAGTTGCACCATTTTCTCAGGTCAATGTTGGAAAGAGGTTTATCAACAAATTTCACCTTTTTTTTAAACGATAATAATCCTCCCAAGTTCCATAAAAAGGTGGAGGTTGAATTTGCATCCCTTTACCTTTTGGTATTCCTGGTGATCGTCTTGTTCGTGGTGGTGGCGGTGGTGGTGGTTGCGTTTGCATACCTTTTCCACTCTGAGAAGTACTTTGAATCTGTGTCTGGCTTAATTTTATTACCATTCCTTTCCCTGCCGCTGATTTTTTTTTTCAATCGCGCGATTTGAGTTTCAGTGAGAAGAAGTTCGTCACCACGCCCAATTTGGTCTGGTTTATCTTTCAGATTAACAGCTGCCTTCTTAACATAAGCTTTTTGAAGTTTCTTTGTCTGACCATCAGTCAGTGCGATTTTGAATGGATGATAAGTTGTGCTCATTGTGTGTATATATTATATTCAGAATTTTTTTAATTTTTTTCTAGACAACAACAAGCTCATTACCAAGTGTTTCTAAAACAAATTCATTTATAACATATGCGTATATAATGTATTGAAGGTTTGCTGTTTCGTTTAATTCGTATTCTAAAGCAAGTTTAATTAAAAGGGGATCATTTGTCATAAATTTTTCATTATTTCTTAAATCGAAGTGAATGATCGGGTATAAACTCTCGAAGTTTGCAATCTGTAGCTGAACACCGCTGTTGTAATCATAATTTCTGTAACTATAATTTAGCAAATGTTCGTAAATTCTCAGTTTGTTTTTGTCTGGTAAAGGAACCACAGGGTAAAAATTTTCACTATAATTTAGTCGACATCTCGTTAATTTTGCTGAGTTATCACCATCGAGATCAAATGTGTCAAAAAAGTAGGGGTTTTGAGTGTAAGATTTTTTTTTACGATATTGTTGAAAAAACACGAAGACATGTTTTACATTTTTAATTGCAGATGTAAACGAACACGTACCACCAGTATCAGTTCTTGGGGAGCTTTCCATAATTCTTTCTTTCAAGAATTTTTTTCTTTGGTTTTAAAAAATTTTCATTCACAAATTTTTGTCCTTCACCGTGGAAAGATAGTTGTGGAACCCATAACTCAATTTTTTTAACAACAATTCTTCGTGCTGTTCCATCGTTTTGGAAAATAAGTTCTTTATCGTCTTGCAGAGTAATTTCAAACTCAATTTTCATTGGTGGTAAAAGAGTTTCGGAAAGATTTTCGAAAAATGCGTATCTGTTTAAAGGAATTTTTGTCTCAATTATCTTTCCACCATTTGAAAGAAGAGCTCTTTCACGCATTCCAGTATTCGACGCATTTCCATCAGTAACTGTGGTTTTGTCAACGTCAAGATGCCAAAATTGATCTTTTGCCACAGTTCCCGAATAATCGTTTGAATAGTCAAGCAGATTTTTAATGAAAATGCCTTTGTGGATATTGTTAGACTCAGAAAGTGTTGTCGCCGATGATGAAACTCTCATGTTTTTGATTAATGAAAAAGAACCATTTATCGGAGCAGATTCAGTGTCAGCTACAATGTTGCCTCTATTTGCAGTTGCTTCAAACTTGAAATGAACTAAGAAATAAGCTCTGTACCAGTCATAAAAATGGTTTCTGTCTTCCATTACGAAATTATAACCACTTTTTTCTTGTGTTTGACCATTCCCAGGGTCTACTAACTGTTTTTCACATTCAATACGAATGTCTTCTGATCTTTTGAGGAATTGTGGAGTTCTGAACATGTTGCCAGTTATATAAAAAGGGAAAAAAATTTTTTTCTTTGATTTATATTTTGTCAAAATTCGATTTAATCACAAGAGAGCGTCTAATATTTTTTTGTGTTTGGTTAAAACATTTGCAAGTTTCTTTTTTTTCGCATTTGTTTCGAACCTTTTTCAACAGTATCTGATTTTTTAGCTCTTGCAGTATTTTTCGTATTTGTTTCGAACCTTTTTCAAATCTCTGACCCGCCTTTTCAGCGATTGTTTTTGTGGCTTTTTCAGCTGTTTTCTTTGCCACGTTATTTTCATTGTTTTTGAATACGTTACCGATGTTCATGAAGGTGTCACGGATCACACCCGACCCTTTGTGTTTATATCGATAACGTCCCGTTTTTTTGTCAAAGAATCTTGCCCACTCGCTCGGGTGATTCATGACTATATATTTATAACAAAAAAATCCTTACTCTTTTTCTATCATTAAACTAATTGCAATATCTGTTCCATTGAGATCCAGGATATTGTTTCTTCCATCTGTCACCCAAACCCTTACTTCTTCAATATAACTTTTATTCACAGGTTGCCACTCAGGTCGAAGCGGCACTTCTCGAAATGGATAACTAACGTTAAGATCTGCTGTTGATAAACAGTATAACAAATCGCTTGGAACATTGTCTGTTCAGCGTGTGATAAGATCACAGTGCAAATACACCCAATCAACACCTCTTGTGATATTTGGAACTTTCCTTCCGACAACATCCCCTCTCAAGGTACTTTTTCCATAACCAAGCAATTCACCAAAATTTCCTTGAGACAAGTCAAGCTCATAATCGTTATGTATCAAAGTCACAACCCTATAAATTGACATATCGAAGTATATTGTGAAAATGTAATCACTGTCTTTGTTTGCTGGATCTACTCTACCGGTGTGTTGTTGAACAAAAGTGTTGATTCTTTTGTAATCATACATTCCATTCGGAAAAGTTAAAGTTTTCCACGCTTGTTCTGTTTTTTTCTTCCATCTAATTTTATTGTTATCATAACGAGAATCGATATTATTCCATGAGTAACTCATTGTAATAAGTCTGTTCAACGCTGCTTTATAGTTTCCTTTACCCAATTCGAGCGGTGGATAAAAATTTACTGTGAAATCATGTGAAACATTCCGTTCCCCTCCTCTTTCAAGTTTTGCGCGGCTCGAGTCAAGCAGTAAGTTAAAGCTCATTATTGGCGTATATTATCAGAAAAATTTTTTTTCTTTTTTATCAATTATGTCATTCAACTAGTGAATCAAGCAGATCTAATACCCGTTTTTTAAGTTTTATCGAGTTGTTTCCTGCGTTTATTGATCCTAAACTTAAATCAAGTTGGTTGATCAATTTTTCAGCTTCATCATCAAAACCGCTTCCTTCGATTTCCCAATCCTTTTCATAAGAATCATCTTCATCGTCAGAAAGTTCAAAAGCAGGTCTTCGGCTCATGACAGCTTTTTCAAGAGGGGTTTCAGCAGTTTCTCTTTTTTCTTGTTTTTTTGGTGGTTTCAATTTCGCCTTTTTTTCTTGTAATTGTGTTAATAAAGGTTGTTTCCTTTTAAGTAGCTTTTCTGCGTGTTCTTGATGTGCCTTAAGGTGGCTCCCTATAGTTTTAATAAGTGTGCCTCTTTACGGACAATGAGTTACCTTTATGACCCTAGATATTTACTCTTTTGCTTCACGTTCAAGAGCTTTTAAAGGAAGGAAAGTAACACGATGACAGTTTCTTTGCCGTTGTTAACATTATGAAAAACGCTGTTGCCATGGCAACAAAGGTTCTCAAATATGACTGAACAAAAGCAATTTTTTACCTTTCTGAAGTTATTTCTCGAGTTATCGTCGGTGAATTTTCTTAATACATGGTAGCTCAGTGAGAATCGTGAAAATGAATATTCTAAAAGGAAAAAAACATGGGGTTGTTCGGACAGGTGAGAAGATATCTCCGTATTTTATGTATTAAAGAATAAAACTGAATTGACACGTAGGAAATTTTTGAAAAACTAATATGTCTAAGAAGGGTTTTGGCTCTCAAAGTGTGCCAATTTGTAGAAAATTTCACCGACGGAAACCCGAGAAAAAGTACAGTTTATTTTTGGCTTTTGCGTGGCCTTTGCGTGTTGATGACGTCATAAAATCTCGAGTTTACCACGCGCGCATGCGTACTGCTGAGAAAAGCATGAGGTGTTTTTATTTCGTTCGAACGTTGGTTCAACTGGTGTAATGGTATGGTGAAAAACAAGTAGGTTATTGTGACATATTTCAGAGTTGAGTATGGAAGCAGCAGTCCTTACCTACAATTGAATATTATCTTGGAAATGTTTAAGGATTACAGCTAAAATTCGACCCGTGCGAGTTACGCGAGGAGATGTGGATGACGAAGAAATCGAAGTTGGTGGTCTACGAAGAATTGCAATCAGTCCCTCTTTTCCGTACTGAGTAAATACCCTTTGTAAATCTTCGTAAGCCAAACCGCTCCCAGCAATTTTTTCAGCCATATTTTTTCTTAAAACACCATCGTCTCTTTCTGCGTTGAACAACTTGCCTCGGAAAGATTGCAGCACGGCGTGGCGTCGATCAAGGTACACGAGATCCTCACCAGCGTCGTGGGTGGTCACCGGTGAGGAATGATCGATTATAGTTTCCGTGGAGAGTTCAAGTCTCGAACAAAACAGAATTTTTCTAAGGGCCAAAACATCTTCTAGTGCGTCGTGTGCGTTGAAGGAATCGTTGAACAGAGTGTTATACAAGGCAGACTGGTTGGGTTTTGGAAATGTGCCATCACAGTTCTTCAACGAAGGATGTGCGCTTTTAATGAGTGCTTTGAACAGTGAAAGAGAGTCGGCAAAGTAAACATCCAGCGATTGTAATTCATTAGTTAATTCCCTTCCACCATTTCTGAGGAGGATTGGAGTGTCGAAGCAGGATGCGTTGTGTCCGATGAGAACTGTAATGACCTCAAGGCTGTTTGTTATTAACTTTGCTCTGTTTACAGATTGTGAGACAAATCTCAGGAAATGTGCGATGACTTCATTAAAAGGAAGAGCAGTTACAACCATGTTGTCTTTGAGAAGTTTGCGTTCACCACTGATATTTACTATTTTAAGTTTGTTAATTCTTGAGGCATGAAAATCGATGTCTTGTACGGGCAAAATGAACTTTGAGAAGGTATGTAATCCGGATTTGTCGGTTACCGATAGCTGGCAGACTTCAGCTGATTTACCGGTCGTGTTTGTTTCTGTGTCAAATATCAGAAAGTTGTAGAATTTGTCTTTTTCGTAAGAGACGTGTTTTGCCAAAGGTCTAGGGGTGTACTGTGGGACAGAATTCTCGATAACTTTAAACTGGTTTAGTGGCATTGCAAGAGCTCTGGCCTGAACATCTGCCAGGGATGTACTTGTAGTGGAACAGGTTTGGTCAAGGTTAAGGCCTATTCCAGTTTCGTAAGTTTTTCCCTCTTTAGATTCCCTTCTAGCAGTCTGAGAGCAATTCTGAGAATGGATTAGAGCTCTTCGCCGCTTAAATTCCTTTGTTGATTTTCTGATTTTATCCTTGAGAACTTTTTCAGTCCTTTTTTGATTGAAGCTCAAGCAAAAGTTTCCAGGGTGGATATTAAGTTCTTCAAGTGTTCTGTTTACATACTCATACCTCAAGTTGTGTTGTGCTACTCCACATGCAACACGAAAGTCATTGCTCTCGCTGCCTCCATAAAATCTTATCTTTGGATTTTTTGACCCAACAATACTGTTTAAGGCCTCATTTCGTTGTGAATTCAACAGTGGTGCTAGCTTTTCAGCAACTGCCTCTGTGCTGTAGTCATTAAATATATGTTCAAGTGCAGATTTTAGTTTGTCACCAAACAAGTCTTTTCCATATGGAAGGTCCTTATGTTTATATGAAATGGGATTTTCCTTGAATCCACACCATGCAATTTCACAGTTAGTATGGTCCCCAAATGCATGGGGAACAATGCATTGAATAGTTGCCTGTATACCTTTTGGATTGCCTTTGTTTTGTGCAATTCCATAGGAAAAGCATTTTACCAGGTAATTTATTACCTTTTGTGACAAGATGGAACAGCCTGGAAATTTTCCATTTTGGCTCAAATTATATAGGCGAGTTGTTAGTGATCTTTTCATGTGGACAATGTCACTGAATTTTTCAACTTTATAGGTTACTTTTTCCCGAATGTGGGCCTCTGTTGTGGAGTCATCATCTCCAGTGTACATTGAAAACTTTACACCTTGTTTGGGGGCATTACTAAACATTTCCACTGCTGAGGCAGGTTCCATTGCCTTTGAAGATGCTGTGTGGTTTTTGCGGCAGTCATGAGCTTTAGCAGTTTTGTTGCTACCTTTTGCGTAGTCACAAAATCTACAACTTTTGGTCTTTGTAGTATAGTCTAGAACTTTACCGGTAGTTAAACTCATGACTGCAGCATGACCAGTACGGGAATTATGCCCTTTACCACGCTTTTGCCAACCCATGTCAAAGGAGCAGTGCACTGAAACCAGATTGTTTTTATCAGGTTGGGACCCACTGCAGAGTGCCTGTGACCTCTCTTCGTTCAGAGATTCTTGACAGCTAGTTTTGGCGACAATTTCAACTGCCTTCCCCACTTCCCTTTCCCTTTGTTTAAATGTAGAGGAATTTAGAGTAGGAATGTTCATGGTTGACAGCACGTTGGGGAGATTTGACTTTCGTTTGCTTTGCCTTTACTTTATGGCGCTGAATGATGTCCCTGGCAAAAGAGAATGAACGAACCCTTACATATAAGTTCACAATGCTTTGTAAGACATCTTTGCTGAGATGACTCGATGGTGCCAGTTCTGCTGCAGAAAGTGCCAAATGGTAGTTCAATCAGTGATGGATTTATGTATGATAGAGGCCATGTCAACTTTTTGCAAGGTAGACTTAGAAGTGAACAGTCTAAAACAATGTTCCCTCTTCAAAAAAATTTTCTGCGCATGCCCAGTTATAGACCAAAGGCCACCACGGTTTAAAGTTGAGATCAGCTTTTGTGATTCACTGATGGACTCGAGTTTCCCAGCTTTTAGGATTGCCATCGCCTGCTGGCTCTCAGTAGAATTCCTTCCTCTGTGCTTGTTGTAAAGGTTGTGCAACACATCCACCAGCATACTGAAGGCCAGCCTTTTCTCTCTCTGACAGGGCAACTGTTGATTCATTGTTAGTGCAAGGCATTGCATCCTCTTTTTTACAGTATGCTAGCATACAGTCAGCCACTTTAGTTGACAGCAGTGTTGCAGAATTGCGTGATAATCCTTTGAAGAATCTTGTAGAATTTAAACGGATTGTTGCATAGTATTTGTCATAAAACTTTTCAGGATCACCATTCTTTACAAATCCTTCATAAAGGTTTTTTATCTGAGCAAATTCCTCTGTTCCTTCCTCAAGTTGTGAAAATATGTAAGTATTTAACTCGTTTCTCAAGCTAGCTGAGTAAACCTTTGTGTTTTTCACTTTCACTAAGGCTCTCTTGACTATGTCCCAGCAAGGGTGCTTGGAGTAAATGACATTTGTTGCTCTCCACTTTGGCTTTGGCTGTGCTTGGCAACTTTGTGTCTCTTAAGGCCACCTTTGGTTTTGTATTTTTTCCCACAAACTGCACAAATAGACTCTTCAGATTGGACCTGTCTAAAGTCATAAGGTATAAACTTAGGCAGAATCACAGGATCTGTCTATACAAGCTAAGCACATTTTATAATATGATGTTTAAGCTCTTCACGCTCGGTGAAAGCATAGAAAAACTTTATTTCCCATGATAAACCATAACAATAATTAGACCTCCATGGAGAAATTGAATCTTCAGAACTCGTATCAACCATGGTTGTTGACCTTCAAAGCTTTCATATTTCCCACCGAAAATCGTGATTTCCAAACGATTCCAGATTGACCAGATTTTCCGTTTCGATCATCATCAGTCTAGTCAGGTTAGCCCAACATATTATTTCTGTGAAGATCCCTATTATGAGCTTAAAGATTCCAGAAGAAGATTTAACCACCGCGATCCACAAGATAAGCTTGTTTTACTAGAGTGGATTCCGTTTATAGTTGTTACTAGACACGATACTGCATCGGTCAACGACAAAAATGACTCCTAATAAAACATTTCACACTTACTTCGTTTACTGCAAACACAAATTGTTCCTCTAGACCTTCGTCGCTTTCTTAAACCTCTAGAATCACTTCAAAATCATCGCCAAAAATGAACAGATCGTTCGCATCGTCAGCCATTTTGTTTTGAAGCTGTGCACGGTCAGAGTCAGAGTCACATCAGATACGTATTCCACACAATGCTAAAAACACTATGAAACAATATTTTCCCACCAAAATACGTGGCGCCCCGCACGTGTGTTTATGTTTCCCTCCTTTTTTCTGCCTTTTTTCTGAGTTTTAGTTTTCTGACGTATTCCTCAGTTTTTGTTTTTCCCAGAAATGCGTCCGCTTAACACAGCAAAGCAGTCATATTTGTGAGCACAAGCATATTTGTGAACGCAATTTTCACCATCCAACATGGAACAGTAGTTGCAATCAACAAGAACTACAATCATTTTTAAGACTGTCAGGACCACTGAAGCCAAATGTAAAATCACCACATCACACCAAAAGTCATTTTCGTGTCCAATGTTGCTTAAGGGTAGAATCTGATAAAGAGGGAAACAGAGGTCTGTGTGTTTCTTTGAAAAGCAATTGTTTCTAATAGAGCAATACATTTTTTGAAGTAGCCATTCTCTCCATCAGTTTTTGTGGTAATCAATACTAAGATAGCTTTAATTTAATCACTACAATGTACGTTGTTGCATTGATGCAATTTAGTCAATTTGGTTGCAAGTTTGAGGTTTGACCTACGCCTTAGTCCCTTGATAAAGACCATGATTACCTGTAGAGGAGCATCAACGAAAAATGCAAAAACAAAGTTATAAAGTTCAGAGCTGAAGTATTGCCACCATTATCACCGTTATCATCACCGTCACCAACAGCAAAACATTTTGCCGAAGAAATCAAACAAAAAATTATAGTGGTACTATGACCAAAAAATCACTTATTTTTTCTTCGGATTTCGAAACCATGCCTACTAAACACTTCCCAAGCGAAATTTTAAGCCTCAAAACACAAAAACAAAAAACAAGAGGAACAACAGGACAACTTTCCCATAAAGACGTTAAGGACCTCGGAAACCAACATATAATTGTGGATGTGTAGATCTCCTTATCATTACTCATTCTTCAGGCATCCAGTGTTACTATAGTTTTGGAATTGAGACAGTTGGAGAGTACGTATTAATGGTTTTTGTGAAGAATCTGATGAACATCTGTTCATCAGATTTTGGAGTTTATGTGTCGTAGTTGTTTAGTTTTTTTCTTTTAATCTATTCACAACGTAGCACATTAGTTTCTTTGTTATTCACATTATCTATTCTGGTTTGGTGATAATTTTTTTTGGTATTTTTCCATAGTTAATTAGCAATGTTAAAGTAACGTTATTGTCCTTTTTTTCGGGTTCTTAATATCGTAATTTTGTTGTAATCTTTCTCTCACATAGTTAGGTAACTCCCTATTTGACTTATTGTTGTTAAACCGTATTTAAGGTCCATTTACTTACTGTACCCTGTGAAACTGATGAAGGCCATACGACCAAAACGTTTTTAGATTTTTTGAAAGTTTTTAAACTTTTTTGGTATCAAAGGTTGTCCAACTTTAGTTTTCTCTTTGAACCAGTTATATACAAATCAAGAAACCAGATAGCCTACTAATCCCAGCAGACAAAACTACAAACTTTTACGCAATGACCACAACCTCTTACAACAAGTTGATTACCAAAAAAAGGAACGAAAACCTACAAGAAGGCAAATGATGAACTTGTTGAAGCATTAGATGCACAATCTGCCAGAATAGCAAAACGACTCAAATTAGACGACCACATTGAAAAAGAAGCTAAGAAGGAAGCATTTCTCACTTTAAAAGACCACAAGCCTACATTCCACAACCATCCAACGTGTCGCCTAATAAACCCATCCAAGTAAGAAATCAGTGCAATAAGCAAACATCCTCGATGGAGTTAACACCTCTATCATCAACAACACAAATCAACCAGTGGAAGAACACGTCCAGTGTCTTAAAATGGTTCCATAGCTTAATTAGACTTCTACCCTTCAATAAATGAGAAGTTATAAGAAAAGATGGAATATTCAACATGTCGCGAGCGTGGGACAAAGAAAAAACCTGAGTCCCCGACGGGGATCGAACCCATGACCTTCCGTACGCTGGGCGGTCAACTAAATGAGAAGCTGCTCTCCAAAGCGCAGACAGACACATCAGCAAGCACGAGCGTGACATCATCCTACATGCAAATTACACCACTCACTGTTACTCAGCGATGGTTGCCCATACGGGAAGAAATCTTCAAACAACCAATTTGATGTAACCATGGGATCTTTTGATGGGGCTGAAACGTGCAAGTTGGTTGGGTTGGTGTCATCCCTCCTTACCAAAAAATATGGCCAAAACATCGGGCTCTGTCGAGATGACGGATTAGCAGCTTTCAACAAAAAGCCGCCAGAGATTGAAAAGATCAAAAAGATTTATGCAAAATTTCCCGCAACGATGATTTAAAGATCAAAGTTGAAGCCAACACAACTATCGTCAATTTCCTAGAGGTCACACGACCTCAAAAGTGGGAAATACTATCCATACGCAAAAGATGGAAACACCCTACTATATGTGCACAGGAAATCCAACCACCCACCGTCTGTCCTGAGGAACATCCCTGAATCCATGAACAAGAGGCAAACCGGAAACAAAACATGCACTAAATATTGGTTTTTATATTGAAATTTTGCTTGGTGACCCATACGAATTTTTTACATGCATGTAACACTACTGACAGTGTCAGTGTGCCAATTCAAATGCAAGCGTTTGGAGGAAAGTTATTAAGTGGATTTTGTTGTAATTCAAAAAATTACTTTCCTTCAGATAATTGGCGAAAACTGAAATTTAGAGGTTCTTTTTGCGGATGTTTAGTGTTGCCAAGGTAATGTCTATGACATCACAACCAGCCTTAACGTATCGCCCAAGAAGAGAGTTGTCAACAAATCCATAGTTTAACCGCGTGGTCAGAAGGAGAGGGATTGAAAACCCGTTCTAGCCATCTTAAAAGCAAAAGGTACAGACGAGGACTTCGGAAGAAAAGCAACATCCACAAACTAAAGAGCAACAAGCAGCATTTCCAAGGCAGTGAAAGGAGACCAGTAACCACATATGAATTGTGCAACTAATCATGAGAACACACCAGTTAACTGTCATTCATTCTCAAAACATTTTCTGTTCCAAGAAATGGTTACAATAGCTTTTAATCTAGCAACTGTTGCAATAGGTTTTGTTTCAGCCATTGCTCTGCTAGCCCTTGCCGGATTATCACCAGATAAGAAAACTTAATTCTTAGACAAAAATCCAAAACCACAAATGCCAAGCATTTTACAGCATACAGTTCTACAATCAACAAGGACTACACAGTCATTTTGTAAGACTGTGTCCGGATCACTCAGTGTACCTATGTGTAGGATAGTTGACTTAGATATTTAAGACAACATCTGCATTGTGAGGTCATTAATTATTTCTTTTTTTTTCTTTTACAAGAAATTATTGTTAAACAAGATAGGGAGTTTTTGTTCTAATCATTACTAATAATTTCAACTTAAATCTGATAACAAAATCCAGAACCACGAATCCTAATCATTTTCCAATATACAATATCAATCAACAAGAACTGTACACTCATTTTGTAGGACTGTGTCACTCTGGAACACTCAGAGTACCGAAGGTGTAGGATAGTTGACTTATATATTTGAGACAACACCTGGATAGTGAGGTCATTATTTCATCCTCTGAAACATTTTTTTCATTTACGAGAAATATTGCTAAACATGATAAAATTGCTAAACTTCTCCAGAACTTGAGGAAGAGGAAAATAAAGGTCTCATGAAGAGGAAGAGAAATTGCTGCTAAGCAAGATTTTTTATGCAGCCATTCTCTCCATCAGTTTTTGTTGTAATCAATACTAAGACAGCTTTTTAATGAGTAGTCTAACCACTGTTGTTGCATTGTTGCAATAAAGTCATTTTAATATAATGATATTTATTATGGGCATGTATACCTCTCTGCTATTATACTTTCTTCAGGCACCCCATGTAACTAGTTTAGACATTACATGAGTTGTTTTGCCACACATCCTTTACCATTATTACTTATGAACAGATAAAGATCTTTTGGGGGGGGGGTTGGGGAGGAACACATTTTACTTTGTTTGTCATTTGTTTAGTTTTTGATGAAAAGATGTAACCTGGAGTTAAGATACCTCAATGAACGCAAAACCAAGAAATCCTTGACATGAAGAGGAAAATTCAAGTATATGTATATTTGTTTCTTTGAGAACAATGATCATTTCTCTTCAGTTTAGATTGCTAAAGTCTTAAATCTCCAGTTTATTATTGCCGGACAATAAAAAGAGATATAGAGAGGGGTCCTGGCAACAAAATAGCTGAATAAAATGTATCACAGATTATGCTCAATGAGCTAGCACTCGGTGCTAAATTAACTTCGAAGAGTTTTATGTTCATGCCTTTGATGCATTTGCTTTCTTTGTTTTGTGGCGATAGGAAAGTCAAGAATACCAAAACAAGCAAGATTTGAAACCTTTATGATCCTAGATTCACTTGCAAATCACATTCTGCGACCACTCGCTGAATATAGATTGCTTTTGGGTAGCGTGGTCAGGAGGCTCGCTTATAAACACTTGTAAACATTCTTTGATTTCTTGGTCATTTGGACATTTCAAGCCGCATTTTGGCAGCAATACAGTGTAAATTCGCCGCAAAATTATTAAAAGCCCTTTTACAGGCACAAAAATAAAAAAAGCAAAGAAATTTTAGCTTTAGGCTACAATCTATGTCCTAACCAGTTGAACTGTTGACAGTTTGTCACATTAGACGAGTAATTTGATTGCAAATTTCAGATTATAAACAATAACAAACGTGTGGCTGACTAGGCTCCTTTAATCTTCTTTCAATGATGACCTTTCTGTATTAATTATTCTTGTTTTCTTATGTTACAGTGTTTTACTTTTCATGGCCATTACATAGAAGGGAAAAAACTTTTTAATCTCACCACTGTTGAAAATTTAAGTTTTTAATTAGTGCACATGCCAATGTGTTTTCCTTCAACACGTTTCGCCTTTGTTATTCATTTTTGCACCTTTAGTTTGGTTTAATTTGCTGTTGTTGTTTTTTTCTAATTGAGATAAGCAATTTCCTTTCTAATTTGTATCGCTCAAAATTTAACTCTAATTCTGCTGCACATTTATATGCCAACTTCAACCTTTGCGGATGAACACACTAATTTCTTGTAATTTGACTGAAAGGGAAACGCATCTGCTAATTGCATTTCAACTTCTTGAAAATCTTACTTTGTGATTTCATGCCGCCATAATCTTGTAGCAATCAAAAACCCATAATACACTTATTAACGACTTCAATTAAGGATGACAGGAAATCTTCGGGCAACAAAAAGCTAAAAAGTGCTGTGGTTGTTCAATGAAAAATGCCGGTATAATTGTTTAAACCTTTTCTTATGCAAATCGAAATGCCAGGGTTCAATCTCGTTGGTTTTAAAATTCAACGTAAACACAAACGTGTTTCCAATTAGTGTGTTGTCAATGTGTTGACCACGCATTTGCACTGCGTTGGATTCTTACAAAAATATGGGAAATTGTTCTTTGCCTTTTGTTGCAATGATTTTAATGTAACCGTTCTTGCAGTGACTTGTAAGCACTGAATGGTTGCAACAGTTTGTAATCAAATGTATCCTTGACTTGTAGTCATTGTTGAAATAACATATACACAATTATTTTTGGCAAGTTTTCTACTCTTATTCATTTTGAAATATAGTCATTAATCTAACAATTGGGTGTGAACTTGAGGCATGTTTCTCTGGAATGTTTTAAATTTAGGTTACTGCAAATGTAATGGAATTTTGAGGAGTGTTTTGCACTTTTTAACCAAATAAATAACTTAATAAAAAAGGACAAAACAATTGGCAAAGTTATTGGAAACGCCCTTCTAGGGAACCTGAATTATATCACAGGATAAAATAATAATCCACAGGAATTTTGTAAGAAATTACCAAGCACACAGAGGTCTAATTTTTTAACCCTGAAAAATAAATTATTGTATTTACAGTACAATAACATCCTAAAATTATTACAAAACAAACTTAACCTAATTGATAAAAACATAAGATATAAGAAGCACTAAATTCTATAACCTCTTAAAATTAATAAGAATAAAAATATACGAATAAGGAAATGACTTTTACATCGTCGACATAAGAAGGTAAATCCCAAACGAAAGCAACCGGGGTGGTTGTCATAAATTTTGAAAAAGACTCCTAAAAGGTACCAGTGGTTCTTTTTGTGGGTGTAACAGGTGAGGTACCAGCTCCATCACAACACATTAACTCGTATTTGGCAAAAATTTATTTTGCCATATCTTTTTCTCCTTCCCAAATACCCTACAAGGTCCCAGGATAACTGATGGTCTATTTAGGTTTTAACACCCTAAGCAGTACCAAGTGTCACATACAGAACAGAAATTCGTAACTTTAAAAATTGAGACATTTAAATGACAAATGGTTACACAGTGTGGCGCACCACACTGTTGTCATTTACACAAAGATTTTTCAACTTCCACAGGTTTGCATGGAAAACTGCAAAAATGCTTTTCATTGTAATTATAATAGAGGTAAAATGTTTATTACGCTTAACTTAACCAATTTCCACTAATTACAAAGTAACACTGTAAGATCGATGTTTGAATCAACTGTTAAGATTATTTCATTAGGTCAATCCATATAGCAATTAGGTTCAGCACACGTAAAGTCAACTTTTGAACCAGGCCTAAATATTCGACAAATTCTTGTCAAACAAGCCACCATATCAGGTCTCATAATTCTGATATAGAGGGGTAACAAAAGATACTCACATTTGGAAATGAACTTGACACATTTTTCCCTGAAGATAATATTCATTTGGTCGATACAACTCATCCTCCAGAGCCTATGAAGTCAAACGCGGGGCAGAAATTCATAACATGAAATGGAAACATTAAAAGTCTAATACAGTTGAACCTTCCGTTGGCGACCACCCAAAATTATGCGAAGCCCTAGTGATCACTTGTTTAGTGTACAAACAAGAGTCAGAATTTGGTTTTAGAGGCTTAGTTTAATACATCTTTTATAGTGTTCACAAACTGATGGTTCAATATATGCTCAGAGACCAGGAGTGATAAGTAAAGCACTCTAAGAAAATTGCACCTGGTGAGAGGGTACTGCCTCAGGTGATCACACTAGTCTTGCTCAAATTTAGGCTTAACACCACCCTCTAGTGAGACACGACTCTCATCTCTTGATATGAGATTAGTGTCTCAAGACTTGAGACACTCATGCCGAGAGATGAGACACTCATCTTGCAAGACACTGAGAAACCTGTAAGTTCCAGGGCTTGATCTTTTCACGATCAGGCACCCATGTTTTAAGGAAACTGTAGTTGGTAGACAGATTGCGAGAAGACACAATGAACACTCCAATAACAGGTACAGTACTACTCAAAAGTAAGTTACCAGTCGCATCTTGTTTCGCATGCTATGCCAATCACGTCACACGCTATGCAATTCGAGTAGCACAAGAGGCATTGAAGCAGCAATTTTGGCATACATTAGGAAACGATTGATCACATGTGGGTTAGCAATATTGCACTTCAGACACTTCAGCACTTGCTTTGCTTCGACACAACAACAACAACAAAACCTTTATTTAGACGCGATGAGAAAGAAGGATTTCATTTATGCAAATATGAGAAATATCTTTATTATGAAATTGAGTACTTTTTTCCCATCGTGAGCCACTTATCCTACATCGCAATTGACTCTTAATGTCCTAAGTTTTCAGTTTTACAACTCGTGTGCAACACATTTACCCATTAGTTCGCTATAAACAAGTTGATTGAGATTGTGTTTGACATTTTCATTATACGCTCACGACATTAATGACACATCGCTTTCAGTTTAAGTTCACCTGAAGTTTCTTTTAGCAAGGGACATTAACTCAAGTTCGCTTTAATAAAGAAAACCAGTTGAGTTTGTTATCAAGCAAGCAGTATATTTTACATTCAATTCACTAAAACCGATGGACAAAAATAATTGAACTTCACATCACAAATTCGCATAACTTCAAAACAACTTGCAAATTGCTGTTGGCGACAATCTGATGTAAACTTGTATGTACATGTGAAATTCACACGCAGTTCTTAGTTTTGCTGGAAACAATGCGAATGCTGCCAGGTCCTTCGATCGTTCAATGATCACTATCAATCTACATTACTCTTTTTAAAAGTTTTAAGATTGCCTTACAATAGGAAAACTACGATACTTACAGTTTTTAGGGCTTCGCAGTATCGCACACTACAAGAATCGTGTCTCGCACTAAGAGAATCACGTAGCGCGTGCTGCAACTCAAGTCTCGCGAGAGGGTGGTAACTTACTTTAAAGCGGTAGTGTATGGCATTCGCCATTTACCATGATAAACCACAAAATGTTATTTCAATTCGAGTGGAAAACACTGGTCTTGGCCAATTAATTAAGTAAGAAGAACGAAAGCCTGGGAGTCTTGACAAGGAAAATATTCACCCAAATTTGCTTGAAAATGCTCCATAGAATTTCTAAAAAACTTTCAGTCACAGAGACCCAGTATGATGCCTACAAGGGACATTAAGTCGTTTTCAAAGTTTACGTCCGGAATTGTCAAGAAACTTGAGAGATACTTAAAATGCACAACATCAAGCTATCATGGTTTGATGTGCGCTAATTAATGTCAATCAGACCGACTTTTTTGAAAGGTTGTTTAGTGTGCAGTAAATGTGTCAAGTTGCTGGTCCTGGTGAGCAAGCTCTGACAGTGAAGTAACAGCCACCAAATGTTGGGTGTTTCATTTATACAAAATCCAGGCAAGTCACTTTAAAGGGACACTAATGATCACCTTTACACTTTAGGGTAAAAAGGTGCTGAAATTTAAATGAAGTGCCTTTTCTCGTATACAAAATACTCATAGAACACCACCAGAAGGAAATCAAATTATTTTCTCAAAGGAAGAACATACAATAGTCTGTTTCTGGTGATCTTTCCAATAAACTTAAAATAAATACTTGAAAACATCAGCCTAACGTTTTCAAGGTTGTTTAGTGTGTAGTAAATGTGTCAAGTTGCTGGTCCTGGTGAGCAAGCTCTGACAGTGAAGTAACAGCCATCAAATGTTGGGTGTTTCATTCATACAAAATCCAGGCAAGTCACCTTAAAGGGACACTATCACTTTTACACTTTAGGGTGAAAAGGTGCTGAAATTTAAATGAAGTGCCTTTTCTCATATACAAAATACTCATAGAACACCACCAGAAGGAAATCAAATTATTTTCTCAAAGGAAGAACAAACAATAGTCAGTTTCTGGTGATCTTTCCAATAAACTTAAAATAAATACTTGAAAACATCCGCCTAATGTTTTCAAGGTTGTTTAGGCTCATTATGGATATTATGAAAGTAACTGAATTAGAAAACATCCCTGGGCTGGCTATATTCATTGACTTTAAGAAAGCCTTCGACACGGTCGACTGGAATTTTCTTCACAAGACCCTAGAAGCTTTTAACTTCGGTCCATGCATTCAAAAGTGGATAAAAACCTTTTACACGGATTGCTCCAGTTGCTTCATAAACAACGGATATGCGTCTGAGTTTTTCATGCCTGAGAGAGGCGTTCGACAAGGCTGTCCACTCTCGGGTATTTTATTTGTCCTATGTGCTGAAATCCTAGCCAATGCAATAAGAACTGACAAAACTATTCAAGGAATTAATATACACAACAAAGAATTTAAGCTTTCTCAATATGCCGATGACACAACTGCCTTTGTCTCTGACCTAAAATCTGCAAATAACTTGTTCCAATTATTGTCAAACTTCCAGGAATGTTCAGGCCTAGAGATTAATAAAAGCAAAACTGAAGGTATGTGGTTGGGCGCGAACAGAAACAATACAACAGAGCCCCTTGGAATAGCTTGGCCTTCCAACTCAATACTCGCATTAGGTATTCATTTTTCACATGACGATGAAGTTGCATATAAGAAAAACTTCGAACAAAAACTGAACTCAATGAAAAGCCTTCTCAACTTATGGTATCCTAGAAACCTCACTTTATATGGCCGTATAACGATTCTAAAATCTCTCGCAATCTCTAAACTCGTATATAATACATCAGTGCTCACCTTTCCTTCGAAATTTGTCAACATGGTAAATCAAGCAATTACCCAATTTGTGTGGAACAAGAAAGTTAAAATAAAACAAAAGACTATGATCGGCCCGAGAGAAAAAGGTGGACTAGATATGCCTGATTTTGAAATAATCAACGATGCACTTAAAGTTTCCTGGATAAAAAGACTCAACGACAGTAATGAAACTTCAAGTTGGAGCTACATACCATTGAGCTACCTAAGGGATGTTGGAGGCTTGTTTCTACTTCAATGTAATTTTGACTTAAAAGCACTTAAAATTGAAATACCCCTTGCTTTTTACTCGGAAGCTCTCTACGCGTGGGGAAAAATAAATTATTTTTCTCCTAACACCAAAGAACAAGTTTTGAATGAAATTATTTGGAACAATCGTTTCATTAAAGTTGGTGGTGTTTCTGTTTATTACAAAAAATGGCATGAAGCCGGAGTCATTAAAATCAAAGACATTTTCCAAAACAATGCTTTTCTATCTTTTCCTGAGTTCTGCTCTAGATTTAAAATCAAAGCTAACTTTCTTACGTATCATGGAGTATGCCACTCAATCCCTAGAGAATGGGTTAATATCCTAAAAGGAAACATCCAGGCGCCTTTGGATGGTGAAGATAACAATAGAATACCTTTGAATAAGCTCTCTTGCAAATCGGCTACACGATTCTTTGTCAAAAAAAAGTTTGTAACACCTACTGCCGAAAAAAGGATGGTAAAAGCAAATTTGAATGAAAAAACAATACAACTCGTATATAGCCTTCCTTTCAAAGTTACTAAGGACACCAGACTCGCCATCTTTCAATTTAAAATTATACATCACATTCTGCCAACAAACTCAACACTTTTTAGAGACGCACTTAAAGAAACCGATAAATGTCACCTATGCTCTGAAAGACAAACACTAGCTCATCTTTTCGCTTCCTGTTCAAAAGTTAAGAGCTTTTGGTCTCATTTTACTAATTGGTGGAATTTCAAAAACTCCGAGTCAATAACTCTTGATGAAAACATGATCATTTACGGTGTTGCCAATGACTTCTCTCGTCGACTTGGTTTAAACCTCTGCTTGATTATCGCAAAACATTACATTTACACTGCCTCCAGAAAAGAAGAAGAGTACTACTGGGAAGCTTTCATGGCCGTTCTTGAAAGTAAAATTCAGATAGAGATGCATAAATCTAAGAAACAGATACAGTTGTAATCCGTAACAATAACTATAGAAATAAGTATATATAAAAATAAACACATATAGAAATAATAGATATAATAACAACAAAAGTAGGCACCCAGGTTTCCTGTTCTCTGTAATATATTCTTTTTTTTTTAGTTTCTGCATGCCCTTTGTGTAACGTAAATTATTCTCTGTAAGTAAGCTATGTATTGTAGTGTATTGTAATTGTAAGTAAGCTATGTATTGTAATGTATTGTAAGTCAGTGTTAATCAATAAACTGCTTTATCTAAAAAAAAAAAAAAAAAAAAAAAAAAAACAGCCATCAAATGTTGGGTGTTTCATTCATACAAAATCCAGGCAAGTCACCTTAAAGGGACACTATCACTTTTACACTTTAGGGTGAAAAGGTGCTGAAATTTAAATGAAGTGCCTTTTCTCATATACAAAATACTCATAGAACACCACCAGAAGGAAATCAAATTATTTTCTCAAAGGAAGAACAAACAATAGTCAGTTTCTGGTGATCTTTCCAATAAACTTAAAATAAATACTTGAAAACATCCGCCTAATGTTTTCAAGGTTGTTTAGTGTGTAGTAAATGTGTCAAGTTGCTAGTCCTGGTGAGAAAGCTCTGACAGTGAAGTAACAGCCATCAAATGTTAAGTTGGGTGTTTCATTCATACAAAATCCAGGCAAGTCACCTTAAAGGGACACTGTCACTTTTACACTTTAGGGTGAAAAGGTGCTAAAATTTAAATGAAATGCCTTTTCTCATATACAAAATACTCATAGAACACCACCAGAAGGAAATCAAATTATTTTCTCACAGGAAGAACAAACAATAGTCAGTTTCTGGTGATCTTTCCAATAAACTTAAAATAAATACTTGAAAACATCAGCCTAATGTTTTCAAGTTGCAATCCATTTTCCATCCCAGTGATCCACAGCCAAACACACTTACACTGTAACTATAGTCTCAGTGGACTGGCAGAGTACTTTTAAATGAAACGGAACCACAATTTTTTGGGCTTCATCTAATTAGAAAATGTCTTTTAGTTTTTCAAAGTTATAATCTTCAAAAATGGTGACAGCGTCCCTTTAAGGTCGAAATCACGGTCAGTGTCTCCTAAAATATTTTTAGGATATCAAAAGAATTCATACCTCAATTCAATTCTTCACTTCATCTCCTCTGATATATGTGGCACTTATTTTCGAAAACTTGCTCTGCAAGCTGTTCAGTAAAAATAACACCACAAAACAGGTATCAGCCAGAAGATGTTATTAACATCAAAATGTTAATAGTTACTAACATCAAAATGGTCTTTCTCTCCTTCTCTGTCAAAAACATTTTTCTCACAATCAGACTTCAGTGATCAATAATGTTAATAGAGATGATAGTATTTTTATTGTACTACAGTAGCTATATATTAGCTCATATCTTACCCTGGAAATAAAAACAATCTCTACAATAACAACTCTTCAGTTGGTCTCTGACAATATCTTGGTCAGCATCGAATGAAAGCAGACCATCTTTAATACAACTATTTTTGCACTTTTCGGGACCTTTCCCCCCTCCTCTCGAATTTCCTGGGCCTTTGACACCCCTCTCCCTACCCCCTCCCTACGATTTTCAATCCCCTCCATGGGTTGGGGTATGGGTATTTTCTGGAACAACACAGTAGCATTTAGGAATTATCATTCTTTGTAATTTTATCAGTGCAAGTAACAATAACTAGTACTGGCACTGTTCCATAGTTTTCATACATGGGAGATCTTACCCACACACTCAATGTTGGTTCTATCTTGCACAGCATAACAGAGCAATTTTCAAATGAGTGTCGCAAAACAAAAACCTAAGGGATTCCTTCAATTAGTCACAACAGGAACAGAAAACAAAATGAACGAATCACAAATTGGAGCAAATACTAGTAATAAGAGTTAAGTGCAGGAAAATGCATGCAGGCAAGTCACAATTGGTTTTGGTTTTATGTCTGATTAGTTGACAAAGTGGCACAAGCTTTTTTATCCAATCAGAGAGCCTAGCACCAAAGCAAAAACCAAAGCAACAATAACGTTACCTAGACTTTCATCTGAAAATTGCTCTATTTTGTACCACACCAATGAATTTGAAGTGTTGGCATGCACAGTGGCACGAAACACTTAAAAAGTCATTCCAAATAAGGTGGTTAGGTCATGACCCAGAAGGGAGGCACTTCCTTAATTTTGTGGCTTATACAGGGATGTGCCGCTGGGACAGGGTATGGTTTTTGGCCTCTTTGTCCTAAACAGGGTATGTCTGTCCTGAACAGGGTGTGATTTTGTCATTTGTCCTAAACAGCGACCTAAAATGAAGGTTATTGTCCTAAACACGGTAGGTACAGTATTTTAAGGCTGTTTCTGTCCTAAACAGGGACAGGGTTTCAAACCCTCAGCGGCAGTCCTGTATCCAAATACGGGTCAAGTGCTCTTCCCCCCCCCTCCCCCCACCCTCCCCCCACCCAGGATCATGATATATGAGTTCATCACCAGTCAACTTTGTTGAACAATGCTGAACGAGGCAGCCAAACGAGTTAAACATTTTAACGCTTCAATATATCGTTCACTGACTTCAAATCGTTAAAATATTTGGCAATCCCGTTGAATGATGTTCAATTATGCAAATTGTTTTTTCCTGCATGTGTTCAAAACATTGGTTTATGTGCCAGCCTAACAAATTCAACAATGTTTTTCACACGGCAGAGAAGAAATTTTAGATAGTGTTGGCTCGACGGTTTGATGGTAATCAAATGTGACTGACGCCTTTCAACATCATTTAATCATTTACTTTTTCAATGGGATGGCCAAACACGTGCAATATGTCGACTTAAAATCTTTCACGCGCCTGCTAAACAAGCTACGACCGGTAATAATTCATGTCTAACTAAATCAGTGTGAAAATACTCACCTTGCTAGTTGTCCACTACATAATAAACCCAGTTTCAAATAATAGGTTGCCGTCGTGGGATCTTGTTCCAACAAACCACGGCCAATCCGCGCCAAAGAAATGGGCGTTGTCAATTTCTCTGTGATCTTAGTCATCCAGTACAAGTGCTTTCAGTGCGAATGTCTTGATTTTGTACCGAATTGAATCCATTGCAGTTCATATTGATGATAAAAAGGAAATTCCACAGTTTTTCGTCGTCATCGCGGTAGAAAACACCCTAGAAATAAAGCAAAAACTTTGAAAAAAACAAAGCCACTTGCGAAGAATGAAGCACTTTGCTTAGCAACCGCTCTTTTTCAGTCCCAGTTTCCTAGTTTTCCTGTTTGTCGTGCTAGAGCTGGGTCCCTGGGGGCGAGGTTGATCTCAAAGGCGGGAAAACCATAATTATCATAATCAGGAGCCATAATGGGGGACTGTTATAACTTATGCTGCCAACAAAACTCTTTTAAGAGTTTTTAGCTCATATATAAAAATACATTTTAAGTTTGAAACGCTTAAATTATGCTGTTGAATGTCAAGGTGTATTTTAATGTGCTATTCTCCGAGAGCACAGAAATGTCTTACCTTGTCGTGCCTTACCGTCTGAAACTAAACCAATTTTTTTAGAACAACCAGTTTTATTTTTCAACTATTTTTGCACAATTTTGTGTCTCCGAAGGGCGTGGCCAAGTTTTTTTTTTCACTGGGGGAAGAGGGGGGGGGGGAGGTCCCATAAGCTTTGTAAAGTAACCGGTCGCCGGAGAACAGGTGACATTAACGCCTTGGTCGCGAGTTCGTGAGGACACGCGCACTTTCAGCCCTACCCGGTAGTCTAAATGAATAGCGTTTAACACTTACCTCTATAGACGTTTGTTCATTAGCTCTTCTCACAACTGATAAAACTTGTTCTTTCCTTTGTTCTTCAATCTGGAAAACAGATCAGGTGAACTCGTCAAAACATATAAAGAATGAAAAGACAAGTATTACCGAGAGAATTAAACGACAAGTTCCAGGGTTAAAAAGAGTTAAAAGCATCGATACTTGTGTAAGTCAGCAAGAAACGCTTAACTCTGTGTAACTTGTTCAACAGAGATTGAAGTGGAGTATACAGCGACCGATGTGTGATAACTCAGTCAATACTGAACAGAAAAAAAACAACGACAATTAACAAGAAAAGGGGGATGAGGAATGATAGTCTCAAAGCTTGTTCATTGGCATAAAGTAAAAGACAATAGAGAATAACATGAAGCGCACAATTTTCAAACTCCGTTCAGAGCGCTATAAATTGTTATCAAGACGCCATACATAACAAATAAAACCAGGAATGAACTAATTAACAAATTCTAAGCCATCTTCCTTGATTTTGAAGACTGATTTAGTTCATTTAAACTGATACAATGCCGTTATATAAAGGCAAGAACGAAGGGCAATCTTCATTTGGACATTTTTCCGGCCAATATGGTTGTAGCAGTGCGACCAAGTTTGCTATGCACATTGACAAGGCTGGCACTCTCCAGGTTAAAGGAAATTTAAGTTGTCCCTAAACGTTTCAGCATTTATTTGTTGTTGCTGAACCATACTGTATTTCGCTACTTATTGGGGCAAAAGAAGTTGTTAATATACTCACCAGTGGTCTCCGCATACTCTTAAGTTAGACTTGTCTTCTTACTGTTGGTGCTCCAATTTCTTAGCTCCAGCGCTTCATACGAGTTGCCAGCAAATAAGAACATCGCAAAGACGACCAATTTGTAGCAACAAGCTTTCTGTAACGGTCCCCAGTGATTTCACAACGAAGCGTGAAAAACGTGCATCAAATGGTAATTAGCATCTCATTGTCTTCTAAGCTGCATTAATTTTTAGGCAACCTTATACTCTTTAATAACAAAAACAAAAGTTTGTTAAATAACGAATACAGTGCATATAATGTTTGTTGTTGACAATTTATAGCGCGTAAACCTGTTGTTTGCAGCCCATTCGTTGTGCGTATGGCCGGGTTGGCGATAAATCCTAGTTGGCGCGCTACGTAGGATTGCAGTGTGCACACATACTTCTTTGGCAATTTTAAGGTTGTCAAATTAACATCTTCAAGCTACTTGTCAGTGAAAATTATTCTCATTCAATATAAAAAGGTTTCTAGATGTTAAGGTTTAACATACAAACAAACAAAAAATAATGTTTCAGAAAACAACTACGTGCAGTCTTCAGTTAACTTTTGTAGCTACCACCAGTTTATATTTCTTCACGCTCTGACTTCAGTTCATGTCAAAATAGCTGATGTTTAACGATCCTTCTAAGTTAGATAAGGGGGAGTTCGTTTCAAAAGCAAGAAGAAATGAGAATTAAACAACAAGATAAGCTTGGAATCAACTTTAAACTGCCCATAAATTTTTTTTTTTTTGCATAAGTACTATGTAAGGCTAGGTATAAGGAAATAATAATACGAAAAAGTTTCACACCCTTAGACGTATTTCAAACCCGTAAACAGTTTTTTTAGGTTCACCTTCTAGAAGATCAAGCTCTTTAAAGTTACTGAACATTTCATGACAGCAGAGTGCATGCAATTCGGGAGAGACGATGATTTTGAATACGTCATTTAGTTAAGGAAAGTCGGTTGTCAGATCTAGAGCAAAAACATGGTCGTGAAGGTAAGGGAGTGGATTATTTAAAAATTATTCGCCGAAGGCAAAGTAAATACTGCCAAATAATTCGTCGAGGGGATTATTCGACAAAATTTACTGAGCCTGAAGCGGATAACTGTTTTAGTATAATTTTAAGATGTGGTCATCAAAAAGTAAAAAAAAAAAAAAAGAAAAGAAAGGTAAAACTTGACACTAAGCTTAGCAGCCGCGCCTTGAAATGTTATTTTCACCGAATAGCGCGGTGAATATAGCATTAAAATTATACTAAAAACAGTTAATCCCTTCTTCAGTAGCCTAAAACTATTACAAATTAATTCTATCACACCAAAGTATCCCTTAAAGGGAATTTCTTCTGACAAGTCTTTTTCATTGAGATTTAAGTCATGTTTGCATGTACAAACTTAGAAAGCGGAACTCTCTTCTGCCTTTAACGTTTAACCCTTTCACTCCCAGAGTCAGTTATGGAGACGTTTTAGAGTGGTTCTAACTTTTGAGTCTGTGAATATGGTATGACCATTCAAACGAAATCTCTTTAGCAGTACTTTCACATAGTATTATTTATAGCTGAGTATTTTACAAAATGAATCATCATTTTGGGCACAAATGAGATTAAAAAGGATAAAGAAATGAGAAACGCACATGCTTTACATGTTCTCGCCACTATGCAACTACGTGACCACGTGCCTGCATGACCACGGGAGGTAACTGGCTTCCCAGTGGCTTAGAGGTGTGCCGCTGAAAATTTGAAACTGGGCCCTTTTATGACAAAAAGAAGCCTAATGCACTCATATAGGTCACATAATGGAGTACCTGCCCCAGGGGGTAGCTGAACCTCTTTCCCAGGGCTTTTCTGTTTGAGGAGATGTGCGGTTACTTGGCCACGTGCAGAAGGACAACCGCCTAATTTTCTCTGAACTAGTTTCTAAAGCAAATTATACGAACAAGAAAACTACGTTTTAGTTCTGTCATCAGCGTCGCGGTTGGTCTTAGAATGAGGAACATACATTTCATTTTTGAGTAAACCTCTTCAGCAAGTTGTTACTGCTTACCACGTTACAGAAAACGCAAGATAAAGGATCACCTCAGTGACGTCAATCGGCTTGATTCGCATCAAAGTATGGCAGAAAAGAAGTGAAACCCATGTGGAAAGGAGAAAGATGTTGTGCAGCGAGAACAGTGGAAACCTGGACAATGAAAGTTGCACAAATGCGGGCTGCTTTCCAGTCGGATCCTACCTTTTAAGATAAAACTCTACTTTGAGGGCGAAATGTGTCCAGCAACAACGATTGGTAAATACGTATCCCTATGCTCGGCACACTTTTAGAGCATCTTCTTTGGAACCTTGATAGCTTGATAAATCAATTAAGGCGCGCGTTGTCTTAACGATACTTAACCCTATTCAGATCAGGGGTTAGAAGGGCGGACTCTACCCGCATGAACTTTTGACTTGTGACCATGGCAACCGTATTTTGACAAGCAATTTTTTTTTCAGAATTTTGACTTTTTCCCCCTTTTAACGAAAAATGACTTTTTTGAAGTGACTTTTACATGTTTGATCATCTTTGTATTTCGTCATTGATCACAGTGGCTTGTAACAGATCAAGAAGAACAAAATGTTGGGTTCACGATGGCTGCCGTTTGAGAACATGACGTAATAACGTCATTTACTCGTGTTGTGGAGCTTAAAGGAAATATTTTTGAACGTATGTCTGCCCTCTAACTTTCACTGTCATAGCTTTAATCAGTGATTCTTGGGTTAAGGAGGGGAGAGGGGATCCCTCCTCGAGATCAAGATTAACAGATCAAGAAGAACAAAATGTTGGGTTCACGATGGCTGCCGTTTGAGAACATGACCTAATAACGTCATTTACTCGTGTTGTGGAGCTTAAAGGATATATGTTTGGACGTATGTCTGCCCTCTAACTTTCACTGTCATAGCTTTAATCAGTGATTCTTGGGTTAAGGAGGGGAGAGGGGATCCCCCCTCCTGTCCCAGCGGACCAAGAAAGCGTGCTCTGAATAAACTAATGGCCTAATCGACTAAAATTTCAGAAAAGTACCGCATACAATACTACAAACATTCATACAAACTTTATTTTTGACCAGGTACTGTTTAAGAGGCTTAAAATACTATTTGCAGAAAATAAAATCTTACAAGTATTAAAACTAATAAATGTACAAAAGTTAAAATAAAAAGAATTTCAAAATAAAAAATAAAAACCGTAAAGTGCTATGTACAATAACTAATATAAAAAACATCTTCATGCCGCCGTATCCTCTATTTAAAAGAAAGGTACCACGTAGATTCAATTGGTCACTTAATGAAAACTGTGTTGTTCTTTTTTCCAATGACAATATTCGTCTTTTCGATACAATTAACAGTAATTGTTTTATTTTAAATGCAAAATTATCACATGCCCTTGTTGTTTCCATTCAGCAACTAATTGAATATATGTACTTTTTATCGATGCGGATTCTATGGATGTGGCTTATTAAATCTTGCTGACAGCATTTGAAACTAAGACATTCAAGATTTTCGGGGTTTTTTTTTCGGAGAATTTACCGTTCAAAATTCGATTGTGAGGATGGTGGTGATGACGATGACGAAGAAGGGGACGTCCAGGGGGCAACGATAATAATAATAATAATAATAATAATAATAATAATAATAATAATAATAGCAATAATAGTAATAATTTTTTTTTTTTAAATAATTAATAATACCTTTATTGATAGTCATAGTGAAAATACAATGGACAAATAAGAATAAGATGCTAAGAAATTACAATCAATTATTAGTAATAATAATAATAATAATAATAATAATAAAAACTTTATTTACGTGTCAAAATTGATCTAGCTCCCTGTAAAGACGGGGTGCTAATTGGGGACACACTAAATAATGCCTGAAAGACAATAGAGTACCATGATTGTTGCTGAGATGGTGTTTTTAATAACAACAAACCAATAGCAGACATGTATGTTTAGTGAGCGGTCGATTTCGTTTACGTGACTGAACGGGAAGTGCGCAGAGTGTGTTACTCGTTTCCTCACGTGCAGGAGTAAAGTAATCCATCAATTTCTATCACTAAAACTACTTTCATTGGAAGATCAATACGAAGTCATTATCTAGCTTGTAAACAGGCTCCGCGGTGGAAAAAACGCGGAAAATTATCGAGCCGTATGTCGTGTTTGGCTCGCCCCGCTCGTCAACTTTTTTACGGTTTTTTTCGCAACGCGGATCCTGTTCATACGCAAACACTCTTATGTTTTCTAACTCATCAAGTCGGCGAACAAGAATTCTACCCTCAACGGGAGTGAATATTAGTAATGAATGGCAAGGCTAAAATGTAAAAGAGATAAAATTAATAAGAGCCTGAGAGATATGCTTTAATTTTCAGTATACCGAGAGGGCCAGGTCGTGGAGTCTCTACAATTTAGGCAAAACTTGTATTTAGTAATACTAAGAATTTTTTCTAGACATACTTCTAGACCACCAAAAGGAAGGATACTGTTTCTTAAGAAGAGAAATTAAAAAACTTATAAATGACCTATTTTTTTCAATCTGTAATCCTTAACCATCTTCAGGTCTTCCGTAGCGATCAAGGGAATAGTTTCAGAAATTGTAAAAAAAAAAGTTTTAAGTACAACTGCACAGATAAGAACAAAGCCCTGCTTATAGATATAACCAAGTCTTTTGGTCCGTTCAGTATTGCATATCGTCGTCAGTGAATGAGATTGCGTATGATTACAATCTTAAATATGACGGTGCTTCTTACTATGCATAATTCTGGGCATCAGTAGGATCATAGAGCGAGGTCCCATAAATCTGTGCGAATTCTTTCGCGATTTTTAAAGTGAACGTAAAGAAAAAAGGGGGAGGAGAATTGATGAATTTTAAGAAAATTGAAAATTGTTAAGAATTAAAGGTGAATTAAAATTGAAATTTAAAGTTAACGATAAATAGAAGGACACCAAACAGTTCACAAACAACCACAAATGCTCTTGCGTGGGGGTGGACTGTCTTGGGGTGTGTACAAAAATTTTATCCCTTTTTTATTTTCTTCTCAAATCAAATCCTCTTTCCCAAAAAAATAACTGTAATCCCCCTCCCTCCACTTACAACCATTGCAGCAGGAGTACACAAAAAACTCGAAGAAAATGGAAGACATTTGAAAGTATATGCCAGAGAACGTAAACGTGGACGGGAATTAAAGACCCCTTAAAGAATTAAAGACCCCTTTATTGTTTTATCCGTACATAGTTTTATTGTTTTATTGAAAATATTTACAGATTTTTATATTATATCTTAGCACTTTGTCTTTCTTTTACCAATTTTTGTCTGTGGCAATACTTCCAAAGTAGCGATCTTGCGAACTGTAATAAGCTAATTGTATTCTGACCAAGTTAATAACGGTCACTTACTACTTACTTGTTTACTTCTTCTAAAATGAAAATAAAAAGCCACGACTTAAATGTACAAATGGTCCCCTTGCTTCCCCGCCAAAGACGTCATCGTCCGTGTCAGGCTGTGAACTGATCTGATCATAAAACGACGTTCTGTTAAAAAGTTATGTCTACCACTAAAAGTCTCAGTAGGTAACTTGGTAATTAAAATTATGCTATTCATTCACGGCAACCCATATAAACAAACAAACAAACAAACAAACAAACAGAAAAACCCTTTTATGTGACATGAACTGAGTTAATATATTAACGAACGTAAACTGGCCACAGGGAAAGAGGTCTAAAAGCTGATGGTTTAACAACTAGAGCAATATCTCTGTTTAGTATACAGTGTTTTGCAAGCATGATTAAATTGATTTCAATTGAATGAATGGAGGTGTTGAATTGACCGAAAAAATAGTGCCAAATAATAAATTTAACTACTTGGTGATATTAATTGTTGGGAACCGTACTAGGGAACATTTTGGTACGGGTCTCCCCACTACGACCCTCGTTTATCATTTCTGTCAGATTCCAGTGGCATCATTATATGCCCCTCCACTTCCCCCCCCCCCCCCCACCTTCCTCAAGCATTTACCATTTTGTCTGCACAGTGGTCCATTTATTAGTACAGTGTTAGTAGGAGGTCTGCCCGGGGGTATTTGTTATTTTTTTTTCACTATGAAGAATTTCACATTTTTCAGTTCCGAATCAAGCAAAATTGCTGCCTATTTAGCTGATTTCATGAAAAATACACGGAATATTCTTATCAGTCGATTATATATCGATTATATCAGTGATTGCTATCATTATTTTACTAAATTTTGTACTACGGAATATTTTCTCAGTCCCTAATGATGCCGTGGATCGGCGAAAGCTCGGACCAATAAACCAGTGCAGTAATTATAGCTTAAGGCCTCACTCAAACCATTGAACCCTCTGATAGTTGCATTAAAAATCAAGGTGTAATGTGAGGTGTTTTCTTCGAGAGAAATATTAAAAAAGTCTTTTCATGTTGAAAACAAGTAACTTTGCAAGACCACCGTAACAGCTACAAAAAGAACCAATTAGACAAGCTAGGCTGGTTTCACGGCAAGGGAAACCGATGTAATTAAAAATCCAATTTTTAAAAGATATGGCCTTTCTTTCTCGATGTCGAAGAACGACTGTATAATGCCAAACCGTTTGAATAACAACAACAACCAGTTTTTTGGAACTTTTGTACTACAGATAACAATATAATTATGTAAAAAATTCTTACCTCTTTCTTGGGGTCCTATTAAAGAGCCAGTGTCACCCAAAGTGCTTTGCGCGGTTGTGTTTTTGTTTTGAAGTTTGGCTGGCGCGTTTGCAGGACGTTTCGCAAATTATACCCTGCCGCACTGGCCTTTCAGCAAGCTGATATTTACAGTAGTAGCCTCTGAAAACAGTAACATCTTCATCGCTAGATGTTACCGGAGAAAAAACTTTAGAACTGACTTTGTAGTCAACGCGTATGGAGCTTTTATAACAACCGATCGATTGATCGATTGATCGATCGATCGATCTCGATGGACGTAAAACCAGAGTGGCCACTTCCACTCGATATAAAAATAATAAGACAAAAACAAGTAGTAAGAATATTGATGCCTTCATCGCTAGATGTCACTGGAGAAAACTACTCAAGATCTGACTTTGCATTCAATGCGTACAGTCCGATCGATTGATTGCGCGATAGATCGCATCGACCGATGTCGATGGACGCAAAACCAGAATAGCCACTTACACTTTTTGTAAAAATAAAACATAAACAGACAGTGAACACAAGGAATAATTAAGCAAAACGGCACAAGCTCATGACCATAAGCATTATTTTGAAGCAAGCCCATAGCTACTGTTATGTTGTGGTAAATTAACGTTCCTTCTGTTTTCATTCGCAACGAATGTGGCACTATTTCGGCAAACACAGTGTCAGTACTATTGCTGAAACCCGTAGATGTTTTTCTTTCCCTCCGCTACTGATACACATACTCCTTCAGCCGTACAACTTTGGCAGAACCCGGAAGACTCGGCCTTCGCCTGAACTTTCCTGAACCCTACGCCGGAGGCATCCAATTTGAAGATCTCCTTCTCCACCGCGAAAACACTTCAGAATTCGGAAATATACAACGAAATCGATACGGCGACACTTAAATGTCAAGTCAAAATTCACACTAGTGCTTTCAGATCGCTAACGGCAGCGATGGAAGAAGATACAAATCAGACTTCACGACAATCAAGAAAATGGCGTATTTTTCATATATGAGAAATGTACCTAGGCGTGCAAAGCATTTTGGGTGACACTGGCTCTTTAAAGATTAGAGAGAAAAGGAAACAATGGAGATGTTTTCAGCAGGGTATTGGTATCATTTCATAGCCAGAATTACTTATTATAAGTGTAGTTGCAAATCCATCTTTCTTATGAGAAATGAAACAATTCTGTGTCGTCACTGATTCAAAGCTGTTAATTGAAATCTGTCGAAAAAAACTCATTTGGACACTGTACAACTGCCAAAAAACTACGTACTACTTGGTACGGCACATGAGAGGCACGGCGTCTGAACTGGGCCTTAGTCACATGCTAATCATAGCCCTGAGGAATAGCACGGTATGCTTCCTTTTGTTTATGCGAGGATCTCCGCAAACTGAGCCAGCATGGCTAAGCAGGCCAGTTTGGCTCATTGGCCTCTTAAGGTCCAGTTATACGGGCAACATTTTTGTGCAACCTTCCTCGCAACAATGTTGCATTGCAAGTTGAGATTGTTTGTTGCACGTATTACCACTTCTGCGCATAACAAATTTTCATGTTGCAAAAAGTAGAAGCAACAAATTTGTTGCACAAAAAAGTGTTAATATGTGCAAGAAACAATCTCAACTTGCAACACAACAATGTTGCGCAAAAAGTTTTACGAAAATGTTGCTCATATTACTGGGCCTTAAGAGGCTAATGAGCCAAACTGGCCTGGTTAGCCATCTTAGTCCAGTTAGGTGGGATCCTGGTAAGGCAATGCTGGGATCCCAGGTAGCCAGGTAGAAAATTTTTAGTGTAAGGGTGTATGCTCAGCAAACTGGGTATACACTTCCTTGTGATCCACTTTTGCTTCAGAACATAACAGCTCACCAGTAAGTCAATATTTTTCTTCTCTTTCTATATAACACCTAAAAGTTCATTACACCTTAAGGCTGAACCCAGATAAATTTGTTTAAGAGTATGGATTGGGTGCATCCTCACCCTTGGGGAGGGGGGTGGTACTCAGTAAAGTTTTATATGGAGAGGCTCTGTCTGAAGGTTCAAACCCTTCTCTTTTAATATACTAATATTTACCAAAATGGTACAGAGAGCAAAATTTGCACCCCTTTGATATACCTCAAGGATAAACCAAAACCATAGAATTTCCTATAATTGCCTAATTTTGCCCGGGCTTTCAGTCGTTCTGGTTCAGCTACTCAAAGGTTGCAAGCTTTTATGTGTTTCGTGTTGTCATTTCTACAGAAATTTGGTACACTTTCCCAAACTTTTCTTTAAGCCACCATCTTGTCCACTTTTCAGTTGATTTTGTAACCTTTTCATATACTAAAATTACATTTTTTTTCCTACCCTTTAGTAAACTGTGAGCTTAAAAAAAAGTCACCACCTTTGGCCAGAGCCTCCCCGTAAAACCATAAATAGGGAGTAACCCGCTTCCTCCCAGGATCCTCACTTGAAAATGTGTGGTAACCTAATATAATATTCTAGATTGACTGACTGGTATGATTTTTTTTTTTTGGTATTTGTAGATGTGGTTTCATTTGAGACAAAAAGTATTAATACTTAGGGGCAGAAGGAACAATTTCAGGGTGAGTAAAGATAACAAAAAGATGGAAAACAAGGATGACAGTTTGACTCCCAAATGCAGATGAATCAGACACCATTGCTTGCCCAATCTTGTGGTTTGGGAGGGAGAATTCCCCTTTTGTGGGCATGTCACAAATTATTTAATAGTATTTTACATGTAATGTAATGCACTGATAGAGAAAAGGAGATGATGAAGATGACAAGTTATATCTATGTGTCCCCCATACATGCCCCATACCATTGGACCAACTACAGCCAGCAGGTACATATTACATTACCTGTAATTGCAAAGTGAAGTTAAAACGTTTGTTGGGCTACACTAGAACTGTACTTGAATCTCAGCCGCTTAGATATGAGCACTTTCTTAGCTGTTGAAATCATTCTTGTGTTTCTTAAATCTCCTTATGTTAATATTAATGATCCAAAACAATTGCATTTGTGTATTTATTACAAATTTAACATACCTGTTATGGCAGTAAGCCAAAGACAAAAGCTTAACAAGTAAACAACATCTCACTTCTAGCTGTCTTTATTCAGTCGGGGTTTGACAGTTATTCTCGTTATTCTTGACAAAACAGGAACAACTGAATAGTGAATTTGCAGTACAGTAGTGGCACCAGTTAACATCTTTCTGGTTAAGGCTTCCAATTCTTGTTAAGGGCGGTGTCTTGTTTTGTTACTGCACATACATTCTGCACATCTCAGGATATTCAGGGTAATAAATCCATGACTACCGTCTCGAATATAACAAATCTAATCACTGTCCATGTAGGTAGGTGAAGTCAGTGTAGTGAGCATAGTCGGTGTAGTTCGTGTAGTCAGTGTAGTCACTGTAGTTCGTGTAGTCGGTGTAGTCAAGTATAGTTGGTGTAGTCGGTGTAGTCAGTGTAGTCTGTAGTTAATTTAGTTGTGTAGTTGGGGTGGTCAGTGTTGTCGTGACTACGCTGACTACACCGACTACACTGACTACACCCACTACACCAGCTGACTACACCGACTACTCTGACTACGATGGCCAGTACACCGACTACACTGACTACGCTGACTACACCGACTACGCTGACTACACGGACTGCACCGACTACACCGACTACGCTGACTACGCTGACTAGTACACCGACTACACTGACTACGCTGACTACACGGACTACGCTGACTACACCGACTACACTGACTACACGGACTACGCTGACTACACCGACTACACTGACTACGCTGACTAGTACACCGACTACACTGACTGCGCTGACTACACGGACTACGCTGACTACACCGACTACACTGACTACGCTGACTAGTACACCGACTACACTGACTACGCTGACTACACGGACTACGCTGACTACACCGACTACACTGACTACACGGACTACGCTGACTACACCGACTACACTGACTACGCTGACTAGTACACCGACTACACTGACTACGCTGACTACACGGACTACGCTGACAACACCGACTACACTGACTACACGGACTACGCTGACTACACCGACTACACTGACTACGCTGACTAGTACACCGACTACACTGACTACACCAGCTACACGGACTACACTGACTACACCGACTACACTGACTGCACCGACTACACTGACTACGCTGACTACACCGACTACATCAACTACACTGACTACACCCACTACACCAACTGACTACACCGACTACTCTGACTAGTACACCGACTACACTGACTACGCTGACTACACTGACTACGCTGACTACACCGACTACACCGACTACACCGACTACGCTGACAACACCGACTACACTGACTACACCGACTACGCTGACTACACCGACTACACTGACTACGCTGACTACACTGACTACGCTGACTACACTGACTACGCTGACTACACCGACTACACCGACTACACCGACTACACCGACTACGCTGACAACACCGACTACACTGACTGCACCGACTACACCGACCACACCGACTACACCGACCACACTGACTACACTGGCTACACCGACTACACACGACTACACTGACTACACCAACTACACTGACTACACACGACTACCCTGACTACAATGACTACTACTTCAACAAACTACACTACATACAGCAAATACATTCTCTCTTTCAATTGCATAAGATAGAGATAGACTATGAAATGTATATTCGTGACAGTAGTCATGGATGCTTTACCATTCAGGTTTTTTAAGGAATTTGCCCCCTTATACCAATTTTTTTTTGTGCGGTTTAAGACTATGTGGAAACAGCAGATCTTAGTAAGGGCTTCCAATAACCCTTGCTAAGATCCACTTTTCCCCCATAGTCATAACCTTTGCAAAAATGCATCTGTATTAATTAGGAGGCACCGTCCTTAAGAAAAATAAAGCTATCAACATGTTTGTCACATATGGTGGGTCAGATTTGTTGTATTACCACTATATTTTAGTACCATTCTACTGGGACACGAGTTACATCTACATGCAACTCTGAACCATTATTTTCTTTTATAAACCCGAAGTGCTCTCATGTGCTTGCCTTTCCTTTCTTGTTTTGTACGATTTCAAAAGAGCCATATGAGCCTTTGAGATCGCCATGTTTGTTGACAAAGTGACGGTCAATTCTCCAAGAAGTGGGGGGGGGGGGAGGGGTAGAGATAATATTCGAACCACCATTTTGCACACAGACAAGACCCTGGAAACAAATGAAGTCTGTTGTTTTATGAAAACAAAGTAATATTGTTACTTGATTTCAAAACAGTGGACATAACGTACAGCAGAGAACAATAGAGGCATTTTTCAATGGAGGGAAAAGAACCACAGGACATCATTTGAAAACTATCTTAACTATCGATAATTTACTTAACTATCACGATTGTCATCGATAGTTGAATTTTGCGATCAATGCGTCGCTATTGGAACGCTCCAATGGCAATGTATTGATAGTTCAATCTATTGTTACACTCCTATGCATGTTAGGAGTCTATGCTACTTTTCATCCTGTACAATGTCTTACAAGGTAGTGATAAAAATATTATCATTTGCCAACAATACACATATAGCCCAGAACCTCATATGGGGTCACTTTTTAACGCTTCCATTATTTTCAATTTAGTTAAGTGTTATTATACATATTATCTTCTCAGGCTGTGGTTGGTACATGTACATGTACCTGATGAATAGCACATGCATGGGGATACACCTATGTATCTTCAAAATATTAGTCAAAGTAAAGATGTTGCATTCTTAGCTAGGGTAGGGAATGAAAGAGCTATATGAAACTTGAACCGAAATGTCTGAAGCTGTTCTTAAGTTAAACTCAGATCATTACACCATGGTTACCTTGTACTTGCTTACTGTTTTCATTTTTTTGTTATTTCCACAGGTCTCAAGATACAAAGCTAATCCCAAAACAAAAACAACAAAATACATGCAATGGCGTAAGCAATATAAATAGCCAAGGGCATCACAAGGATTACTACAGTGTATTTTTAATGTCGTCACTTTTTGACACCCCTAAGTGGTATCAATCACACAGATGCAGATTCATTTGCTTAGGTGATGCTGCTGGTGCTCGTTGGTGTAACCAATGTGCCTGCATTATTTTTGCATTACTTTTCTTAAATGTCTATTTTTAAAAGCCCTTATTGAAGGCATGTATCCATGCCTATTATGAATTCATACAGTGTAGTGGTTGTAGACCAGTGTGTTGATGCAAACCTACTGAGAAGGTCTGCTTATAAGGTTTTCTATGCTGGAAATGTTCAACGCGTTATTTCTTCAACAATAAAGATTACAGAAAAGGCTTTTTGTCTGTCATCTCACTACATGGTCTACAATGTAGTCGCCCTTTTTCAATTTACATGATATTTGCAGGCTCCTTTATTCGACTTACATGGCATTTACAGGCTCCTTTATTTGATTTACATGAAAATTTACAGGCTCCTTTATTCGATTTACAGGCTCTTAACAGGCTCCTTTATTTGATTTACATGAAAATTTACAGGATCCTTTATTCGATTTACATGATATTTACAGGCTACTTTATTCGATTTACATGAAGATTTACAGGCCCCTTTATTCGATTTACAAGGTATTTACAGGCTCCTTTATTCGATTTACATGATATTTACAGGCTCCTTTATTCGATTTACATTGTATTGACAGGCTCCTTTATTTGATTTACGTGAAAATTTACAGGCTCCTTTATTCGATTTACATGATATTTACAGGCTCCTTTATTTGATTGACATGATTTTTACAGGCTCCTTTATTCGATTTACATTAAAAATTTACAGGCTCCTTTATTCGATTTACATGATATTTACAGGCTCCTTTATTTGATTGACATGATTTTTACAGGCTCCTTTATTCGATTTACATTAAAAATTTACAGGCTCCTTTATTCGATTTACATGATATTTACAGGCTCCTTTATTCGATTTACATGGTTTTTACAGGTTCCTTTATTCGATTTACATGAAAATTTACAGGCTCCTTAATTCGATTTACATGGTTTTTACAGGCTCCTTTATACGATTTACAGGCTCCTTTATTCGATTTACATGGTATTTACAGGCTCCTTTATTTGATTTACATGAAAATTTACAGGCTCCTTTATTCCATTTACATGATATTAACAGGCTCCTTTATTTGATTTACATGAAAATTTACATGCTCCTTTTTTCGATTTACAGGCTCTTTTATTCGATTTACATGCTATTTACAGGCTCCTTTATTTGATTTACATGAAAATTTACAGGCTCCTTTATTCCATTTACATGATATTTACAGGCTCCTTTGTTCGATTTACGTGAAAATTTGCGGGCTCCTTTGTTTGATTTACGTGAGGATTTGCGGGCTCCTTTATGCCATTTACATGATATTTACAGGCTCCTTTGTTCGATTTACATGGTATTTACAGGCTCCTTTATTCGATTTACATGATATTTACAGGCTCCTTTATTCGATTTACATGATATTTACAGGCTCCTTTATTCGATTTACATGATATTTACAGGCTCCTTTATTCGATTTACATGGTATTTACATGGTTTATGTCCCTTGGTTTGAGAAATTTACAGGATCGTCTTCATAATTTACATGTTTCACTTAAAATATTTACATGTTTTTGACAGGAATATCTCAAAACATGTAAATGGGTAAAAGTATGGAAATTATCATTTACAGTATCTTTTTGACGATTTACATGTTATTTACATGTTTTTTACATAGTATGTAAATTTTCAACTTTTCCAGTGGTTTTCATTTTATTGTTAAAGCAGTCACGTTCGATCTGGCAACAGCTACTCTAATTTGTATATTGCAGCAAGTGAACATTTTTTGTTTACAAACTACGCAAGGATCCAAGAGACTAAACAAATACATGAGCTTTCCTTAATCATAAGAAAAATCTGATAAAACATCTGCTTACAGCTCAAAGTGATCCTTAAAAACGGGGAACGGTGAAGAAAAACAAAGAGTGATGCGAGGCATATGCCGTTTGCTGAATGCCTGGTGATATAAGGCTTAAATTAAACAAAGCGTTCCGGGAGGCAAAACTTGCGGTGTGCCGGTAGGTTAACTTTTTTCTCCCCCCTTATGACGGATAGGGATGTGGAAAAGAGGTATATAGCAAGTGAGATTTAGGAACAGCCTATATCGTGGAGATGCCATTTTAGCAATAGAAAATTTTTTCCGTGTTTGCATAGCCTGATATAAACACGAGAGCAGTTGGAAGAATTCGAGACAGTTATGCAAACCCGAGACGAATTCGAGGGCTTGCATAACTTTCGAGAATTCTCCCAACCCCTCGAGTGTTTATATCAGCCTATGCAAACACAAGATAAAGTTTTCTATTGCTTCCATAAAATAACTTTAGTCTTCTCAAAAATCGTGACGTCACAACTGTGTTTACCTACTCTCATGAGACTCTCATGCAAACACACCTCTCAGGCAATCAGAGCGCGCGTCAGTAGTATCTTAGTTATTGTCAAGAGAGGATAAAACAAGAGAGGATAAAGTATTGTATAAATTACATTATAACATAGCTAGCAAACCCGCGCAATCAAATTCACCTTACGTAAGCGTGCTCAATAATCCTGTTGACTGCACGCTGGTGGCGTGAGCAAGCTTAACTTTGTTTTTTTTCTGTCTGTAGCGGCCTAAAGTGTATTCTTCGCGAGCAACTCGGCAAGTAAATGACCACTAAGAGTACACTAAGGAGAAAGTACAACAGCGAAATTGCTACAGAGTGTTTGATTTCTTGCTGTGTTTACGATTTCTTTCACCGTCGCACTCTCAACAAATGTTCATTATTAAGAGGTAGGCCTTATATGGAAAACCTTTGACTCCGAAATATCAAGACATGACACAAAATAAAACACAGTACAACTGACGAGAACCGTTTAATAACAAGCGTCACACGTTTCCGGTGATTCACTACCAAAATCAAATTAAAAAACCACTGACAACCAGAAAGGACGACATTTTTCTCGGCTATAATTATACTACACAAAATAACATCGTTTTACCCGCAGACGATGTAGCTCTTTATCAAGCAGCTCCAAGTGTTCAAATAAAATAGAATGTAATGCAAAATAAGTTGAATAATCGCTTTCCCAGTTGTTTGATTCATTGTTGTTGTACCACATTCCGTCCGCGGTCTCTGAACCTAGAAACACCATGCTTTGTGCTCGTTTCAACTCTCGCAGCTACAATGCTGAAATTATACAGCTTCAATTCGCTTTGGACGATGAATACAACAGTTTTTCTGGAGACATCAAACCTATACCACATTTTGGAGCCAATAATTGGAAGACTTTTTAAAAACATTATTCTCGGACGTTCACTTCGGAGCAGTTTCATTGATCCCATTCAGCTTTGCAAAGAAACGCTGCAACACTTTGCAAGGTTTTGGCGCCTTTTTCGTTCAGTCATGTGATCAATCATTGTTCTTTTTCTCTCTCTTTCTCGTTCTTTCCCCGATCTTTATTGATTTTTATGGTAGCTAGTGATTGAATTTTGAATCAACAGCGCATTGATTCGTGCTGTTCAGTATAATTTCAAATTTCAACGGAAGCGAAATGGAACTGCAGCATCCTGCCGAAAAAATACTATTTTAGTAAGCTTATAATCGTTCAGTTTTCGCCGGCATATCAACTGGCTATGTTATAAAACAATTGGTTCATGCTTTTAGCTGTGCTTACATCGAGTCATAGATGCACTTGGGAAGTTTGGAGAGCACTCAAGAAGCTAGAGTTGCTCTCGGCTGCCCCTCGAGCAAATCTTACGCTTTTCTCGTGCTCTCCAACTTCCCACGTGCATCCATAACTCGATGTACGCACGCTAAAGCATGAACCAATTGTTATTTCTCCAGGATTTTTAAAAAGTTCTTAAATACCAGCAAATTTAACTCAGAAGTACTGATTAAACATCATCTAAACTGTATAAATAATGGGCGTGTCATATGAAGATGTTCCTAATCTAAGTTTTGGGAAAAGCTGGAAAAGTTTTATAGCTTTTTCCCTACCCCGTATTCTGAATGTGGTTGAACACTTACCTCCAACAACTGAATTATTCATGATTTTATCCTGATGATTGGATCTGAAATTTTTAAGTATTAATTGCTGTAAGACACATACCCATGATCAAGCAAATAAAGAACAAAAAGAGTCCCAAGCTCAAGATAGTGTCTCACTGACACAAGTTTATCAAGAGATTTTGTTCAAAATCTCACCTTCTCTTGCCGATAGCTATCCATATTGAGTAAACTCTAAAAAGGAGGAATGCACATAAAAAGACGCATTAATTTAGTTGTGTTTGTTAAGGTAGAATTATCGTGCGATATTTCTCCCACCAAAATAACAACACAAAAGAGAAAGCGTACTTTTCTCGATAGGTTTGAAACTTTTCGCGTATTCTTTGGGTATAAGGATGAATTATAGTGTATCTTGGGAAGAAAATATATTTTTTAAGCTTGAAAGTTTGCTGCAAGTTAAACATTTCTTATGTTAAATACATGTTAACGCAACAGCTTTGTAGAACGAGCGGTTCTTATTGTTTTGGGGGCTCTCGAGAAACGGGCCTCGGGTGACCAATGATAAGCTATTATCTGTGACAGTTTCAATGTTCCAAAAGCTGAAGCATATGTATTCTTCACAAAAGTAATCTGATCCTTAGTGCGATTACGTGAAAGTCCACTGCAAGCTACACTGTATAACAGATATTATTAAAAACTGGACTAGGTATATTGGATTTCTAGCATTTTGATTGGCTCAACGGAGCTAGGCTATCAGCTCATATACCTGCTGCGACCAAATATGGTCAATGAACACTCAACAACAAAGTGAGCTGAAAGTTTTTCCTCGCGAGCAACCCGGCGAGAAAAATGGACGAGAAAAATCAATTGCCAGCAAATTCAAATTAAGTAGAAATTCCAACAACGTCACCAACAAGCATCACCAACAGCGTCGTCTAACACAAGTCAAAATTGTTCGAAGAAACTGTGCAGAAATAGAAATTTAAGCATTAAGCGTTGTGTTTACGATTAATTTCTTTCATCGATCGTCACGTCGATCATTGAAATTGAACAAACGGTAGGTATTATCAGAAAGGATTTCCACTTCAAAATATCAAGACAATACATAAAATAAAACACAATGAAATGGGGCTGGAGCATTTAATAAAAACTATCACACATTCATGGCGAGTCGGTGCGAAAATCATGAAGCAGTCTAAACAAGTGCTAAAAAAATACAGCTGCAAACTACCAAGAGGGAAGGAAGGGCGAGATTGTTTTTCGGCTTTAACATGCAAAATCAGGACACTGGTTTACCTGCACTTGTTGTAGCTCTGTGTTCCAACAGGTCCAAATGCTCAGTTAGAAATTGGATGCCATGTAAACGGAGTTGAATCGCTTTTCCAGTTGTTTGAATGTTGTTTTTACCATTCCGTCCGCAACCTCTAAACCGAGAACAACTGCATTTTGCTCTTTGCGTTTAACAAACTATGATGGTGAATTCTAATGTTCCTCGCTACAGTAATCTTGCTTCTGAGCTGCATAGAAAATACCTCTTCAAGTTCAACTGTTCAAATTTGTCCCGCTTCAGTTCGATCAAACACGCACATGATGGCTCCGTTGTGCGAACAGATTACAAACTTGTTCAGTTTCAACTCCAGCAGCCGTATGGTGAAATTGCACAGCTTCAATCCGCTTTGAACGATGATTACAACAACGTTCAGGAAAAATCAAACATGTACCATATTTCAGAGCCAATAATTAGAAGATTTTTTTTCCAAAACGTGTGCTACTTTGTTCACTTTCGAGCAGTTTTCATTGATTCATTCAGCTTTGCAATGAAACGCTGCAACACTTCGCAAGGTTTTGGCGCCTTTTTCGTTTAGTCATGTGTTCGATTCTTGTTCCGCTTAAATTTCTTTTCTCATTTTTCCCGTTCTTTCTGATTTCTTTTTTAAATAGTGGTTAAGTTTTTAATAAAACAATTATTCTACTCGGGCTCGCTGGATATCAAATGATTATAACCAACTCGGCGCTACGCGCCTCGTTGGTTATCTATCATTCGATATCCAGCGCGCCCTCGTAGAATAATTGTTAATTAGCAGGGGGGGGATAGAAGCGAGGCCTGGGACCGAGAAACGATGTTCTCACAACTTGCAAAGCGGTCCAGTCAAAACGTGAACAGCGGTGTTCGTAATAATAAATATTTCCGATCGACCAGGAGGGAGTGATGAACTTAGGCCTGGGCACTAGTGCCGGTATTGGCTAACGAAGATCCGAGGTGTCTGGCCATCGTGACGTCACATATAAGCCGGGCCGGGAAATTCAAAGGTAAGTGAACAAATGGCTTCCTCGCAAATGTTTACAGTCCAGTTTCTCCAAAAGAACAGATCAAAACAATGAAAGAACGAAAGGTATGCTGCATGCTATAACATAAAATTTATTCTCAACGCAATTTGGTCCTCAAAACAAAAATAACAAATTAGCGATAAGACTCAGAAGATTTCACGGACGCTTTGGTCGATCGATTGAAATCGTGATCAAGATCACCTTTCAGAAGCTGTATCTCACAAACCCCAAGATGTGTCGCTTGGAGACAAAAACATAACTTTTACATGTATAAACTCTTTCCAATTTTAGAGAAATAAAATTGTGTAACAATTTCACAAAAATGATCAGTGGCTTTAAACATCTTTAAAATGTGGAGAAGAATACTCCAACGCAAACAAACGTTTACTGTGAAGTCATGTGCTTGGTTCGAAGTTAATAATGGGGCACAGGAATTCCTTACTTTGCTAAACTATCTAGTAAAAACGACAAAGACGACAACATTTTCTCGCGGCGAAGCAAAACAGCTGACGCGCCCGCTTTCCGGCCAAATTTGTGCTGATAACTGATTGTACTCTTATTGAATAATTATAAAAAAAACACAGTCTATCAAAAACGCCAACTTTCTCAGGTTACTGATGTTTAGTGCTAACAAGGCCCTCTCTTTACTAGAATGGTCCTCGGTTTGACTGTTTTAAAATTAATTAATCTTTGAAAATCAAATGACACAGGACCAATTCAATTTATTTGCGAAACGGTCATCTTGATCGTCAGTTGTGAATCAAGTAGACGGTCAAACTCTTTCTAAAACAAGGTGCAACCTGGACTGGAAATCTAGAGGAAACTGGAGGTATTGAGAATAAATCACTGAATCACTGATCCAGATGGTACTCAAATATATCTAATAGTTTTCACAGAAAAGGACAGTACCAGATCAGCGAAAATTTGTTTCCTCAGGTGTCCGCATAATTTGCGAGCTGATTCAGATTTTTATGTTGTTCTGTAAACGTGTAGTTTACACGGGTTAAATGAGGTGGCAAGATTTACTAAGTTTGATTACTCTTTCCCTAGCAATTAAATATCACTATTCTTTCCTTATACAGAAGATGGAAGCAAATACTGTAGGAAAAGTTTACGTTTAAGTGCTAAACATACCCTTCTAGGTTCGCCTTGTATTATACTCAGCTAAACAAACGGACTGATCATTTTTTAGGTAAGTACTATACCACTTGTTTTAACTTGGGTATTTTAATTTATTAAGCTATAGGCTAGTCCGTAGCCAAGTTTCAAGTTTCCCTGTGGTATATAACTGAAATAAACACATTTTTTCGGGCGCGGGCAATAACAATTTTCCCACATAATTCTTCAATCCCGAAGAGTAAACATAATTCTTAAAACACTATTTAAGTGTGATTTTAACGTTAAGGCAAAGAACAACTTACCTAGATCGAAATAGGGATGACTAAAATTCCATTACCCAAGAAAATAAGCTAAACTGAAAGCTTAATAGCACAAAAAATACGTTTGTAGCCCGGACCCCAACATTAGTTTGCCAGCGCTATTTTAGAAAGCTCGGCAAACTCGCGCGCTTTTCACGTCGTGTCGTCACGATGGCCAGACACCTCTAAGCAGCCGAGCTGGCAAGTTCATCACTCCCTCCTGGATCGACATAGCGATCAACTTATTTGGCTATTGCTACTTTTAGGGGACTCGCGCTATATAGGAAAAAACAGAGAAAAACTGTCTGAGTACACACGCAAAAATGACGAGTGACAAAATTGATGGTGCACGTTTATTAGCGAGAAAAACAAATGAAAACAAAATGAATAACGGTTAAACACTCATCTACAGTATTTAGGGTTAAGCACTAATCTACAGTGATTAGGCCTAAGAACTCATCTACACTACTTAGGGTTAAGCGCTGATTCTACGACGGTTACTTGTTATTGTTAAGTTTAGTCATTGCTAAGCTTTGTACAGTTAATTGAATTCGTCGTTTTTGCGCGTGCATTCAGACAATGTTTTTTCTATGTAGCGCGATCGCCCTGAAAGTAACGAAAGCCACTTATTTGGAGTAGTTTTCAAAATTTATGTGTCTTTTGTGGGGGGAAAGTAAGCAGTGAGTGACTAATCTCTCATGGACCTTACTGTCAGTTTCGTACAAGAGAATATTCGATGGAAGCGACACCGATGAAAACCCTTCTGTTTTCGCACTGGCTTGTTTGTTGCACTGGCGAGTGGATCAGCTGCGAGCTGTACGGCAGTCACGTTTCGCTTGTTTATACTTGGAGAACAGGTTTGCGACAAAAGTTTCAAAGTTGAATGCTAGAATTAGATAATTCAACGTAAATAAAATTCTCGCCGAGAGAAAGCGCTTGAACTATTCAGGATTTTATTTCTTGTTCTCGGCGACGTAATTTTGGTCTTTGTCTACCGCTGAACTGATGCATGTGATAACTAAAAATACTGGGGTAACTGTCAGTGTTTCTTTTTACATCTCATTCTGTAACGAGTTGATAGCATGAGATGAGACAGTTATGGCTGTACTGGGTTTGCATATTTTCCTCCAGTGGTCTACATAAATTGCAACGGGAAATGTGCCAAAAAACATCGATGGAAATAAATTCAATCAAAACTGCTATAACATAATGGAAACAATACCTACGCACAAAATACGACTTTTATCATCAATAATTCAGTTATGTGTTAACAAGATCATTTCACAGTTCAGTACTTTGAACCCGATCCTGGTTTTTAACCCAACTCCAGAAAATTCTATCTGGTTCTATACAGTCGACCAGCGCAGACTGCATTGATCAAAGCGTTACTGTTCTACTTTGCGACTAAAAAACTCCAAGAGTAAACTTTTGTCTTCATAAGAAGCAAAAAGCACGAAAACATGATAAAAGTGTAAAATACGATCAGTTCGTCAATTACCTAAACGAAAGGACAAAACTGAATCCGCCACGTTTGGCTGCCATAATTTTTCCCTTCAGCGTCCGAGTTCCGTTGGAACATGCAACATCTGCGCACGCGCAGGAGCCATACCGCTGACTAGAACCTCACAGATTGCTTTGCAAGTTGTGAGAACATCGTTTAGATTTCATTAAAGAGAATGTGTGGGAAGTTGCTTTCCCCCCACCCCTCCACCCTGAGATATTAGTAACAGCCTTAGATATGCTTCTTCAGTATAACCGGAAAGCCCCTCCGTGATAGGGGGTCACGACATAACAAATGTAAAGATAACCCTTTAACAAACGTCTTTATGATCATCTTTTACAGCCTGTTGGAGATGACGATTCTGTCATGGGGATCTCTACAATTTTAGGTAAAAATTGTATTAAAGTAAAACTATGATTCTTTCTTGTACACACAGTACTTCTATAGACCACCAAGAGGAAAATTATAGTGTTTCTTTAGAAGGGTCGGAATAAAAAACTTGAAAGAAGTCCTTAAGGTGATTCCATTCAATTGCATTGCGCATCCTTTCTGCGCATCATTTTTTGCGTGATTAGCGCGCGCACGAGCGCGCGCGCGTTCGGAACTTGATAGGTTTCCTATGGAGGCTGATCTGTTCAGAGAAATAAATGGTCGTTTTCTCCCAAACGAACTCGGTGACCCTACCTTTTTATTCCATTTATTTAAGGAAAATACGACTTTACATGACATATTCAAATTTGAAGAATTTTTCATTATTCAATTTTGAAATATTCCGGTTGATTCACTGTTACAGTCAGATTTTAGGCGTTTCACTGCAACCGTGCAGACGCTCGATTTGCCTATTATTTCAAAGTAGTTTAGTTGTTACGGCAATTTTGAGACGTTTTACTGTAACGTTGTTCTTCTATCGTTAGAATAATGCTTATATTTCATTGCTAGTAATAACTTTGTTGAAGTAATGGGTGTCTCTAGTACAAGGATAGGTTTTTTTAATATTGCTGTCTAAAGATAGCAAAGTACCCATATACTACAGCCCCGTAGCGTGAAATCGGACACGGTGACCCCCGCTTTTTATTTTATTTTTTTAATGTACTAGGTGTAATTAGTAACTGTGCAAAGTTTCAGCAAATTCTCATTACAACTTCTTTTTCGATGGAATCACCTTAAGAGCCGTTGTCAGTAACTTTCGAGAATCCGGCGACAGAGCCGAAAATTCGAATTTCTTTTTATTTGCCCAAAAGAACCCTTTTGGTGAACTATTTCCAAAAATAATATTAAAAAGTTCCAGTGAGTTTTTATTTTGGCAAAAAAACGGAAAGTTCGAATTTGGCCTAAACGGGCCTTCGGACCCGATGTAAATTATGCAAAATAGTACATTTTCAAAACGCTCGTACAAGACAACGAAAACTTGCCTGGAATTAATCTTTGCACAGTTTGTTAGACATCTCTTGAACTTGCTTTCAAAGTAAACTTTACGTCGATCTAAACGTTCTTTTCTTGATATCCACGCGCGTAAAGAGTACAGTATTTCCTATTCCGTTGATACACTGAATTTTACCAATTTTTAGAAGACCATATCATCAGGGGTATACGAATATCTAGGTCATAAAAGGGCTCTTTGGAATCGGAAATGCTTGTTGTTTATCATATTAAAATATTTAGTTTGGCCCGTGAAAAGGAAGAGCGCAAGGTGAAAATATGTGGAGTGCACTTTGACAGATTTCGCCATTTCTTTACTGTACTCCTATTTCAAGTCACATATGCTTTTCAGACACAACGGTCGACGTTTCTGGTCTGTACCATACTGCTTTTATACTGAAAGTAAGCTAAAGCATTTCCTTATCTTAAATCTAGTTACAAAGCGATGTTTTGACTTTATTTTACACGAGTTTCACATAATAGAACAATCAGACGATGAAAGATCCCTGTCGACAATGTGATGTTTTGATAACCCGATGTTACCCTGTCGCACGAATATTTCGCTTTTCAGACTTTTCCAAACTAACTATCGTTACTTTAGGGCAGAAATTAAATTTTTTTATGTTTAAGTACGTGAATTCGAGTAAAAAGAAACCTTGAATAAATATGCCATTAAGTCATTTTACGATAAGGGAATTCGGCGGGCATAGATGCTATCAGAAATCTCCTTATGCAAATGAAAAGGCGTCTGCGCGATGTTTTTGTGTTGCTTTATAAGACTTAAACGCTGGCGCGTAAATAGCATGTTTTTGCAGTCCACTTGCTAAAATACATTTGCCAATGAAGCTTATTAGCTTTGATATTTGTTTGTTAAGATTTTTTGAAAATATAATGCAATCAGGCCATTCACACTGACTCATTCCGCGATCAGAATAGATAACTCTATAACCAGACTTAAAAAATCATTCCACTGTTAAGCTATACGGTGATTTACTTACTTGCAATGTTTGAATGAGTTTCTGTTCCCTCACAAAGCAATCCTTAGCTGACATTTCGTACAATGGGCACGTCGGACAAAAATGATGAATGCCGGCCAAAAGCGAGTTGCATGTTGCGTGACAATTGAAATGTGATACAGTAGCGCGGCGGAGAAATGACCAGGAAATGACTGTCAATATTTGCGTTTCTTATGACAGCTTTTCTTTCTTTCGTTCGTTCCTTCTTTATTAAAAAAAAAAACAAACGTTTCAAGTTATACTCGATGAATTAAAACAAGAAACACGATAGTTTCATATTCTATTCAGTCATGATGTGAAGTCCAAAAAAATCTATCCTGTGTGAATTTTGGGGATGCTTTTTATGGGGCCAGTAATTCAGGCCATTTATTTATTCATTTATTTTATTTTTAAATTTTTGGGTAACTTTTATGTTAACGGTCCTGTAATGTATTTACTCAATTTACTCTTGTAGCCCCTGAAGAAGGCTTGTCTTGCAAACCGAAATATCGTGCAAATTGTTGTTACATACATTTTTTTTACTTTACGTATTTCGTCTTCTGTGTAAGGATCATTCGTTCCGTATGTTTTTTTAGGGGAAGGGGATCCTGGCGCGCGAGCGTGGAGGGAGCAAGAACGCGACAAGATTTTCCCGCCTCTCCCGGTTTCCCCAAGTCGTTGTATCAAACAATAAGCAAGCTAACGCCCTCAAATAAACCGGCGTTTCCCAACGATACATAGCCTGCGTAGCAGTCGTTTCTGTTTCCTTTTAGCCAAGCAAAAGAAGTGTGAGGCAAGCGGGATACGCGCGAGGGCATGGGGCGAAAAAGAGGAAAACAATTAGAAGCGGGGAAGGGGTGAGGGGCTAGACGATACATCATGGATCGCCGTTGCGAAACGGCCGAGTTCCGTCGCAAAGAAATTGGCAACGGTGATCTGGCAAATTGGCAAAATTCGCAACGGCGCTCCATGATGTATTGCTGGGAAACGCCGGTTTAGTTGAGGGCGTTAGTTTGTTTATCGTTTGATACAGAGACCTGAGGACAGGGGGGAAAATCCTTCCCGCCATCTTGTCGCGTTTGCGCTCGCTCCCTCCGGCTCTCGCGCGCCAGGATCTCCCTCCCCTCCCCACCCCCTCCCCTGTTTCTAGAGCTTTCCTAGTAGCCGTTCCTCTTTATGTGGAAAACTTTTAACTAATGTACACGTTCGCTCTACTTCTTTTCTAAACTATTAACCTCATCCGGACCAATTTCTAATGACTTCAGGTGTGGGCGAACGTCCTTATTGCAATCTCTAAGCGTAACACATTGCAAATCATGTGGATCTCTTGACCTTGCTCCGCACAGCGAAGTGAGGCGAAATAAGGACGAAAGACTGGAAGTTGCCATTGTGAATTTACATAATAGCTCTCCGAACAAAATGTTACTTTCAAAAGATAATGAAACTATCGTGTTTCTTGTTTTAATTCATCGAGCATAACCTGAAAGGTTTTTTATTATTGTTATTAAGAAGAAACGAATGAAAGAAAGAAAAGCTGTCGTACGCTTAGAGATTGCAATAAGGACGTTCACCCACACCTGAAGTCATTAGAAATTGGTCCGGATGAGGTTAATAGTTTTGGTTAAAAGTTTTCCACATAAAGAGGAACGGCTACTAGGAAAGCTCTAGAAAGAGGAGGAGGGAGTGGGGAGGGGAGGGAGATCCTGGCGCGCGAACGCGACAAGATGGCGGGAAGGATTTTCCCGCCTCTCCCCAGGTCTCTGTATCAAACGATAAACAAACTAACGCCCTCAACTAAACCGGTGTTTCCCGGGGATACATCATGGATCGCCGTTGCAAATTTTGCCGATTTGCCAGATCACCGTTGCCAATTTCTTCGCGACGGAACTGGGCCGTTTCGCAACGGCGATTCATGATGTATCGTCTAGCCCCTCACCCCTTCCCCGCTTCTAATTGTTTTCTTCTTTTTCGCCCCATGCCCTCGCGCGTATCCCGCTTGCCTCACACTTCTTTCGCTTGGCTAAAAGGAAACAGAAACGACTGCTACACAGGCTATGCATCGTTGGGAAACGCCGGTTTATTTGAGGGCGTTAGCTTGTTTATCGTTTGATACAGCGACTTGGGGAGACCGGGAGAAGCGGGAAAATCTTGTCGCGTTCTCGCTCCCTCCACGCTCGCGCGCCAGGAGCCCCTTCTCCTAAAAAAAACATACGGAACGAATGATCCTTACGGCAGTTTATAAAGAAAGACACAGAAGACGGAATACGTAAAGTAAAAAAATGTATCAGTAACAACAATTTGCACGATATTTCGGTTTGCAAGACAAGCCTTCTTCAGGGGCTACAAGAGTAAATTGAGTAAATACATTACAGGACCGTTAACATAAAAGTTACCCAAAAATTTAAAAATAAAATAAATGAATAAATAAATGGCCTGAATTACTGGCCCCATAAAAAGCATCCCCAAAATTCACACAGGATAGATTTTTTTGGACTTCACATCATGACTGAATAGAATATGAAACTATCGTGTTTCTTGTTTTAATTCATCGAGTATAACTTGAAACGTTTGTTTTTTTTTTTTTTATAAAGAAGGAACGAACGAAAGAAAGAAAAGCTGTCATAAGAAACGCAAATATTGACAGTCATTTCCTGGTCATTTCTCCGCCGCGCTACTGTATCACATTTCAATTGTCACGCAACATGCAACTCGCTTTTGGCCGGCATTCATCATTTTTGTCCGACGTGCCCATTGTACGAAATGTCAGCTAAGGATTGCTTTGTGAGGGAACAGAAACTCATTCAAACATTGCAAGTAAGTAAATCACCGTATAGCTTAACAGTGGAATGATTTTTTAAGTCTGGTTATAGAGTTATCTATTCTGATCGCGGAATGAGTCAGTGTGAATGGCCTGATTGCATTATATTTTCAAAAAATCTTAACAAGCAAATATCAAAGCTAATAAGCTTCATTGGCAAATGTATTTTAGCAAGTGGACTGCAAAAACATGCTATTTACGCGCCAGCGTTTAAGTCTTATAAAGCAACACAAAAACATCGCGCAGACGCCTTTTCATTTGCATAAGGAGATTTCTGATAGCATCTATGCCCGCCGAATGCCATTATCGTAAAGTGACTTAATGGCATATTTATTCAAGGTTCCTTTTTACTCGAATTCACGTACTTAAACATTTAAAATTTTAATATCTGCCCTAAAGTAACGATAGTTAGTTTGGAAAAGTCTGAAAAGCGAAATATTCGTGCGACAGGGTAACATCGGGTTATCAAAACATCACATTGTCGACAGGGATCTTTCATCGTCTGATTGTTCTATTATGTGAAACTCGCGTAAAATAAAGTCAAAACATCGCTTTGTAACTAGATTTAAGATAAGGAAATGCTTTAGCTTACTTTCAGTATAAAAGCAGTATGGTACAGACCAGAAACGTCGACCGTTGTGCCTGAAAAGCATATGTGACTTGAAATAGGAGTACAGTAAAGAAATGGCGAAATCTGTCAAAGTGCACTCCACATATTTTCACCTCGCGCTCTTCCTTTTCACGGGCCAAACTAAATATTTTAATATGATAAACAACAAGCATTTCCGATTCCAAAGAGCCCTTTTATGACCTAGATATTTGTATATCCCCGATGATATGGTCTTCTAAAAATTGGTAAAATTCGGTGTATCAACGGAATAGGAAATACTGTACTCTTTACGCGCGTGGATATCAAGAAAAGAACGTTTAGATCGACGTAAAGTTTACTTTGAAAGCAAGTTCAAGAGATGTCTAACCAGCTGTGAAAAGACCAATTCCAGGCAAGTTTTCGTTGTCTTGTACGAGCGTTTTGAAAATGTACTAATTTGCATAATTTACATCGGGTCCGAAGGCCCGTTTAGGCCAATTTCGAACTTTCCGTTTTTTTGCCAAAATAAACACTCGCTGGAACTTTTTAATATTATTTTCGAAAATAGTTCACCAAAAGGGTTCTTTTGGGCAAATAAAAAGAAATTTGAATTTTCGGCTCTGTCGCCGGATTCTCGAAAGTTACTGACAACGGCTCTTAATACCTTATTTTTTCAAGCTGTAATCCGTAACCACCTTAGGTCATTTGTAGTTATATTGAGGTTATAGTTTTAAAAATCGCAGAAAAATAAGATTAATTTTAAGTAGTACTGTACCGTTTTTTTTTATTTCAATTTTTTTCTATTTCACATCGCTGTCAGTGATTGAGACTGTATACCACAAAGTCATACCACAATCTCATAGAGGGAAAAACTATGTATAGGTTCTGCGCATCTCGGGATATTCCGAGAAACTCAACCAACTAAAGACGGAGGTATTTTGCGCGGTTCTTGTTATGTATTTTAAACTTCTTAGAATTATCAATGTAGTAGTGGAAGTTAAGAGTGCACGAAAAACTCGAAAGAAAATGCAATAAATTTGAAAGCATTGCAAGAGAACTTAAAGCGAGCGTAAAAGTCAGCAAAAATGAAGCCCCTTCATTTAAGATGGCAGCTCACATTGACAATCTTCCGAACCGAAAAAGATGGCGACTGGAACATTTACCCATATTTCTTAACACACAAAAACCCTAATAACGCTCATAAAAACGCAAAGAGAAGTTCCAAAAACTTCAAACTTAGCATACATAATGTTGCTAGCACAGGGAAAAATTTTTGCAAAAAAGAGCTTTTTATTTGCCTATTGGCTGTGTTAGGTTTCCAAAGCATTATGGTAAAATGTACAGCTGCCGGTGGATTGGGCCCCTCGCGTTTCCACCAGATACAGCATCGTCATCTCCAATAGGCTATGAAATATGATCATAAAGACGTTTATTAAAAGGTTATCTCTACATTTGTTATGTCTAAAAATCTTGGTAATTTCAATATTTCTTTTATAGTTTAAATGTAACAAGAACATAACAGCCCTGTTGTTAATCGATACTATCAAGCCTATCCACCCGTTCAGTGTTGCACATTGTCGTGCGCAGACAATGAGTTCCGAGATTCAAACTGAAAGCAAAAGTACCGATACTTAAATAACCCATTAAAAGAACATCAAACTCTAGTATCTTGTTCAAGAGGGAATTGAGCGGTATCAGTTCAAAGACCAGTTTGTATCATATCTTCTTATCCTCTCTTGATCTTCGTCAACAAGGGAATAAAACGACAATGGGCACAAGAAATGTCACATTGGTGCTCAATTGATCAAATCAGTTTCTGGTTTGGCAAAAGGGTATCGAGACGACAATAAAGCACACAGTTTACAGACTGTGCTCAGCTATGCCAAGCTATCGTCTTGTATAAATTTATTCAGAAGAATTTGGAAGGTTCTTTAAACTCATTCAAACCGCTCTAATGTCGCTTTCTTAGGCAAACGTTAATTTGGACATTTTCTTTCAGCAATGCAGTGTTCAGTGTAGGTCAGCTGGAGAGAGTTTCAAGGGCGTTGACACGGCAATCTTGTTTAATTACAAGGAAATTTTAAAAGTTGTCCCCTAAAATATCGGTAGTTGGTTGAACTCAATTCGTAAATAACTGAAAGTGTTTCGGTACTTACTGAGGTAAAGTTAATTGTTCATATACTCACACGATTTCATCAGTCATACACCGACGATGCTCCAATTCAAGATTCTTGAGATCTGGCAAACCCAACGAACAACCCGGCAATGTAATGTGAAAATCGCATGAACGTGGAATTTGAAATACACTTTTTTAATAGTGGTCCCAAGTGTTTTCATAACGAAGCACGAAAAACTTTCATCAGACATAGTATCTTTTTGTCGTATCTGAACTGCATTAATTTTCTGACACCTTATATTTTCATAACAAAAGCAAAATCTTTTGAAATACCACAGAGCATGAAATGTTTTGGGAACTTTCGTTGGTTGCTATTAAGTCATAAATACAAGCAATTTTTTTTACAATTGTTTTTGCCTCGTATGGATGAGAAAATTGCCTGCCAAATCAGAGGAAGCTTGTCAAATTATGATGAATTTTGCTCCTGTAGGTGGATAGTCTGAATTTAGCGAAGTTTTAAGGAAAATAGGTCCCAACCCCTTTCGTAATAAATATGTATTATTATGGTTAACTGATCCACGTCATTCTAGTTAGACAGAAGATCTCAAAGCGATTAGCTCTCAAAGCCGGTCAAATGTTCTTATTAAACCGTCAACTGTCAAGAAGTTACATTTTTAACCGGCAACCGCCAAAGCTACTACACCCATTGAGACCTTCTTAGTAGGCTGCGTAGGGCTTCAGAGGTCGGAAAGAGGAGAGACCCTGGGAACGAGGTTGGGCAGGCAAGAACTATGCTAATCTTTCTACTGTAGAGAGAAAACTGGTAATTTAATTTGTTTCCGTTTACAAATATTTGTACACCAGTTGTCAAACTTCTATTGCAGACATATTATTTTCATGCAAATTTGGTAGTCATTTTATTGTTAGGCAGGTATGAGTTCAGCTAGGAGCCCATTTAGAACCATCATATTGCAAATTGTGGGTCTTTCAGGTGCCTTACTTCCAAGGGAAGGAGTGGTGTATAATCCAAGTCGCGGGAATGCTCGTACGAAAGCTTCAAACGAATGCCTGTAACTGTATATTGAATCTCAAACGGCCCGACTGCTGTCTCACCTTTCCCCCACCCTTTTTTTCGGGGGAGGTGGGGTGGGGTACATGCTTGTACTGTTCATTTTCCACTCTCTTCCCCTCCCCCTTCCCCTTCCGCTAGTGTGGCCGCTAGTGTGGCCTCGTTTACCCTTATCATGATCTTCAGATGCCATAAACACCCTGATAAATGTCTTTCGTAAACCATTAACAAGTGCTTTCAAAAAATTAACCCGACGGAATAACTTCGTAAGGTTTTCTGTAATCTCCTGGCAGACACATCGACCTTTTGCTTCTGTAAAAATCACAAAAAGAAAAAGGCGAAACGAAAATACCTGCTTAACAAGGAAAGGCACTTAAGATATCTCGAGATTATCAATAAACCTCGCTAGCCTGCGGGAAATGCACAAAATAAATTAATACACACGTTTATCGTCTTTACAATGAGCGCGTCCTTCTGTTTACCTACAGTATTATTACTAGAAATACGTGACTCGCAGAACCTCGCGAAGCTCAGGCACGGCTTTCTTGTCGTCGACTCTTTCGCCTTCGTTGTTCGCGCTGAATTTCAAGTCGGCGTTCACGCTGAGTTTCAGTTGTAAATCTCCCCCGGAATGGATTTTCAGCCACTTGTTTAATCAGGCGTTGCTTGCTTGTTCACAGACGATGAATAAACATATCAGCACCCAAATAAACGCAGCGAAGCAAGCAAGAAATGAAGAAACACACCGAAGAAACATGAGAGTGCACAACTGTCAGCGGTCGCGATTTGGTTTTGTTGCTAGGCAACTGTGCGGACACCATCGAAATATATATCGGCCGATCGAGATTTGACCGCCCTTAGCGATCCTCGCGCGAACCCCACGCGACAAATTTATAAACCTCGCTACGCTCGGAGGGCCTTCGGCCCTCCTCGCTTCGCGAGGAACAAGGGTTGCGTGATCTTACACAATTAGCAGCGCTGAAATTGGATCTTACGTTCGTGTTGTTTGAGTGGCAGATGAAGAACGAACTTATTATTAGTGCGTATGTATGATCTAGTGTGGATTACGACGCTCCCACAGCACCCGTTATTGACGCTCACTTTACCTCGTGGAACGAAATGGCTCCCTCTTCAAGATATTCGACAAGATGTGGGCTTCAGTTTGTAATTTTTCTCATGCTCTGTTCCTGCATCGGGTATTTTATTATTCTAAACCACAGCGGAAGCTTTAACGGCGAGCACATGACCATCAACTCGACAGTGTCTTTTATACATGTAAACAGCAGATCTAGCATGAGTGGCGAGAATGCCTCGCCCGTTATAGTTATTTTCCCTCATTCTTTTTCTAAAGAGAAGGCTTTACACGAGAACGATGAACGCGTTGTTGATAACCTGCGTGAGTTTCTTCAGTCGACGGACGAATTCGACGGCGCTACATGCTTGCAGCACCCGTCAAAACACAACAGTAGCGAAAATGAAGAACTGAATTATGGTCAAGCCAAGACAGAGAGAAACATTTTTTTGGAATCATCTTGGTGTCGATTTACCCAAAGGAACTGGAGCGTTAACATAAGGAATACAGGCCCAGTTCAGAAAGTAAAACTGCTCAGACTGAGGTTCATAAATACAACATTTCTAGCAGAAAATTCTGGCGAGGAAACGTCGATTATGGTTCAAAAATGCAACATCGTACAAGGTCCATTTGTAATAAGAAAAGATGTCTTTCAAAGAATAGGAGGATTACTCGACGGATTTGGAAAAGTCACCCTGCTCGAGTTTTTTCTTCGTTCTAAAGGCACACTAAGGATGGCAAAGCTAACAAACTGCGCGTGGACGTCCGAAATAACGCGCGTGGACCGAGGAACCCTTGAAGGTTCAAACAACTTCTCAGAATATGTCACAATGGGGAATAAGCACAAGATTCTTCGCATCGTCACGAAAAGTCGAATTGAGTGGACAGCTTGCGTGGCAAACTGGAAATTGTGTCCGGAGAAACCTTACGAGAAGCCGCGAGATCTTTTCCGTATTGCTGCACCGATATGTTGTAGCGTGGTCTTGGGTCAAATGCTGGAGGATTTAAAAAGAGCGCTGGGGAATTTGGGCATAGAATACCGATTACTTTTTGGTACTTTGTTAGGCGCTGTAAGAAGCCAGGCAATCATACCATGGACAATTGACATCGATCTGGCGATTTCAGAGCCGGCGTTTAAAGACAGTGCGACATATCCCGCCCTTCAAAAGGAACTTGGAGCTCTGGGAAATCAATATTTCGTCGGAGAGTCTTTCGGGATGCCGAGAGCTCATATCCTCATGGCACCGTACATAGAGGTGGACACATCTCCATTTTTCGACGGGCCTGATGATTTGGACGGTACCAACGGCTTATTCAGCGAAGAAATTGAGGAATCAGTGAAAGGAATGCTTCCCATTCCATATTCGTGGAGGGATCGTTGTTACGTTGACTTGTATTCCGGTGGCGCCGGTTTGATGAGCGATTCCTCACTTGTCACCATAAACAATCAACAATACACCGTCACGAAAGACGTTGATGGAGCATTAACATACTGGTATGGCAAGGATTATCGCAAGCCTATTCTTCAAGGTAACTGGTCGGGCTTATCAGATGTAGGTTATGCACCTTAGACATGTTAGAAAACTGTTTAAACACATGTTGATAGATGTCCCCACTATTTATATTGGCTGAAAATTAATTGAAGTCGTGGAGAACGGAGTTTTGGTTACCCTAATTTTCTAGCTGCTGTCGGCTTCCCGGAAATGCTGGCTGACCTTATTTGACTTATTTCCAGTCTAAACGACATATTTTTCCCTCCGAAAACGAAAGCAAACCTACGTACTGCAATTTTACGGACTGGGCGTCAACGCACTCCAATTTTAGCAAACACAGAGAAAAAAATGAAAAAACAAACAAACAAACAAACAAACACAGGAACCCTATCTAAGGATCACACCGGGATCACAATACCAAAAGGGGGCCAAATGGATACCCTATTTAATTCTGCGGTACATATCTATATCGCTTTTATATGTTTCCCGTATTGTTTCACCGCCTTTTACTACAACACTAGGGGAATAAGATGTAATTTTAAAAGAAGAATAACAATTTAATTTTGTAACAAGTTGGACTGTTAACATCGGAAGAGCATTTTGGGTTGATAGCAAATTGTCTTGGTGTCCATCTATACATAAAGAACTTTAACTTTTTTTTTCTACTTCATCTGTTAAACATTTTTAAAATCATGAAAAAGTTTGATGGATTTACCGGGCCTTGCACTCACACCAATGACAGCATTTTTAAATTGGTTGATACCTCGAGAAACAATAGATCAATAAGGCCAAAACTTGAAAAAACAAAAATTGTAACATACCTACTCCCACCCCCCACTCCCCACCCCCCTCACCCCCCCAAAAACAGAATTCTATAACCGTATTACAAGCAATCAGGGGCACACCCAACGAGAAAAGTTTAACAAAGTACCTGAAATATCATTTTCTGCTTTCTTAGATTTTTCAGAGCTTTTAAAGGCATATTTGTGTAAGCTAATACAGATTGATCTGTTCGGCGTTTCTACTGAAAATTTAGGCCGCAGAAAATTTTAGGAAACAGAATCCTATCTGCCGAATTTTGGAGCTGCTGATAGCTCTCCGAAATTGCTAGCCGACCTTACTTTGCACTCTGAAATGGCATATTGCCTCGAAAACAATGGGAACTAATAAGCCCTCTTGTTACGAAAGTCCGAGGTGATGTTTCGCCAAAGAAACCTCTAGCTTTCACTGCAGTTAAATGCGAATATCTCAGGCGATTTTAGGCCTTCCGAACAGTTAATCCACGAAACTAACCGTCGGGTGCCCCTGACCAATTGCATGATGATGTTAATGTTTAGGAAATTCCAGCTCAATTTGTCGGTAACACGGCATATGATACTTCACCATTGTGACTTGGTCTAAACTGAACGACTTCATAAAAATTTCTCTTCCTCTGTTCACTTTCCAAGGGCTGATCAAATTATAAGTCCATTGGTATCTATGTAGTAATTAGGGATTCGCATTTTAATTTAATCAGAATTAGGGTTAAATATATAAATATTTTTATTTAATGATACATAAGATTTTATACTTAAATTTTTGGACGATAATGAAGCCTTTATTTAATGATAGATATGATTTTAGATTTAAAACTGAAACAATAATGCAGCCCATAGGATCTCAGATAGTCTCCTACGCAACCGTTTTTTGTGTCGTCACGCAACGCTCCTCCTCTGCTGTGGGGAGGAGTCTTGCGTGACGATACTAAAAACCGCTGCGTAGGAGACTAGATGTTAGATGAAGTGTCCTTTAATTAGAGTACTGGTTTCTGTACGCCAGAAGAGTGTCACCTCAATAGAGCCTTCTTTTTCTTACTATTAATTTACATGCCTGAGTAACATATCTGTTTCATTTCCCGCTAAAATGTGAAGTACGACATGGCCTTCTTCCATCCGTCAAGGGACTTAAGGAGATAATTCTCCATGTTTTAACATCTCTGTGTTTCAGAGAAAACTTTCCTTAACGTCTGACTTGTTCTTGTAAACTTGCGGGAACTTAAGTGTTATAGAGCGTTTTTCAATTGATTGTCGAAAGTAAGTCGCGTTTGTTTTGTTTTGCTCTTCTGTAACTATGCCTTGTGATTGGTTAAAAAACTCGCACCACTTTCTCCATCAACCAGAAATAAAACCAAAACCAATCCGGACGACTCGTGTAGCATGGGTTTTTCCGCGCTCGGGCGTGTTACGTGTATTGACTTCGAGTTCTGATTGGTTCAATTTGTTGTTTGAGTCCGCTGTGATTGGCCAGAGTGATTGCTTTGGTTTTGATTTCACGACACTCAGTTGAAAACTGCTCAAGTGGTGGACTTGATTGTTTTGTACAAAGAAACGAGTATATCGGTAATCTGGTACCAAGTTTGCTAAATGTGAGCAGAAAAGTGGATGCACCACTCAGCTTTAGCTTCAATCGTACGATTTCTATCCATATTTGAAAGAACAAGAAAGCCCATTGGGCATTTTAACCGGCCATTCTGACCCTCCCCACCCCTAGGTTTCACAAATGTTAGCGCGATCCTCTTTTTTTACGAACCGGCGTGACGAAAAGTGTGATTGTGTGACACAATATTTTGACTATAGCGGTACTGGATGACGTAATGTTCAAACTCTGATGACTCAGCTTATCTTTCTTATCGCTTTATTTGTGCTGAAAAACGCAAAATCACTCAAACGTTGAATGTCGATATGAATTCGTCCACAACTGAGAATGCTCACACAGGGACGACGAAGTATTTACTGTTGTGCCTAGACCTTAAATACAAACAGTGAACATAGCAGTAGAATCAAAATATAACGCTTGATAAACACGAGCTCGAGCAGATCGTCAGAGTATGGGGCACGTCAAGATATCTCATGACGTGATGTTTAAATCCAGTTTGCTAACCCGGTAAACAAGCGAGCGGGGACGAAAGTCGCCCACGTCTTTGAAAGCTAACGCGCCTGTCGAGCCGCAATCGATTTCGCGCTCACTCGCCTGTTTTTCTTTTCCTTCACTATCTATCTCTGAACGGAAAGTGAGACTGCTCGTAGCCTTTAGCGAACACCACACGCAAACCACACAATTCCGTCGATAATATTCAGATATTTTCGTTCTTTCAATGCAAAAAGACTCGTAACACCTGCCTTATTAATTAATCTCCTTATTAATGATGATTCCTTCGTATCAACTTCTCGCCTCAAATAAACACTCATTTCTCTCCGTTCACAAGAACTATCATGTACTGATGTGCAATCAACTAGTATTGCATCATCATACTAGTACCAATTCCTTCTCTTCCTAGCCCACGCCGGCAAAACGCAACTGTCCTTTTTGTCCGCTGCGAAATACAAGTTAGCCAATCAGAAACCTTACAATCCACTTCGCAAACCACCCCCCCCCCCCACCCCATAAAACGCCAAGGGAAACTGCCTCTCACGCAAAACGCAACTTTCAAAGCAAATCACATTCACAGAAGCGTGATATGCTCCTGACATCCACAAATCCTTCTGACTCCCACATTTTTACACCCCTCAAAATGTCAATCCCAATAAAAAAAACTCCTGCGCTAAAAAAAATTTTCACCATAACCACTAACTAGATCAGACAACACAGTCAATTTCGCATTCAATCCTATTTTCGCATTCAATCCTATCAAAAATAATGCACGCGCAAGAAGTGGTGCAAGAAGTTCTTGCGCCGCAAGAACACGCAAGCCCGCGCAAGAAGTGAAAGTGCTAGGTTTCTGCAGTTTACCCGCAAGAACATTCGAAACGCAAGAAGTTGAAAATCTAGCCGCAAGAAGTTACTAATGTTAGCGCAAGCCGCAAGAAGGCGCAAGGAGTACTGAGGGTCCAGCCGAAGAAACTTGTAGTGCTCGTGTTAGTGTGAGGTGTTGCAAAAGTAATGAGAGCGAATCTCGCGCTCTATTCTCTTTGAAATATCACCGAGCTTTCGAGCGATTTTTCGCCGTGTTGGCGTGTTGGCGTGTTGGCGCGACAAATCGCCAAGTCAAGCGAAAGTTCACAAGGCTAATCAAAAAATCAGAAAAAATCAAGGAAGCAAATGTTCGAACAACCGAAGTATCGAAGAAAATTCACATCACGAAATGGAATATCCGCCAGCTTTCCGACTGGAAGATAAACACCCGGTAAACATGATCTCCGGCACATGACAAAACATGAACAATTTTTTTAAGCGTGTCTCAGATACAGTGATACGGGTTCAACTCAGAACTGACTCAATTCAGTTTTTCATTCCATCCAAGAAATAGAAACAAAAAGGTCCAAAAGCTATAATTGCGGCAAACTGCGCGAACTCTTCTTTGACAGGCAAGACAAGACCAGACTTACACGTGCAGGAGGTCATGCCATCGCGTGGGTGAAGTCATCAAGAATCCCTGCATCTTTACCAGTTTAATTTCCCAGCAAAAAAGGGATACTCGAAGAAATAGCATAGACATATGGGGCGCTTTCCATTCGACCAAAAATTCCGGTTTGAAATTTCGAAAATTTCCCGTGGCAAATGGAACAGTAAATCGGGAAATTTTCCGGTTGGTTACACCAGCCCGGTGGGACCGAATCGTTCCATTCAGTTTCGGAAAGAAACTTCCAGAAATTTATGACAGAAAGGTACTGCAAGGCGAACTTTTTCCAATGGAACAGTAATTTCCGATCAGAATGGTCCGACCGAAAAAAGCGGTCCACCTCAAAAGGTGGACCTTCTTTTCCGAAAATTTTCCGGTTGGACAGAACCGTTCCATTCAGTTTCGGACCGGAATTTCCGGAAATTTTGGTTGAATGGAAAGCGCCCATGATTTCAACTACACATTCGCCTTTCGACACAGCTCAGTGGTGGTTGGACACGGTTCGCAAAGCATGATGGGGCTATCGATCGATTCGAGCTCAGTTGCAATGAACCTTCGTACTGTGCGGATCTCGAAGAGCAAAAAAATTCAACTACAAGAGCTGGAAATAACAAAGGTGGAAGTTTCTCCGTTTCTTGTGATCTAATTATCCTTTGTTTACATCTGAATTTTTGATGTAACATTTTAACGGCTGGTTTCATGCATTGATCGATTGAACGCGTACACGTGGAGACTTCAATCCCGGGTTTATCAGGAATAAGCCTCTTTAGTAACTTATATGTGCAAACATCTGACAATGAATAGCCTCTTGGGCCATGAAGGACTTAATTCCAATCATCGAAAGTGAAAACACAGATGCCTGGCTTTCTGAGGTCTTGTAATTGCTACAGTTATGTGAAATCGTAAGTTTTGCCCGATGGATAAGCGTCGAGTGCGTGTCATGAAAAACCTTACGAATGTTCATTTTATAGCATTAACAGCCCTTTAACTTCCAGGGTATCCAAAAGCTTCTGTTTCTCAAACATTCTGCTGATGCAGGATTTAGTAATCCTGAAGGGCTTGTCTGAAATTATACTTTCACAGCTTAGCTAAATAAGGCTGTATTAAAATATTATTGTTCAAATTGCTAGCTGTCAATATGAATTAATTGATTTGTTTTGCTTTTGAAAGTAACTGATGCTGGCAAAGTTAGTCTGTGATTGAACGAGAATTCCACTCTCCTTTGCAGCAGACATGAAAATCTGTCTTTAGAAAATTTAACAGAGCTCTCTGTTTAGCCTGTAGAATGTGTGACAATATTATAATTATACAGTGCACTCATATTTTTTTCTCAGCTACTTTAATAAAAGCATTGAATCATTTACCCCCAAAGACATCAAGCAGAAAATAGTTTTCACCCCTTAATGCAGGGTTGTTGGGGGCTTTGCACTGATCTTCACGACAAAATTATCCAGGTCATAGAGAACCTGTTTAGCTTGGATCCTTTTAAAACTAGTGAAGCACATTAGAGCAATACATCCGATGCCATTTCTACAAATCTGTCAATTCTTTCAATGAGTAAAGTGATATTTTTATAATTATTAGAATGCTGTCCCAACTACAGAGCAAGCTCTAACTAAATTTGACCTTTGAGCATTTACCCCTTGCAAACAATGGCCCTGTCCTTCATTTGTTTACTTCAGACCTCTACCTTGTTGAAATGTCAATGGTGGACCCAGAGGAGGGGCCAAGGGAATCCCCCCTTTTTGTTCAAAATAGCAATATACATGAACAAAACAATAATATTGAGTCATATTTTTACTCCAGACTACAACGAAGCAGAGTGCAGATTAGCTTGTGTACAGCAGCATACTCCACTCAGAAAGCATCTGATCTTTTTTGTTGATTTACTCATAGTCAGAATATAGTACAGAATAATACCAAGATATAACTCCACAAAAGTTTTGTATTTTGTTGTCTCCTCTCACCCGCCATTAACCATTAAACTTGTACCCCACCCTCCATGAAAGTCTGGACTCACCACTGGGCACCAAGTCTGCCTGTTAAGTCGAGTAACAGAAACTTAAGGGATGTTTACATAATACAAGTTTGAGTTTCATTCCCTCTTATGGCTCTGTATAACTTTGTTTACATGATTCCAGCACAATATTTCATACCATTAAGAGTCATAGCAGTGCGAGTTTATTCTGGTTGCTGTACCAGATCAAGATTTTCGATCCGGTACAAAAACATGTACCATAATCATGTAGACACAGTAAGACCACTCATTTTGGTGTGAAATCTGTCTCCTGGAAGACAATTCAGTAGAAAACAAATAAGGATTGATATCAATGTAAAAAAATAGATAAAGAATGCGAAAGTAGTGAGTTCCATTTGAAAAGGGATATTTCATCAATTCACAGTTCTCAACCCTATAATGGGTCTCAATAGCTCTAATTGTTATTAATAACAACAAAATTGACAAATTGAAAGGGATGTTAAATCAATAATTCACAGTTCTCCCTCAATGGCTCTGGATTTTATTTCTTACAGCAGATGTACCCCCACTAACTTGAACTCGACCCCCCTCCCACCACCTGCTCACAACTATCTTGAAGTGAAAATATTTTTGTTTTCCTTTGTTGATCTTGCTCACTAATTTATTTAGCTATCTCAAATTTTTGATTTCTCAAACAATTTTTGGTTTCTCTTACATGTCTAAGATAGCGCCCTGAATTTCCAATCTGAGTTACTGATCAATACTGAATTTTTTTAGCTTTCTCAATGGTTCAGTGATGTGACTACATATTAAGTCCCTAAAGCCCAAATAATTTTGGTCATTTCAGCAAACAAAATGTGATTCTTGAAAGTTTGTTGCATACAGGGCAACAGAGCAGACTGAAGAAACCATTTTGCCTCCTAGCCTAAAGACAACAAAGCACAGAAGGGAAAACACTCAATTGGGATGCCACACCATACTATTGATACTTGTCATAATTAAAATAAGACGATCACTCGCGTTAATATTTCGCGGGTAATTTTCACATCTTGCAGCGTGAGAGAAAATTTGGTGTGCGACAAATGCAGACTGGCACTTTTTTAGTATATATTGTGTTACCATTACCATTATTGAGAGCTAACTGTAAACAGGCTACCCAGAACGCTATTCAGGCCAACCGGAGCGCTATTCAGGCTAACCGGAACGTTATTTAGGCTAACCAAAGAGCTATTCAGGCTAACCGGAGTGCCCCAGTCTGCAGTCTGCATTTGTCGCACACCGGAGAAAATTCGACAACTTAAACAACGCATAATTCTCAAACTAGAGGGGCGCTATCGGGCGCTATATGATTTTATAAAAGCAAATTTATCCATCTAAATCTTGGTGTAAAATAAACGGTTTTAGATTTTTGGGTTAGCCTACAAATTCTCAAAATGTAAGACCTACTCAAATATCATGAAAGCACACGTTGCTCGATCCACCTACAACGAAATTGTGCTCAAACTTGACTTACAAAAGATGACCAGATCCAAAACTTTCAAGACATCTAGATACACACCAATCCTAATTATTCTTGTTAAATGTAAGTTGCACTGGGGACAAATAGCACGTTAAAATGACAAGAAGTGAAGCTCACATTCCCGTCAAAGGCCGCCATGTTGATTTCTCGTCCTGGTTAAGAGACTCCTCGTGATTGGCTAATATAACGATCCACCATGCCTTTCGGACCGTGTCCAACCACCACTGGACACAGCTTGCTGCCCGGGGCTTGCTGTCTTGACGGCTTAGAGAACTGCTCATGCATTGCGTTACAAAATGTCATTCAAGCAAATCATACCAAATTTGCATACGGCAGATTTGTGTTAATTAGCCTGTTCCAGGCTCCGAGATAGTGGGGAAAGCGTGAATTGAGAAAAAGAGCGCGAAAAAAAGCGAAGGGGCCATTTTTCCAGATCCCGCGCGTCTTGTTTTCGCGTTCCCTTTCTAATTTTCGTGCCATCCCAACTATCTGAGAGCCTGGAACAGGCTAGGTTAGAATTGACGTGCCGAATTTCTTTCAGATCGCGGAGTTTTAGTTTCCTTCAGATTTTTTTGGTTTACTTCGAAGATTTAAAATGTGATATCGACTTCAGCGTAATGAGTGGAACTATTTTTACAAACATAATGTGTTTTTCCAATTAAGACTTCGGGTATTATTTCTTCTCATCTGAGTGACCATGTTCATTTCTCACACGCGTGAGCGCAACTAATTAAAAGTATTTGTCCGAGTTTAACATGTTGGTGGAAGTACAGCAACACTGAACAGGTGAATGTCGGTTCTTAAATAATGTGACTGATGGACTGTGCTTTGCCATTGTTCCTCATTTAAGTGAAATAAATCGAGCGAAATCAGGCATCCTGCAAGTAGCCGCAAGAAGTTCTCGGCTTGCGGACGCAAAAAGAAGTTCTTGCGCGTGCATTATTTTTGGGCTGTACTGTACAAAAAACCCCAAACCTAAACAACCCTTCGCCGTTCATATCTTAAATACTGTGAATTAAAAGACAAAAACATAGGAAGGTAACATTCAGAAGACAAATATGCGCATGCGTCTTATATAAGACAGTACCGCTCTTGAATACCCGTACCACAAGCTTTACAGCACTTTCTTCGTATGTTAAGCCAACTTGCTTTCACCAAAAACCGTGTCCATTTTATAAACCGGCGGTCGCCATTATGGCGACGGCCGGTTAATAAACAAAGTTCGTGATTTAAGCTCTGTCCGCATCTCTGTCAATCTGCTTCGCATCCTACTTCAGTTGAGTAATGACGCTAATTTGTTATACCAAGGTAAATTTTGAGTTTGGGTTTCTGGATTGTGTTCGTTGTATCTGGGATTTCATTATTCCGGAGTTCGTTATATCAGGGTTCTGTTCCATACATTTTACCGTAACTTTGAGCGGGTTGACGAATGTCGTTCGTTATAACATGGACTTCGTCATACCACGATTCCACTGTAGATGAAAACACAAGTCAGAGAGAATTGTGTGAACTATTACAGGTTGATCTGTTTGGCGTTTTTAGCTGAAACTTCAGGCTGCAGAAAATTTTAGGAACGGAATCAAGTGCCGGGCTGTCGGAAAATGCTAGCTCACCTTACTAATTTTACACTCTAAACGACATATTTGTCCCTCCTCAAACAATAGGAATTAATCAGTTTCCTTGTACGAAAGTCTGAGGTGATGTTTCGCCAAAAAGAAATCTCTAGTTTTCACTGCAATTAAATCCGAATATCTCAGGGGATTTAGGCCTTATGAACAGATATTCCGCCGGAACGAACTGTTGGGTGCCCCTGACAACTTGCTTCAGACACTATGTTTTTTGTTAGCGACAACGTTTATGAAGGACAACTAAATCGTTGTTGTCTGTTGGGGCTCTTAGCTTTTGACTTAGTAAGACCACAGTGAGAAGACGTTGAGAATTCTCTGATCTTTGGTTGAGCAGGATCAATGGAATACTGGAAGTAAAATAATACACGCGGGAAGATGAATGATCAATATAAAATATAAAGATAAAACATCAGGCAATTTTTATTTTTGATAATGATATACTGGTGTATACATTTTTTATTTTTAATACTTTTATTTGTTTTTTCGTTTTTCTTTTCAGGATCAGTCCTGCTTTTTATGATTTTACTTCGAATTCTTAGCCTCTCCACAAAGCAGTCTGTTTATTGCCCTTCTATTTCATGCCTTCTTGTACCTGAGCTCTTGCTAAGGAGCCTTCATAAACCTTCTCAATGTTCATAGATGATCGACATGCGTGCGTGCTACAGCATTCGTTTTTTTTTTTTTTCAAGATAATAATAAAAATGAGCCTGAGCCCTTGCTGACGAGCTTGTTCAAAACCTCACATGATCGACATATGCGAGCAAAATAACAACCGTGGCCGTGAACAAACCAACACTGCCAGGCGCTGCTACTCCGGATTACCAGCAGTCGTTTCTTTCCGCTCAGATACGGCCAAGCAAGCACTCAAGGTCGCACAAAAACCTCCTATCGTTTCCTCAAGCGCATCGAGTTTCCACGCGCCAACGACTTTCGCGCGATATTTACATTGCTTGTGTAACTGCTTCGCACAGATTTTGAACTACAGAACACAGTCTAGCACATAAACACGAATTTAGCAGAAGCTCTTATTTGAATGGTCACCTGACGCTTTAGGACTTTGTCCGTAGACGCAAACTGATTCAAGGCTTGATCAAGCGGCTTTAAATTTAACCGTCTACCCTACCTCGACCCCAGGCGCCGGTTTAGCACGGGCAAACAGGGAGCGTGGGATGTCGTGGGAAGGATGGAAAACGCGCGGAGCGCGTCCGACTGAAAGCAGTGCACCTATCCCACAACGCCAAGCGCACCATCACATAATAAGGAGGGACGCCTGGTGACGAGGCAGCCGTCTACCCTCAAAAAGCTGGGGTTTTTTTTAATTTATTTTTTTTATTGTCAAACGTTTTAACCGTGAAACAGTCTCAAAACCTACGATTTTAGGTCGTTTAGTACCTCCATAAGTGAAGTTGAACGGGGGGGGAGGGTGCCACCCTAAGAATACCTGTTTTGGGAGGACGGTAAAATTTATTCGGGAATCTGAAGATACTGCGGGAAATCGTGGTAAATTGTAACATTACAAGACTAACCTTACCCTTCAGCTACAAATGTCCCACGCTTTATCATCTTGGAACACTCTGATCTCCTCTAAGTACTGAGAAATGGTAATGGAACAAACTAGAGGGTCAATTGAAATGCTGCCGCGGCCTACCAAAGATAATACAAAGATGCCTTCTAGTAATCGGCTTTCCTTTGTGGACACCGTTTTATAATTAATATATGATTATAATCATATTTTTTAAATGTATCGTTTTGAAAGCCGGAATGATACCACTCGAAAAGGAAGCAATTTTCCGAAACACAAGAGTAGGCATAAATTTTAAAATCTTCTAAGGACTTTTTTTAACTATCGTAAACCGTCCAAAACCTATATTTGTAACCGCAACCATCAAGGGCTACTCTTTATAGGCTGCGTAGGGCTGAGTAGAATTTTGCCCCTTCTAGAGCAGGTTTTAGTTCTCAGTTTTTACTTGGCATGCAGGAACTATGCTAATTTTTTCCACTGATAAATTAAATTTGCTTCCGTTCGCAAATATTTGTACATTAGGCAGGGGTCGCGTTCAAAGACATTTCATCATATGTCGAGACCATAGCAGGACGTGACTCATGCTGGAAACAAAAATTAATCCAATTAGCTATGACCCACGTCGGTCGCGCGCGGTAGACATATCGCTGACATATCAAACGGCGGGAAATTGCTTCATGTGTTTACAATTCCAGTGAGTTACATCATGCTACGCTTACTTCTTCTTCTTGCTGCTTTTATGCAGGTGTATTTCAGTTTCATCGATTTCCAGCTTTTAATCATTGCTTACGCACTTCAAAACATTCGACAGAGGAGAGTGATCGCCACAGCATTTTACAGGAGAGTCCTTGAAAGACGGAGACGAAGGATTCGCAGAAGGCTTTGACGTTTACCTCGTCCTGTAAACTCGTGGTTTGAAGTACTGCGACGGATGAAATACCTGATCTTGAATGTGGGAAGGCCCAGACGAGTAGAAGGCCGGGGAATATGAAAAAGGGTAGAATTGGCCGGAATATTGAAAGTTCCGGTTCGCCATGCTTCTCTTGTGTCTGTAAATCGCATCAGTTTTGTCAAAAAAGAGGTGTCGAATGATGTTTTTGACAGAAGCTTTTGTTTTATGGCCTTAAGACCAGATATGACCAGCTCTGAGGCAGGACATCGGCCCTTTTGATCTTATGTCCTCTGCGGCTCGTATGTCCGCTGTCGCAACATAAGGGTCGCGCTTGTCTTGGAGAGGTGATGACACATTTTACGCCTATCCAAACACCTATGTCTTTGAACGCGACCCATGCCTTAGTCGTCCAACTTCCATTGCAAACAACACAGGCTAAAAACAATATGGAGAGGACAGAATCACGAGCCAGACGTTCTTAGCAACCACAAAATACCTTGGGATCCCGCTGAGATAGCAGTCTTTTAGTCCGGTATATCTGCGTGAAGCCCAGTGACTTACTAGCATTCCAATGTAATTAAATCTGTTTTGGTGATCGTTTCTGTTCTACTTTAGGCGTTAATTTTCGCACGAATGTGTTATAATCTTTAGCGTGAAATTCATTAATTGCTTGTTTTTAATTTATTCTATTTTACTTTTGTTCATGGCGTTTGAGAGAAATATAAACAAGTTTTAACTGCGGTTTGGCAGGAAATCGCTCTTTTAGAAAAGTGTAGTTTTGAAGAAGAAAAATTTAGGCTGTTAATCACGCGACGGATTTCCATCGGCAAATTGAAAAAACTACACTGTACTCATGCTCACCGCCCTTTGTGTTAGCTATACTGAAAAATTAAAAATTACATCCCGCTTCACTCAATCGGCTAGGCTCGATTTCTGTCGCTCCCTCACAGCGGCTGGTAATCGAGCCTATCGATCGGCAAACCTGAAACGAGGATATCAACGCTGAAATACTACTTGAAATTATCAGCCGCTTGGATTTCTTCCAGAGGAGCTAACAGTATCCTTTTCCGGTGGGCAATTTATACCGCGTTTACATATTCCACTATAACGACGATGCAAGCCTTCTGCCATGAAATAGTAAAACGTGTAAAAAGACTTATGGTGCCGACATAGGATCTTAGATCAGTATCTAGACTACGCGCTGTCTCTTTTCACGTCAAGCAAATCATAATGCGCGCATCATGTTTCCACTCCACAGGCCATTTTCGCGCCCGCTCGCGTCTCTCGCGTGTCCTTTTATTTGTGTTTTGTCTTCTCGTACACTTTCCAGTATCAGGTACAAAATAAATACAGGGCAAACCAAAATGAACTTACACCGGTTTGAAAGTGGCACCGGCATGAGCTCCTCAAATTTTATCCTGGTTCCATCTTGCGAAATACGGACAGCATACGCTAGCGCAGGGTCCCTTACTAGCGAAGTGTTTTTTGGTTCTTTTGGCACACAGAAAAATGGGCACAAGCATCAGAAAAGGAAAATTTTCAGTCAAAAAAGTGACCATTTAAAAGGCGGGAGTCAAATACACAGGCTTTTCGTACGAATATAAAATAAGACAATAATTCCAAATCGTTTTTTCAGCGGCTTATCCTTGAGGTAGGATTGTTTTTTGGGAGAGGGGGTTACGGATAAAAGGACAAAAAATTGGAGGGTAATTCTTCAGAAAAAATACGAAAAATTGGGGTTTTGCTAAACGCAGGCCCGCGGTCCACCTCACGACCCGCGGCCCGGCGGCCCAACTCACGGCCCGCGGCCCGCGGCCCACAGATTTTTGGTTCTGTTAAAAGAGACGGATGTGAATATTAACAATCAAATGTTTGTTTTTTAGCATAAAGCATCAAAGAGATACAACGATTGCATAGGATTAACATGATTGAAATTGCAAAGAAACCAAAAACTCACCATCGTCCATTTTAGACCACAGTTGACCACACTCCGCTGATGCCTCTCTGAGCATGCGCTTTAATATACCACTGACCAAAAATCTGTGGGCCGCGGGCCGCGGGCCGTGAGGTGGGCCGCCGGGCCGCCGGCCGTGGGCCACGGGCCGTGGGCCGCCAGGCCGCGGGCCTGCTTTTAGCAAAACCCAAAAAATTGTCATCTATTTTACGATGACTTTGAATGCTGCAAACCCTAGAAGTGCCTAGGCATACAGTGATGCCAGGACTCCAACGTGGGTAACCAAAAAGGATATACAAAATTTGCCTAAGTTGTACCTAAATGTCGTCGAAGCAAGAAAATTCTCCAACATGGAAAGCTAAGGAATAGTTAAAATTAAAGTCTTCGCTGTAGAAAAACAATAATAGTTCAAGTTATGGCAATCTCTGTGTACTGATGTTTCGGCTCAAACGCTGCTTTTAGCCTTTGTATGTTCACTTGGCCACTGAAGTGTTATGTTTCTCTCGCGCTGTGGTAAGATCAACAGCAAGAATAGCCATTTCTAGCCTTTTCGCGTCCGGCTAAAGCTAAAATATCGGTGGCAATTAAAATCAGCAAGGTTTGAGCCATGCAAGGAATAATATAACCTCTTTACTTGGCTGCAGAAAGAAAATGCAACTTGAATCGCCTGAGCTGATTCAAGGCTTGATCGAGGGTCACAATAGTGTTAGCCGTCAACCGTCAAGCCGTCTTAAATTCAACCGTGTATCCTGCCTCGTCCCCAGGCGCCGGTTTAGCGCGGGCAAAAAGGGAGCGCGGGGCGTCGTGGGAAGGATGCAAAACGCGAAGCGCGTCGACCAAAAGCAGTGCACCTATCCCACGACGCCACGCGCACCATCATATCATAAGGAGGGACGCCGGGGGACGAGGCAGCCGTCTACCCTCAAAAAAGTATTTTTTTATTGTCAAGCGTTTTAACCGTCAACCAATCTCGAACCTACGATTTTAGGTCGTTTAGTAGCTCCAAAAGTGAAGTTGAAAGGGGGTGCCAACTCTAAGAATACCTGTTGCGGGAAAACGGTAAAATTTATTCGGGAATCTAAAGATTTTGCAGGGAATTGTGGTAAATTGTCAAATTGTAAGACTAACCTTACCCTTCAACGCCACGCTTTATCATCTTGGAAAACTCTGATCTCCTCTAAGTACTTAGAAATGACGATTTCAATAGAACAAACTAGAGGGACAACTTAAATGCTAAAAGATACCTTCTAGTAATTGGCTTTCCTTTGTCGACACCGTTTCTAATTAATATATGATTATAATCATATTTAATACATTTAATATATTAATACATGATTGTAATCATATTTAATCATAGAGCGCTTTTCAAACAAGTGTCGTAAAACCAAAACCAAAGTAATTACCACAGCCAATCACAACAAACACAAATTACCCAATGAACCAATCAGAACTCGAAGCAAATACATGTAACCGGCACCAAGCGCGGGAAAACACGTACGAGGAAGTCACGATTGGTTTGAGTTTTACTTCTGATTGGTCGAGAAAGTGGCGCGAGGTTTTTTAACCAATCACAGAGCGAAGTAAAGCAAAACCAAAGCAAAGCGCGAATTACTTTCGACACTCAATTGAAAACCGCTCTATTTAATATAGACTTAATATCATATATGATGTTAAATCATACTGATCATATACTGATTGTCATCTCACTTTTCACTAAGCCATAATAATTATGCGCACACTGTTAAACGTAGCCTCCTACGCAGTCGTTTTTAGGGGAGTCGTATTCCGACTATTAGCATAGCAGGAGTACCCAACGACACATTTTTCAGAATTGAAGTAATATTGGCCAAAACGCTTTTTAAGTGTCCGCAAACACGTTTTGGGTTAATATTTAACTTCCGTGGGAAAAAATATTCGCTCTGCAGTGCCAGCAAGCTGTAAATTTAATACTTGAAGATGCCAGCCAGAATTCGTGTTCCTTATCGTTTTTGCCAGCCAGAAAGAGATTTTGTGCGAGATTTTCCCAGCAATTGTTCTTGTGACACGATTTTTGCCAGCCAGGGGAGAAAAACACAAAGACTGATGGTGAGATAGTGCAGTAAAGTAATTTTTTTCTGTTAAATCACAATGTATGAATCCCACTTTATTAAATATCACTATCCATTTTACTTACCTCGATGCTTTAACACGCTGAACTCAATACGGAAAAAGTCTACTTCCACTTCTTATGTGGGGATAGCATAAAGTCGTTGTCTTTTGTTGACCATATGTCGCCGGGTAGTGCACATTTGAGTTTATGGTATAAAAGGACCACAACTCCTTTTTCCAGCTGTTAATCTCGAGTATATGATTTGAGGTGGTCTTCCACAGAAAAAATGAATTTTTTTAGAACAGAACTTTGTGGGAAACTTCTACCATCATTTTAGAGTGCTTCACGCCCTGACTTCAATATGACTCTTTTCAGGTCACATGTCATGATAGTTAATGACTAACTGGCCTCTTAAGTGAAAAAAAGGGATGTTCGTGGCAACAACGACAACTCACTAATGAACAGTTGAAAAAGCATCCAATCAACTCTAATGTGTACATAAATAGCATGATTGTGCAATAAACCTCAAACATTGACCAGTTTTCTTTTATTTTTTTATTATGAGTTATAGGACAAAGGATCACTTAATAAGACGTATTTCAAACCTAGATACACTTTGTTAAGCCCCTTTCACACATACACGAATTTTCATACGGTCGATCACGATTTTGGAATTCTTAAAAATCGCAGTGGCGTCGGGACGAAATTCGTGGTCGACCGTAGCAATTCGTGGTGCGCCTTAATGGACCGTGACGACACCTGAAAGGACCACGATGTTTTTGGACATGTCCAAAAAAATCGTGGTGCATCGTGGCACAAACAAATTCTTATACAAACGTAACACCTTCGTAGTAGCATCGTAGTACCACTGTAGCGTTGCCGTGGTCGACCGCAACAGCATCTTGATGATTCGTGATCGATCACATTGGACACCTCACCGACGGCAAGCCAAGACTACGCCACGATGCCAGGACGTTGTCACTACGATGGCTCGACGACCTAACTCGATCTAGCAAAATACTGGCAAGACGTCAACAAGAATCAAATTCACTTCCTGTTCAAAAACCCTGTTCACTTCCTGTTTGTACGACGTGACTACATGGATCATGGTATCGATATCGATCGCATCACATAAATCACAAAAACTTCGTACTGGTATCTTGGCGCATCGTAGTGAAGCCGTATTGTAGTCGTAGTACCCTCTTCCTTATTCGTTGTACGCCGTGACCAATCATAATGATATCGTAACTGTACCCATTCGCGGCAATGCGCAAAGTCGTTCGCGGCAATGCCGTGGCAATGCCGTGGTAATGCCGTATAATTACCGTACCACATCATGACGTCGTCTTGCTAGCGTCCTATTACCTTCTTCACAAGACGTGGCACTCGAGTGACCTTGAAATTTCGCGCTCAAATTGCCACGGTAGACCGCGATTTTTAAAAATTCCAAAATCGTGATCGACCGTACGAAAATTCGTGTATGTGGGAAAGGGGCTTAAATTAGGTTCATTGCACCACGAAAAAGGTGCTTTAGTGTTGATGACAATTTCAGAACAATAGGTTAAAATGCCAGGGAGATATCATTGTTAAGAGTTCCTTTATTCCAAGAAATTGTGTCATTCGAGAAAAACAGTCTTTAAGATAAGAGAACGGATTCTAGACAGTTTAGCCGTCTCTCATTGTCCTAAAAATAATGTCAAATTCAAGTTGCCACACTAAAATACAATTGAACAAAACTGAATGCAAGGCTGGCACTACGGCAAATTATAATAAAGGGCTGATTTATTTAAGGCCAATATTTCGGCTAACAAAATTAGCCTTCCTCAAGGCCAGAGCTATACAGAAGGAAAATGCTATAACGACTCCAAAAATTTGAATTTTAAAATACACAAATGGTTAATGATTAACTAGTTTAGAAATAAGCAAACAAAATGTATATATATATTAATATATAAAAAACAAAAAATGATTATAATGAAAAAAAATTCCTAGATATATAACATGGGATACATATATATAGGGTGCAATGCTGATGTAATACAAACAATGTTTAGATTTGAGTGATCAATGTTCATTCCGTCGGTTTATTCCGTCTGGTGATATGGTTTGACCTCTATGTATGAGGTAAGCTTCTCGTGCTTTCCGGCGGGATTCGCTGGGTGTAGGTTGTAATTGAAGTAAGATAAGACCCACGTCTGTGATAGAGTGGCCAGGTAGACTGAAGTGGGAAGGGACGGCTGCTGCGGCGTTAGCGTGAAGTGAATTATTTGTAGCTTGTCTGTGTTCCGAAAAACGTTCACGAAGCGTGTGTTTCGTTTCACTTATGTATTGTTTGTTACACGTTTGACATTCAATCATATATGTTAAGTTAGTTGAATTACAAGTAATATGGTGTCTTATTTGTCTTGTTTCACCCATGTTAGTGAAAGTGTATGACGTTCTTCCATTCGCAATGAATGGGCAGGTGAGGCATCCATGTTTTGAACCGCAGCGGAATGTGCCAGCAGGGAGTTTGGGTGTCTTGTTAGTGCTTGCTAGTTTAGCGCGAACGAGTAGGTCGCGAAGGTTGGGTGAACGGCGAAAGGCGACGACAGGAACTTCTTTGAAGATGTTTCTTAAACTTTCTGTGGAGTGTAAAATAGGTTGTTTCCTGCGGAGTATATCTTGAATGTTGGGTAAAGCTGGGTTATAGGTGATAGTGAAAGGGACTCGGTCAGATGTATCCTTTGAGGCTTGTTTTTAAAATACAAGCTGAATGGTAATTTGATGCAACAGCCATTGTTTCTGTGAGAGTTGGGTCATGTTTTGTCGGCTAAAACTCGGACCTCAGTACTCTCTCCTCAGTCAGGTGTTTCTCCACAGTAGTACCAGATGTCATTTTACTGAGAGGCGGGGGGGGGAGTAAGGTTCTTATTGAGGTTTGTTTTTGATGAGCATTTAATAAAAGTAAACAATTGTTGCTATGGCCGTTGCTATGGAAAAAGTCAACTAACTGCCGAATAGATTTCTTAAATTTCACTGCTTTAATGCTGGAAATCGAGTAAGATTATTTCAAGACAGCATTCCCAAGTGTTTAAAGGTTACAATTTTGCCATTTTAAAAGAAGCGACTTTTGCAACCAAACATCACTTTTTTGAGTAGAAGACCACCTTAACGCTAAATAATTGTGAAAACCTTCAACAATTTGTTTTTAGATATAGCGTTAAAATGTTATGAGAGGGTCTATTATACTCTGGCGGTTTGGCGGTTTAAGCCAATTTTGAGTGCCGGTTTGCGTGATTCGTAATAATGTGGCGGTTTACGGTTAAGAAATTGTCGCGCAGTTGCGGAAAATTATGACTTTATCACGCGGTTTTCGATCTTTTCGTGTTTGGTGGCGGTTCTTCAAACCATATGTGCGGTCGCTTTATTTTCCTTGAACCTTCTTCCTAGACAAAAGAGTGCCTTTCAGGGGTAGAGTAAGGAAGGAGCTTTTGTGCTGTCTCCCCCTTGATAATAGGCCAGGCTTCAAAGACAAAGAAAGCACATGGGAAGATGGCGGCCGTGGATCTTGAGTCAGATATTGTTAAAAAGGGTGACGGGCCTGTGCGACTCCCGCGCGTGTTTTGCCTTTAAACTGGCTTTAGAATTTAAGCCAGTAGTTGTAACTGCAGTTTTGATTGGTGATCCTATTTTTAGTGTCTAAAAGAGTTACAGGCCTGCACGACTCCTGTTTCAGCATTTCTAGAATTTTGCTCTCACGAGTATTTCTTTAAGGGAACGCCCTATTTTGTACTATATTAGGGGCGGTTCCTTGAAAATGTTGTTAAGCAATGGTTGCTGTTATGAAATACCAGCTGTTCACGAGTATTGGTTTTAAGGTAGGCACTGGTGGGTGATATTGCGTTACAAAGGGCAAGATTAATTGTCTTGTTTTTGTTTTTGTCGGAGGGCTTGATTCCTGTCTTCAAAAGTAACTTCTGAGAAGGGTGTTTGAATAAAGTTCTCTGGGTATCCTCTCTCAAGAGGATGTGTTTTGAAGTTTGTGACGCTCTCCTCAAATAATGTTTTAGAAGAGTTAGTTCTGAGTAGTCTTAGAGGCTCTCCTTTGATGAAGCCTCTTTTTACTCCTGATGGACGGCAGGTTGAAAAATGGGTGTATTTGAAATGTTTCAGTGGGCTTAAAGTGGGTGCGTACATCTAGCGCCGATTCAGTTTTGAATCTTTCGCCTTTGTAAACAGTAGTGTCCAAGAAGTTTGTTTGTGTTTCGGATACTTCAGCCGTAAACTTGATAATTTGATGAACTGAATGAACTGTGTGATCTCTTCCCTGGTTGTGTTCCAGAGGGAGAAGATGTCGTCAATGAATCGTTTACAGACGAGCGGTTTTAAAGCACTTTGATTTAAAATCTCTGTTTCTACCTTAGCCATGAAAATATTAGCGAAAGCAACTGCCATTTTGGTGCCCATGGCAGTTCCACGTATTTGTCTGTAGTTTTTCCATTAAATTGGAAGGAGTTCTCCGCTAAGATAAGTCTGAGCGCTCTTTGCAGTAGTCGTGTGGGGATAGGAGATTCATTTCTGGGGAATACTTTGTATGCTAAGCTTCGAAACTGCGGCCACCATGAGGTTACGAATAACTCCCCTGGGCATATCATACAAGACCACTAAGCTGTGCTGGAAACTTTCCACTGTAAAGGTAACCTAAAGTTCACACGCTTGTGTCGTCACTAAATTCATCTCAGAAAAAGTACACCCAACCCTCTAAATTTGAATTGTTATGTTTCGTTCTAAACACTGGGCATTCTTTGGGTTTGGTGTACTGCCCACTGGATGTCAAAACTATTGACACTATTTGATCGCAGGTTATTGAAAGGAATTAGAAAAAAGATGTTCTACGCTTAAGATCTCGTGATCATCGTGAACAGAAGTACGATTATTATGCGAACATACGGTAAAAATGTGTAAACTACTGTTAAAAGATCATTATTGCCATTCTCTTTCTGCCATAAAGGGGGTTTCGGTCTTTAGGAGAAAACAAAAGCGGTTTGCGGTCTAGGAAGGATAATATGAGGAGGATTGCGGAATGTGCGACCCCCTATAATAGACCCTCTTATGAATTGCCCTTTTGTTGATGTCACTGGCAATGTTTCATGCATCGCACATTAAGATAAAAAAAAAAGATTGAACAGAAAATGTGTGCTGGACGGCACATTAAAATGTGGAAAGCTCAGTCTATTGACGCAAATGCCTGGAAGGCACAGTCTTTTGTTGACGGGACAGTGAATGTCTGATGGACGGTACATGTATATGGAAATGCAGGTGCCAGTAAGGCACAGTATTTCATTAAAAGCACAGTGTTTCCATGGCTCAGAGTTGATGTCTGATGGACAGCACATTCTAATGCAGGGGCCAGTAAGGCACAGTTTTTCGTTGATGGCACACTAAATGTCCGATGGACGGCACATTGCAACGCATCTGCAAGTAAAGCACAGTCTTTCGTTGATGGCACAGTGTTTCGATGGCGGCAGTGTAAATGTCTGATGGAAGGTAAATTGAAATGCAGAGGAGGGTAATACGACTCCCCTTAAAACGACTGCGTGGGAGGCTATGTTAAAAGTAGCCTGCGAGCAAGCTCTCCAGGGCGATCTGGCGGCGGGGCGGGAAAAGGAAGGAGAGCTTGCAACTACGTCTCTGGAATTCAAATTCCACCTCCAGCGCAGCTGTGGCTCCCCGTTGTCTGAGGTGTCAGATTTTGGCCAATCAGCGCAAACCAGAAACGAGATTCAATGTAACAAACACGTTTAAAACACGTGAAAGAAGGTCAGATTTCACGCGTTATGCAAATTTGATGCGCTTTTGAACTGAAACTAACTTCGGATTGGGCGTCAACAAAACCAGGAACATGGAACATTCCGGAACATTCCGGAACAGGGCAAATTATCACAAAATAAATGAAAAAAAAAAAGAGAAAGAAAGGAAGGGAAAGCGATTAAAGAAACAACGAAAAAACAAACGAACAAGCAAACAAACAAAATTTTAAATAAGGCCTAACAGTAGTACTTTCCCGCCAATTTTATCATGTGATTTTCTACCATGTTGGTATATTGGCCTCCTTCTGAATTAAAAAAAAATGGATTAAGCCACATAGTAACCAGTAAGAGTTACCAGATCTGTGACAAAGAACTGGATTTGCAGAAAAACTGAACAAAAGTAAAACCACATCAAATTGACTCATCATTACGGCGGAGAAAAGACAAAGACAAGAAGAATACATTTATAAAAATAATAACTAAATTAAAAAACTGATATAATTTTTGTGTCGAATATTTCAGTTTGAAACACAAACCTTCACCGAAAGCTGTGCCTTTTCACAGTTGCAGCTTAAGAAAGGAAGGGAAATTTGTTATCTTAGAAGGTGCGATCTCCAAGTGTAGAACAGCTGACTTTTTCTTTTGGTTAGTATAATTTAGGTTCATTCATCTCTGCACACGTTTACCATTTGAAAATCAACTTAAACACAAAACGTCCTTAAACAACCGAATAAACATGAGACCAGGAAACTCAAAAGGGTGCCAGGAAAGTGGAACTGCGTGACTGCATGCGTAGTCTCCTACGCAGCCGCTCTTAGGGTCGTCACGCAACGCCAAAGGAGACTACTGCGTGCGTGACTGAGAAAATGCTTTAATTTTCTCATATCAAGTAAACCGTCTCTCGATGCCCAAAATAAAGCCTCAATGTTATCCGAGATATTTTTGAATTCGAGAAATGAGGCGCATTTCGCCAGAGTTAGTATATTCGTTCATTTAGTCACAGATCATATATTTATTTATCCATTTATTCCATATCGTTTATTTTATTTTATTTCATTCTATTTTATTTATTATCGTTTATCGACGATCAGCATTTTTTTAAATTACTTTTTTTCATTTATTTTGTGATAATTTGCTCTGTTCCGGGATGTTCCGGAATGTTCCGGAATGTTCCGGGATGCTCCGGAATGTTCCACGTTCGTCGTTTTGTTGATGCCCCTTCGGATTATGTTCGCTATTTCTTAGAAATTCTTCTACAACTGTCATTGACTTTCAATATGAGCCTCTTTTACTACTTCAATTTTAATCGAAGGATAAAGTGCGCGAAAGAAAGGTTCGATTTCTTCCCACATCGCTCGAGCAATTTATTTTGAGACTCGCAGTATGCAAATTCGGTGCACTGTGAACTAAAAATAATCCCAGGAAAAAAGCTTGCTATTTTACTCTAATTCTCCTTCTAACATCATAACCTTCGATTTCTAGTATAAGTTACATTCAAAAGTTTCGCTTTTGACTGCAGGTTTGGCGAAGGCAATTTTGATTTTCGAAAATTTTAGCTTCGTAGTTTATGTCGCATTCGGCGTTTACTTTTGTCGTCTGGCGTGAAGATTGATGACGTCATTACCAAATTAAATTTCCACCAATCAGCATTTTGCATCGACTTTTTCGATGCAGAGATTCAAATTCCTGAGACGTAGTTGCAAGCTCTCCTTCCTTTTCCCGCCCCGCCGCCAGATCGCCCCGGAGAGCTTGCTCGCAGGTTATGTTAAAAGCGCCCACAGCGTGAAATGGTAGGTAAATTTAATTTATAACAGTGGTTCCCTTGTTCAGTGTACATGGGTTTTCTTAACCGTCTTAATAATGGGCGACGTACAGCCCGAACACAGACCTCTAGCTCTATTCCTCGAAAATTTGCTGAACTTGCTAGCGAATAATCTCCACGATGTAGCAGACACGCTTGGAAACGGACTCTCAAGTAAACGTGACACGGATTACAAATTTTAGGTTTACTAAAAATCTAAAATAGCCATCGATGGAATTGATTATTTCAGTAGCTCCAGAAGTGAAGTTGATAGTAAGTTGACGTTGACGACTATCACATTTAAGGATGTTTTAGGGTGTAGTAAAATTTTACTCGTTATGAAAGCCGGAATGATACCACCCGGGGATACCGCTCGGAAACGAAACAATTGTCTAAAACACAAGAGTAGGCATTAATTTTTAGAATCTTCTAAGGAATTTTTTTTTAACTACTGTCAACCGTCAAAAAGCTATATTTGTAACTGGCAGCCATCAAAGCTACTCCTTCTATGATGTTGAGATCCTCTTAATAGGCTGCGTTGGGCTGAGTAGAATTTTGCCCCTTCCAGAGCAGGTTTTAGGTCTTTGTTTACACACAGGAACTATGCTAATTTTTCCACTGATAAATTTGCTTCCCGCGTTCGCAAATATTTGTACACCAGTCGTCCAACTTCCATTGCAAACATATGTTGATGTAAATTTGGTAGTCACTTAATGTTAGGCAGACATATGTCTATCTGTCATACTGCAAATCGTCGGTCATTAAGGTGCATTACTTCCGGGGGTAGAGGGGTGTATAACGGGGGGGGGATTCCTACATCAAAGTCGTGCGAATGCCCCTAGGAAAGTTTGAAAGGAATCCCTGTAACTGTATATTGAATCTCAAACAGTCCGACTACTTTCTCACCTTTGTCTCGCCGTTTTTTTTGGGGGGGGGAGGGGGGTTCGCATATAACAACAACAACAACAACAACAATAACCTTTATTTGCATAACTATAATTATTTACAGTATTGCAAAAGGTACGTTAAAACAAGAACAAAGCGAAAAAGAAATAATAATTATTATGATATTAATAACATGTAGCATGTAGTCTTATTTGTCCCCCCTTTCCTTCCACTTCCTCGTTCCCCCGCCCCCCCTGGCCTCTTGCCGTTTACCCCCTAGGTTTTCATCATGATCATAAGCTGCCATAAACGTCTTTCGTAAACAATAAAATTGGTTATAGAAAAGAAGCGAGGGGAATTCCGGACGGAATAACTTCGTAAGGTTTTCTCTAATCTCCTGACATAGAGACCATTGTCTTTTATTCGCTTCTGTATTTAAATCTTTATATCAAAAGATCTTTAAACGAAAAGACGTGCCATAAAAGGAGACTGAGCGGTGACTGAGGCCATAACGCCTAAGCCATCACGAGATCATCGATGAACCTCGCTAGCCTACAGATGTGAAAACAATTCACTAGCTCTCACTGGGAGAAATGCGCATAATATATTTATACACACATTTATCCCTTTTTAGCGCGCTAGCGCATTTTTGTGTCTAAAAGGCTATCTTTGGTCGTCTGAAATATTCTATTTTATTAAAAAAAAAAAACAAAAAGGTCGCGTGATTAGCCCTGCTGGAATTGGATCTTACATTTCCTGTTGTTTGAGTAGCAACTATGACAGTTGCAGAGAGTTTACATGTCTGACCTCGTGTACTGGATTGCGACACCTGGCGGCCGTTGTAGTTGACTCACGTTTCCTCGTAGAGTGAAATGGCTCAGTCTTCAAGATATTCGACAAGATGTGTGTTTAAGTTTGTAATTTTTCTAATGCTGTGCTCTTGTATCGGTTATTTTCTTGTTCTAAACCACAGTGGAAGCTTTAATGGCAAACACATGACCATTAACAACTCAGAAGTGTCTTTCATACATGTGAACAGTAGATCTAGCATGAGTGGCGAGAATTCCTCGCCCGTTATAGTGATTTTCCCTCATTCTTTTTCTGAAAAGAAGGCTTTACACGAGAACGATGAACGCGCTGTTGAAAGCCTGCGTGCGTTTCTTCAGTCGACGGACCAATTCGACGGCGCCGCATGCTTGCAGCACCCGTCAACACACAACAGTAGCGAAAGTGAAGAACTGAATTATGACCAAATCAACACAGCGAGAAATATTTCCGTGGAATCATCTTGGTGTCGATTTCTGCAAAGGAACTGGAGCGTCAATATAAGGAATACAGGCCCAGTTCAGAAAATAAAACCGCTTAAACCGAGGTTCATAAATACAACATTTCTAGCAGAAAATTCTAGCGAGGAAGCGTCGATTATGGTTCAAAAATGCAACATCGTACAAGGTCCATTTGTAATAAGAAAAGATGTCTTTCAAAGAATAGGAGGATTACTCGACGGATTTGGAAAAGTCACCCTGCTCGAGTTTTTCCTTCGTTCTAAAGGCAAGCTAAGGATGGCAAAGCTAACAAACTGCGCGTGGACCTCCGAAATAACGCGCGTGGACCGAGGAACCCTTGAAGGGTCAAACGACTTCTCAGAATATGTCACGATGGGGAATAAGCATAAAATTCTTCGCATTGTAACAAAAAGTCGAATTGAGTGGACAGCTTGCGTGGCAAACTGGAAGTTGTGCCCGGAAAAACCTTACGAGAAACCACGAGATCTTTTCCGCATTGCTGCGCCGATATGTTGTAGCGTAGTCTTAGGTCAAATGCTGGAGGATTTTAAAAGAGCGCTGGGCAACATGGGCATAGAATACCGCTTACTTTTTGGTACTTTGTTAGGCGCTGTAAGAAGCCAGGCAATCATACCATGGACATTTGACATCGATCTGGCAATTTCAGAGCCGGCTTTTAAAGACAGTGCGACGTTTTCCGCCCTTCAAAAGGAACTTGGAGCTCTGGGAAATCAATATTTCGTCGGAGAGTCTTTCGGGATGCCGAGAGCTCATATCCTCATGGCGCCGTACATAGAGGTGGACACGTCTCCATATTTTGACGGGCCTGATGACTTAGAAGGAACCAACGGCTTATTCAGCGAAGAAATCGAAGAATCAGTGAAAGGAATGCTGCCCATTCCATATTCGTGGAGGTATCATTGTTATGTCGATTTTTATCCTGGTTTGATGAGCAATTTCTCACTTGTCACCATAAACAATCAACAGTATACTGCCACGAAAGACATTGATGGAGCATTAACACACTGGTATGGCAAGGATTATCGCCAGCCCATTCTTAAAGGTAACTGGTCAGGTCTATCAGATGAAGGATATGCATCTTAGAAGGCTGTTGTAGCAACGGTTGATAGCTGACTGGATTCTTTGGCTAAAAATTTAAGTCGCAGAAACTTTGAGGGAGTGGAGGCTTTTTTGCCTAAGCCTTTAACTGTTGTCGGCCTCCCAGAAATACTGGCTGACCTTATTCTGCACTTTAAACTACATATTTATCCCTCCGAAAACAAAAGCAATTGATTTACTCACCGGTTACCCCCCCGGGGGGGGGGGGGATGGGGTGAGGATAGAAAATTAAAAAAACAATTGATACAGTTGTGAGGCCCAAACCCGGGCCTTTACGTACTGCAATTTTACGAACTGGGCGTTGACGTACTGTAATTTTAGCAAATACAAGAAAAGGAAAACTTTCTAAGGATCACACCAGGAACACGATGCCAAAAGGGAGCAAAAGGATACCCTATTTAATTCCAGAGCACATACCCTCATAGCTTTTAATTGTTTCGCGTATTGTTTCACTGCCTTTTACAACAACATTAGGGGAATAAACCGAGACTGAATATTATAACGAATAACAGTAGTTAATTTCTGGGAAATTTCGGCTAAATTTGTAAGCAACTCAGCATACGATACTTCGGTCTTGTCAGCTGGTCGAAACTGAACGACTTAATGAGAAGTTCTGTTCCTCTGTTTACTTTTCAAAAATCTGATCAAATTATTAGTTCATTAACAACAACAACATCAACAGGCTTTATTTGCATGACTATAACAAAGTATTATAGTATTGTAGAAGCCACTTAAAATTTAATTATTAATTACTTACTTAATTAAAATAACTAAAGAGATTACAACCATTTCTTATTTTTAACCATTCAGCATGACGAGATGAATGAAATTAACTGAATATTTATAAAATAATCAGTGCAATTCATAAGATGTGACAATAAGGTCTCATGTGATAATAGTCGTAGAAATGGGATTTTAGGTTCTATTTTAGAAAAGAACCTGTCTCTTATCGAAGAATAGCCGTCTGGCAATCTAGTAGGAAATGAGTTTCATCTTCAATTCTGTTACAATTGCAGAGACTAAACATAACCTCTCATCACGAGGTATTTTGTCGTAGCTACCTGTTTCAATCCGAAGTTTATGACTGCTAATTCTCAGTTTTACTAGTGATTTTCTAGATGGGTTCTTTCTTATTAGATCTAGGTGGGCAGAAAGGCTATAATTCTTTTTGAACGTGAAATAAAAACTAAGTTTTTGCGAATGTTGAAGGGTTTGGTTCCAATAAGAGGTATGTTTCTTTTTCATGAGATCTACATAATTATTGTTTGATTTTACCTTCATTCAGTGAATTACTATTAAAGTCACAGAAATTATAATAGTCAGTCATTGTCATGAGACTAAAAACTATTGTGACCGTTATAATGAAGGACAATAGATATTTTTAAAGATTGTTTGACTATAGAGCTTTCTTCCTTTTCTCGGAGGTAGTTTAAGTAATTAAGTATCTTTTTATTTATATCAATGATCAAAGGGAATTTACCTAGTTCAGCTCTACATGCAATATTGGATGCCTTGTTATGAACTTCTAAATAACGTTTACAGAATTGTAAATGAGTTTTTTCAATTGCGGAGCTGTCCCACGACTTAAAATCTGATTTCGCAAAGGCACCCCAAACGTCGCTATTGTAGGTTAAAATTGGTGAGATCATCGAGTCAAAAATTTTACATGCAAGAGAAGGTTTCAGTTTATTAAAATCAGTGTGCCGTCGTAGACCAAAGAAAGCATGAAGAGCTTTTTGTCGAAGGTGTTCAAGCGAAAGTGTAAAATTTCCGGAAGATGAGATGCGAGTCCCTAGGTAGGTATAGTTTTGGACAATATCTATTATTTCACCGCCTATGTGAAAAACATTATCACACTTTTTTGTGCATCGTTGAAAAATCATTATCTTGGTTTTCTTAGGGTTTATTCTTAGCATCCAAGAGTTGCAATATGAGGATAACTCGTTTAGGCAATTTTGCAATCCTACTTTTGATCGTGATAATACAATTAGAAGTCGTCTGCATAAAAAAGAGAGTTGAGTTTGGTGCCATTTGGTAGCACGAACGGATCAGATAGAATATTGTTAAACGAGAAAGCTAAATCATTGACGTATAGGTTAAAGAGCAAAGGACTTAATATGCAGCCTTGGCGCACACCTCTGACGTATTGAAAAGATCGCGTTTCGCTATTTCCAATTCTAACAGAGGAGGTAGAATTGAATATAAACTTTTAATTACATTATAGAAGTTTCCTCGGATATAAAATCGACAAAATATGCATACACTTTCGTTTGGTGACAATTGACATATTTGTCTATTAACGTTCGTAGTGAACATGGTCTGCTGTTCGATTATTTACTAGGAAACCAATTTGAGATTTATGAAGTATGTCAAGCGACTGAACGTGTTCAAGAAGTCTTTGATTAAGAATGGAACAAAACAGTTTACCAAGACAACTAGAAATACATATTGCCCGATAATCTGAGGGATCAAGTTCCGAAATCTTAGTCTGATAATATTCATTTTTCTTCTGTGTCAGAAGGCTTTTGTAATGTTCTAAGACGGTGTGATATCCTCCCCGAAGGGAAATATTAAGAGGATCTCTGTGTTTTAGATTTAGCAAGTTATCTCAATTCGTGTCTCTTAAGACGACATTCTTTATCAAACCATTTTTTGTTAGAACTGAGATGATTTGATATGTCGTTTCTTAACGAACCTAATTTTTAAACAACGTTTTGCAGTTGTAATAACAATATTTTCTACTGCATCTAGAGAGGTGTTAACACTCCTGTCTGGCCTGTTATCAATAAGGAAATCATGTATCATTCTCTGTATGTCTCTTGACTGCAGTGCGGTTCTAAATTTAAGTGAGGAATCTCTTTCCCAAATAAACTGTTTAGGTAAACGTACTAATGTATCGTTGATATTTGTTGTGGCTGAGTGATCATTAACCGTATTTAAAACATTAAGCCATGTCATTATGGGACTGTGATCTGACAAACTCAACGGTTCTCTAACAATGAAATTTGCGATATGGCGGAATAAATCTTGATCACATATTGCATAATCAACAATACTAACTCCTGATTTACCATGAAATATGGGTCTTCCCAATGAATCGCCACTAGTTCTACCATTCAGAATCCTCAGATCTGCACTCCTACAGATTTCTAAAAGCCGTTTTCCATGGTTATTCAATTCGTTATCAAAGCTGTTCCGCTGAATGGTGCATAACGAGGATTCAAATTGATCATTTGTTGTGATCGTGTTGCCCTCTTGGCAAACAATGTCAGAACATTTGCCTGTTCTAGAGTTTAAATCTCCCATGAGGAGAATTGAGCCAAGAGAAGAGAATTTTTCAATACCATTTTCAAGCTCGTCAAATAGATCAAGACAGAAGTAATTTGAATTGTATGGTGGGATACAGGCGCCACAAACATAGATGTCTCTTGCGGTGTTTGTATACTCCTTGCTAACCTTAAACCATAAAAAATTTGATGATTCTTTTTCTACTGAAATCCAATCGTTGAACTTCGATTTATAAAGTAATGCTAACCTCCCCCCCCCCCCCCCCCCCGAGTTGCGACCACCTTTTCTGTCGATATTGGAGCCTTCAACATCGACACTTACTCTTTTCCATGTTTTGGAAAGAATTATGAAATCAAAACTGTTAAAATCATGCTTAAACAATGAGTATTCCGTAATTTGTCACCTAATGATTCTGAAGATAGTCCATTAATGTTCCATGTGAAAAAAGATAATTTGCTGGAGTGATTTGAGCAGCCTGGCATATCGGTATCAGAAACAAAATTCACTGGATATCCTGATAAATAGGTTAACTACATGTACTAAAACAAGCAGGGCAAAATCAATTCTTATATGGCAAAGGCATTAAAGTAAAGTTTTAATGAATCATTAGTATTTATGTAGTAATTAGGGATTTATATATTTTATAAATATGAATTAGGGTTAAATAACTATTTTTATTTTATGATACATGAGGTTTTCGATTTAAATTTTGGATGACAATGAGACTTTTATTTAATGATAGGCAAACTAAGTGCAAGAGCCTCAGTGAAACAAAACGATTAACTGGTAGTACAGTATGACTTAGTCTTTCGTTTGGACTCCCCGTTCGTGCATCACTTTTCTGCGAATTTCACACAAGCATTCGTGTTCTTCCAACCAGAATATCCCTAAAAGAAGAGAGCGTTTCCTTGTAGTCTAGAAACATGCATAGCATAGAAAAAGTGAATGAATGAATTGAATGAACGAACGAACGAACGAATGAATGAATCAGTTACTCAGTCACTCTAATCAGTCCACCATACCGTTTCCACGCCCATCCCATGAAGCAGTAGTAGGGAAAAACCTTTGGCTGATAAGGGTGACTGATTAATTAACCGGCCGTCGCCATGGCGACCGCCGGTTTATAAACTGGACACGGTTTTTGGTGAAAGCAAGTTGGCTTAACATACGAAGAAAGTGCTGTAAAGCTTGTGGTACGGGTACTCAAGAGCGATACTGTCTTATATAAGACGCATGCGCATGTTAGTCTTCTGAATGTTACCTTCATATGTTTTAGTCTTTTAATTTACAGTGTTTAAGATATGAACGGCGAAGGGTTGTTTAAGTTTGGGGTTTTTTGTACAGTACAGCCCAAAAATAATGCACGCGCAAGAACTTCTTTTTGCGTCCGCAAGCCGAGAACTTCTTGCGGCTACTTGCAGGATGCCTGCACTTGAATACTGCAAGCCGCAAGAACGTCTTTGCGTTTAGAAGTTAAAACCGCAAGAACTTCTTTGTGGTAAGATATCTGGACCGCAAGTAAGCGCAAGAACGTCTTTGCCCTAACATCTTAAAAACCCGGAACCCGGAGAAGGTAAAAAAGAGACCACTTTGTAGCGCAAGGCACGTTCGAAATTGGCTGCCTTTGTAACTTGCAATCAGTTGTTTATTTGGTCCCTTGTAAGTTTTTTTCTTCGGTTTTGAATTTTTTATCCGATTAAAGAACCGACATTCACCTGTTCAGTGTTGCTGTACTTCCACCAACATATTAAACTCCGACAAATACTTTTAATTAGTTGCGCTCACACGTGTGAGAAATGAACATGGTCACTCAGATGAGAAGAAATATACCCGAAGTCTTAATTGGAAAAACACATTATGTTTGTAAAAATAGTTCCACTCATTACGCTGAAGTCGATATCACATTTTAAATCTTCGAAGTAAACCAAAAAAGTCTGAAGGAAACTAAAACTTCGCGATCCGAAAGAAATTCGGCACGTCAATTCTAACCTGAGTAAACACAAATCTGCCGTATGCAAATTTGGTATGATTTGCTTGAATGACATTTTGTAACGCAATGCATGAGCAGTTCTCTAAGCCGTCAAGACAGCAAGCCCTGGGCAGCAAGCTGTGTCGAAAGGCGAATGTGTAGTTGAAATCATATGTCTATGCTATTTCTTCGAGTATCCCTTTTTTGCTGGGAAATTAAACTGGTAAAGATGCAGGGATTCTTGATGACTTCACCCACGCGATGGCATGACCTCCTGCATGTGTAAGTCTTGTCTTGTCTTGCCTGTCAAAGAAGAGTTCGCGCAGTTTGCCACAATTATAGCTTTTGGACCTTTTTGTTTCTATTTCTTGGATGGAATAAAAAACTGAATTGAGTCAGTTCTGAGTTGAACCCGTATCACTGTATCTGAGACACGCTTAAAAAAATTGTTCATGTTTTGTCATGTGCCGGAGATCATGTTAAGCTGAGTCATCAGAGTTTAAACATTACGTCATCCAGTACCGCTATAGTCAAAATATTGTGTCACACAATCACACTTTTCGTCACGCCGGTTCGTAAAAAGAGAGGATCGCGCTAACATTTGTGAAACCTAGGGGTGGGGAGGGTCAGAATGACCGGTTAAAATGCCCAGTGGGCTTTCTTGTTCCTATTACTTTTGGAGGGACAAATAGTGTCGTTCAGAGTGTAAAATAAGTTCAGCTGGCATTTTCGGAAAGAAATAAGCCGGTCGGAAATTCGGCGGATAGGATCCCGTTTCCAAAAGTTTTCTGCACTTTTTCAGCTAAAAACGCTGAACAAATCAACCCGTATTAGCTCACACAAATGTGCCTTTAACAAGCTCGGAAATAATATAAGAAACCAGAAAACGGCTTTTCAAGTATTCTGCTAAAAGTTTCTCGTTGGGTGCCCCTGATATTTGAAAGAATAAATAAAATTCGTTATTTACGTTCGTTCAGTTGAGTAACCTTGTTTATGTACCAGCTGTAGTTTTCGATCTAGATGAATATTTGCTGTCCCATGCAGTGTTACAAAAGGTAAAATACTTCAATGTGATATCAACCGAGTTATTACAAGGTAAATTGACTGCCGAGGAAATCCCTGGACGTGGTTTGCGTGCCTAATTAATGGCGACGTCGCTCTTGAAACATCTCTCACAACGTCCCCTTATGTGTACTTTTATTATTTTCGCTTGTATTTTAAAAACAGTCATTTTTACTTTTGTAAAGGAAACCATGCGAGAATTATAAATCAAATATTGCCATACGGATAGCTAACTTCCCCAATATATTTACTAGACAATCACAAAACACTTTATGGCCAATTCCTTACAATGTATGCGTAGATTTTCCTCCAACGGGTGACCGCTGGCTACCGGTTGCAGTGTAACACAAGAGTTTTATTTTTCTGCTTTCTTAGAGTGATCGACCTCCAATTTCTCCTAACGACATTAATACAATGTTACAAAGTGAAGTGATGAGAATAGCGACATTTATCAGCTAGGGGATGAATCACCAAATTCTAACAGTTTTTCCGCACAGTATCAGTACACTGTCCCACAGACAGAAGAAGCTCCTGAACTTGGAGGAGAACGTCTTGATCTAGCACCAAATTCTCCAAATTGACTTCAAAATGTGGAGAATTCATATTTCAGATTTGTGCCTAACGAAACAAAGTGTGTATGTTATTGTTGTTGGTCAGCTTTTTGTTTCGCTGATGTTTCTTCTTGCTTGAACAACTTTTGAAGCAGTTTTTCTTTCCAGTGCTTGGCAGATGAAGTCGCCTGCATCCAACAGTTTGTCCAAATTTACTCCCTAATCAAAGAAGGAGAACATAATGACACCGATAATCAACAATTCAGTGTGCATCATGCGATGCAATAACTAGGCAGACCGAGTGTAACAGTCTCAGTGGAACAAAACGATTAACTGGTAGTAAATTATGCGGGCTAAGTTCCTCGTTTCGTCTCCCCTCTCGTACAAAATTTTTTTTGTGAATTTCACAGAAGCATTTGTGATTCGTGTTCTTCCTACAAAAATACCCCTAAGCGAAGAGAGGGCTTGCCTGTAGACTAGAGACATGCATAGATTACAAAAAATTGCCAAAGAATCAATGAATGATTCAATAGATCAGTGCTGCGTCGGTGGGGACGTGAAACACGAAAGTTTGGATTTATCAACTCAGTTGATAAGGTAAATTGGTCACCGTAAAGAGATTGAAAGCTGGCGTTTTGAGCGTTAGCCCTTCGTCAGAGCGAATCATACTGACGAAGGGCTCAGGCTCGAAACGTCAGCTTTCAAGGTCTTTACGGTGGCCAATTTACCTTATCAACTCAGTTGATAAATCCAGTCAGTCAGTCAGTCAGTCAGTCAGTCGGTCAGTCGGTCAGTCGGTCGGCTGGTCGGTCAGTCAGTCAGTCAGTCAGTCAGTCAGTCAATCCACCATACCGTTTCCACGCCCATTCCATGAAGCATGTACACAACATCAGTCGGTCAGTCGGTCGGCTGGTCGGTCAGTCAGTCAGTCAGTCAGTCAGTCAGTCAATCCACCATACCGTTTCCACGCCCATTCCATGAAGCATGTACACAACATCTTCTGTGGCAACATTTCCTGATGCTCCTTGTGCATAAGGACAGCCACCCAGACCACTGACTGAGGCATCTACTGTCCGAACACCCAGCTGTATTAAAAAGGTGGCAATAAATAAAAGTACTCAACTGGGGAACACAATCTTTTTCTGAAAGCCAGGTGAATGACAACCTCTAAGGTTCAGATCCAAGTAAATGCAGGCTGTAAATGTCACTGTGTTATAAGAAGTGAAATTTTGTTTAACTTCTAAACATGAACTAGGATTTTGAAGGTTTTGGGGCTGCAGGGCTGCAGGGCTGCAGGGCTTTGGAGCTCCCAAGACAGAAGGGTTGGGCTCTTGGGCTCCACAATTTTACTCCAGAGCTCCATTTTGCCAAAACAAGCATTTTTTTTTTCAGGGCTCGAAGTAGAGAAATGAGTCGGGCTCGGGATTCCATGGCCAAAATTTGGGGGCTCCAGAGCTCCCAAGAAACCCTGCCCTCCCACTTTGGGACCCTGGATGAACATTTGGCAGCACGTAGATGTACTCAGATTGTCCTTGATCCTTCAGTTGTGTGTTGATGGGCAAAAAAGTAAAAGTCACCAGTCTATTGTCAAATTGAAGTTCATCAACCCTTTAACCTCTCAGATCGAAATAGAAATTCTCTTTTCTTTTCCCCATAAATTTACTATAGTAGTAGGGGGGAGAAGTTGTCAAAAAATCAAGAGAATTCATATTGGGTGATCCTATCCTTAATTCTCATGACCTCTCTGATTGATTAAGAATTGAATTGCTGGTCACCATAAGGGCTTAAAGGGTTACGTATGAAATGTAACTGGCACTTACTTCCAATGCAATGAGAATATTTGCCAAGGCCTGGCCATAAGTATCATGACAGTGAATAGCAAGGTTGTCAATTGGCACACTCTCTAGGACACCCTCCAACATCGCTTGAGTTGAACCTAAACATCCATAACCCTTAATGTCAATAGCTGAACATCAAAACATTCCTTACTGGGGAGGGGGTATGGATACTATATTTTCTTGAACAACACAATCACAGCTGATAGCTTTGCTTTATCATTTGTCGTACAATTTTGTCACTTTGATTTGGATTGCGATGTTTCGACCGCATACTGCTGGTCTTCATCAGGCACAAACACCATGATGCACATCAAAGTGACAAAATCGTGAGTCAAACGATAAAGGAAAGCTACCATTATAAACCACGATGAGCAACCACATCTTTCATGACACAATAACAGCTGCTGTAATTTTCAGTCTCACCTGGAGTTCCCACTCCAATAGTGTCACCGAGGGAAACTTCATAACAACCCATGTCCAACAAGTTTTTTGTAACCTGCACAGTGAAATGACAAACAGAACGGTAGGAGGATTTACAAACTGCATGTGAGGTTTCAGCCAATTCTTTTAAATCTTCTTTGTGAGTCATTTGTTTGCTCACCCCATATACGTGTCAAGTCTGGCCAGTACAGGGCTTCTTGCTTTCTTGGTACATGTATGTTATGATTTGTAGGCAATAAATATGATTTTAATTTAATACTAAGTTTATGACATTTACAAAGGGTCTATAACACAAGTGTAAAGATTCTACACGTAGTCAGTAATTCTTACCATGGCAACAGCTTTAGGAGCCACAGAGCCTTCATATGGGCAACCAACCACACACGAAACATATCTGCATATGGACGTGCACAAACAGAACTTCACTGTAACGTTATGACTACATACATGTATGGCATTTTGGTGCATTGGAAATTTAGTTTATGTTTGTGTGGGTACTACAAAGTGAGTAAAACACCCTAAAGACTTTTCCCTGGACCACAGTCCAGCAACAAACATTGAAATGCAATGGGAACTAAACCAGCAACCTCTCGCTATCGTCCAGAACAAGCGTTGCCATTCTTCATCAACCAATTGAGTTATGAGGCCAGCTGGATGCAGGAGGTGAAAATTTAAATTGCAGCATCAGAAATAATTATGACGGATTCCGCTCAACGTTCGAGCAATAAGTGCAAAAAATATTTACCAAAAAACTACTCATAGCACGGTAACATTTTAAATGCTATTTGAAACATCTCACTCTATTTCACTTGCCCAAGTGACCCCGCGATGAAATTCTCAAGCATTCTCAAGAAAATTAATTTCAAATCTCGTAAAAGTATGCTAGAAACGGGCGCCATTTTGTTTTGAACTGACATGAAGCGTCTTTTTAATTGAAATATGGATAACTTCAAATCCAATTTTCTCTCGCGGGGTCAGCTTGGGAGCAAAAGTAACGATAAGTGCTTCTTATCTGTTCTCAAAATGTGACAGTGCTGCAAGTATTTTTTGGTAACTTAATTTTTGCACTTACTGCTCGAACGTTGAGCGGAAATCGTCTTATACTAGCATAATAAGGTCTGAGGCTTTTGTGATGTGATGTACACTATTTCACCTACAGACTATAGGATACTGCCCAGCATTACTGTAAACACAGATTTAGAGAGTCCAGGAATCCAGGTGGTCATAATCAGACATCCTTGTGAAGTGTGAGGTATTTTAGGGTGCATGAACACACTGAGTCATACATGATGTTCAGTTAATTGGCAGAGAGGGTTTGAATTCTTTTAGAAACCTCGACAGTTGACCCATATGGCTGGTGCTGGTGAGTATAAAACATGGACTGGGTATAAAATGTGGATCTGACTGAGCATGAAATGCGAAGTGAGTTTAAAAATTGCTGTACTGACCCACAAATCTCAAAAAATGTTACTTTCATTTTTTCAGTTTTCTCCAGTGCTATTAAGTTGTCAAAAACTAAATCGTGCTTCCCTGGCTGTTTAAGCTGTTTAAGGTTCGAGTCGAACGCTAACAAACCTAAACATTGCCAATTCAAAGTGTAGACATAATTTCAACTGTGCAATTGATTGCTAACATATTGCACTTCAAATTTGGAGATGACTTTCAAGCCACATCTTTGGTTTTCACATTCAATCTGAATTTCAAAATTAACAAAATCATTTATTAATTATTTTTCTATTTCGTGACATCAGGTTAATCATGACCAAAAGTACAAATTAATGCAAAACAAAACAGCCACGAAAGAACTCAACGTTTCACCTGGAGCGGCTCTTTCGAGAGAAAAAAAATTGTCTTCGCACAAACATTCAATTTCTTATCATTCCATTCATTTCACAGTCTGAGAGCCAATTTTGCACCCACTGAATTAAATTCAGTCCACATTTTATTCTTGGTGTGTACTACGTCAGTCCATTTGCTTTAACGGTGTTTGACTAAGAAACCTGCTTAAACGGCTGGGGAAGCAAGATGTCGTCTTCAACTTTAACTGTCTTTAGCAGCTTTAATAATTCTATGGGTTTGTTTTGCAGATTTTCATTCTTCTTGAAAAGGGATGAGGTAAGTCGAGGTTACGTGACATCAGGCAAGCAAGTCGCTTTGGGCTTCAAAAGTACCATCTAGCTGATAATTTCCAACGTACAACTCCAGAACTCCCAAGCTCAAATGTGTGACAATTCCACTCTCAACCTCTTTGTACAAAAACTATGTTTAAACATAATCTCCCTCTTTTCAATTCAAAGTTCCTTGTTGCTGCCTGATTCTGAAATAATTTTCAGAATTTTCAAAGCTATATTTTAAATTATTGAAAGAAATACTGTAAATGAAAGATACCCAACTCAAAAGCACTGGAGAAAACTGAAAAAAGTAGCATCAGTTCTTTGAGATTTATTGGTCAGTACAGCAATTTTTAAAATCAGTCCACATTTTATACTCAGCCCGCGTTTTATACCGGCCAGTACGTAGTCCGCAGTCCTTCAGACCGCCAGTCTGCAGTCCGTGTTTTGTGCTGACTATGTCTAATGCCTTACTCTGGTTTCTTCAGCATGAAGCGACTAGGAGACACTACTTCCCCTTGGATGGTATTCTAGCTCATCGCAGGGTTTCCCATATTAATTCTTGTCGGCACCCATTTATAGTCTCTCTGGTACATCTGGGTTAGAGAGGGACAATGTGAAGTAAAGTTTCTTATCTAAGGAAAAACAAACATGACACTGGACATGGAAACCAGCTTTGAAAAACGGACCCTGTGATCTTCCTGTATGACTGTCTGATGTGGTCACCAATATATACATCACTGAGCATCCACAACAAATTTAAAGCCAACATCGAGGTTATTTCTGGGGGCTGAGGTGGAGTCCCCAACAGTGTAGAATCATTTGAATTTTCCAAGGTATGATCAATGAGTTTTAAGGTTGATTCCAAATGAAATGTACGTTTTAGGAAGAATGTGTGGTTCCAGAAAATATCCATACCCCACCACAGAGGGTCATTGGAAATTCTGAGGAGGACAGGGTCTTAAAGGCCAAATTTTTTTAAAGAAAAGTATGAGCCTAAACTGGAATTTCCAGAGGGGTGGGGGGTTCAAACCAAAAAAACCTCCAGGGGGGAGTATGGCCATTTTCTGGAACAACACAATTAAAATAAAATCCTACCCTCTGACAGGAATGCTGTTTTGCTTGGCAACATCACAAACAGCTTCAAACCTTTGCAGACTTTCTGATATGGAGCAGTTTATATTCTTTCTTTGAGTGGAAACAAATTATTAGTAGAAAACAATTTATTCATGTGACATCAATGACAGTTACAGTCAGGGTTTTCAAGAGGAATCTGAGTAGGTGGAGAATGAACTACTCGCACTGAAGGCACAAGATTCTAGGGGAGTCCGGGGGCATGCTCCCCCGGAACATTTTGAAAGTTTGGGACTCTTACCATGCAATTCCTGCATTCTAGAGCAAGAATTAAGGTATTTGAACAGAACAGGAAACACAAATCACTGCTGAAATTATTTAGAATTCAGACAAGATTCTTTTACTTTTCATGAATATAATTCTTGGCCAATCCAAGGCTCGTGATTTGTGGCGAATGTTTCTCATGTTAGTCGTAAAGTATGAGGTCATTTCTCAATCAAATAGGCAAGAGAGTCAAGTGACAAGAATAAAAGAAGTGATCACTGAGGACACGATGTCTTCAGTTGATATTTTAGACAAATTCCCCTTACTAGTTCCATAAGAAATGTATGGAGATCGGTCATGAGAAGAAGCATTTTTATGTCAAGGCTTTAAGGGTTAAACAACAAGTTTAAGAGAGATTTAAGCATTGCTCCTTTATTTCTAACCTGCTGAAGGACTCTGATGCTGCTCCAAAAATTGCCACTTCCTTAACACCACTCTCCATCTACAGTTGACGTCAAGGAAGAACTTTGAAAATTAACTGGTAAATGTTATTAAAGGAACTATGTCACAACATTTTCATTCATTTTTCTGATCTGACAAAATTATTTTCTCATTGAAGGAAACCTCAAAATAATAGTATTCTAAGGTAGAAAAACACCAAAGAAGTTAGTAAATAATAAGCCAAAACTAAACAAGGATGGTTACAACTGAGGGAGATTAAGACGGATTACGAATGACAAACTTGACAATTTTTTTCAAACTGCGTGATCCGTGACGTAGCTCCTTTAATAATCACTAATTCTGAGTTGCTGAAGATACTGACGGCAAATTCCAAGACAAAATAGTGACAACAACTTGTAACAACCAAAAAAACTGTCAGAAGTCATTTGAAACTGCACCACACTTCAAATCCCCACTCCAAAAGTTAACCTAAAGGAGGGAGGATGATTCATTTTAGAGCATGGAGTAGTCACCTGTCAAAAGATAAAAAAGGCTTAGTTTGTATTATCGCTTGCTCTTCAGTTGAGTTTGAAGGGGCGATTGACGATTAAAAAACAAAATAAAATAATACAAGCAAAATGAATCAAATGCACTGATTGCAGTTACAGCCAATGAACATGACCTGTAAGAAAGTTTTGAGCTTCACAGCTTTCAAGTTTTTGAAAGGCAGGGATCTTTAACATGTAGTTAAAGAGTCAATATTAACAAGAACTGACCGCTGCTTGAAATCCTTTGAGGTTTGGAGTTAGAGCTGGATATGAAACACCTGGATTCCTCTTTATTCCTTTCATGACTTGCTCATGGTCAGCCATCTGTTAGGTATTAATCAATTATTTGAGATTAAGACATCTAACAACTATAATCCAGCTGATAAAAACAAGAAATTCAAAGCCTTTTAGGAATTTATTTACATTTAAATTTGATGAACTTGCAAAATCATATGACATAAATGCAAGCTTGGAATGCAATTATTGGAGGTAAATACTAATTATGATAAAAATGACTTTTTAAGGTTACATTCCAGGACGTTGGACTTTTTTTGGGGTTCAGTGTGAGTCCAATTGGACTTTTTAAGGGTTTGCACCATACACACCACCCCAACTCAATGGGTACAGCAGCTGGGTACAGCAGCACAGACTAAAAGGGTGGTATAATTAGCAGATATTTATGCTTAATACCTGTGGAACCCACTTGGGTGAAACAAAACTGGTTGCTTCAATTGATTGAAGGCCAGTGTCTGAGAGCAGGTCAATCAACTTAATCTTCGTTTCAGTTGGAACAAGCCTCTGTAAAGAAAAGTACAACTAAACCATTTAATACAACCAAGACAACTACATAATTACTGCTACAATGCCATTAGCTTACTGTGCCCTACTAATAATGATTGGCGGTGGTAAAAAAATATATTGGTTTTCTGTTACAAACTATGTTTCTTAGGTGCCATTTACATGAGTTATTTCATCCCGGGATGAGTTTCATCCCGGGATGACTTGTATCTCATCCTGGGATGACTTTCATCTCGGTGTCTGGTCATTTACCTTTGAGTGTTTACGTGATTTGGAACAAAAACGTGTTCGCCCCGGGATGATTTCATCCCGGTGCTGAAGACCGGGATGAAATCAGGCGAACGCGTTTTTGCTCCAAATCATGTAAACACTCACAGGTAAATGACCAGACACCGAGATGAAAGTCATCCCAGGGTGAAATACAAGTCATCCCGGGATGAAACTCATCCCGGGGATGAAATAACTCATGTAAACGGGGCCTTAGATGACAACTAGTCCATGCCAAAGTCACTAGAGCTAACTTGGTATAACACAGATTTCACAGCCAAATCACAACTTAAACTGTTTTTCGTATGTACAACATATTTTTTTTGGCCAGTACATCCCACCCCAAATGTCCAAGGAGTAACTCCACCCCTCTCCACTGGGACCAGTGACAAGTGCATTCACATACCTTTTCATTCTGAAGACCATCTCTAGGTCCCACTTCAACAATTTTGACCTTCTTCACCAGCTGGCTGACAGGCTGAACAGAAAAATAAGTGAGATTCCTCAAGTAAGTGAAACATGGTTTGACTTCTGTCAGGCAGCAAATGTTAAGTTGGTTATTCTATTTTGAGCACAGTTGAACACCCAGGAGGGGGAGTGGGGGGGAGTGGGTTACTTGAGTAGGTTTTGGGTGGGTGGGTGCCACCTGGGTCTCTGAATTTGGAGAAGGGCATTGAAATCACCATTCACACCTCCCCGTCATTTTAACCCTTTAAGCCCCAATAGTGACAAGCATCTAATTTCTCCTAACAATATCCCTACTTGATCAAACATTCAGGTCACGAGAATAAAGGAAATGATCACCAAACATGAAATAATGTCTTGATCTTTGTGCAATAAGAAATGTATGGCGAACAGTAAGGAGAATATGCGTATTGATATTGGGACTAAAAAGGGTTAAATCCAGAGTACCCACCTGGGAAGCTTGACACATGTGATACTAGAATGGTTCTAATGATTGAGTCTGTGGATGAAATTCTTAAGTGTTGCCATTCAAATCTAAGCTTCTGAATGGTAAGCATGCTCTTCTCTGACACCCCAACATTGTTTTATCATGTTGTTCAAGGGAGTTCTTTTTTTTAAAAGTCTGGATGAAATACTGCACTTTATCGTGGATATTGATAACTTGTTATTAATACAAGTCTAGACTACAACCTGTCGGCAGGGTGCTGGATCTGGTGGGCCTATTCTCGATTTTGACCAAGCTGTTACGTAGGTATAAGATATGTGCGTGAGGGTCACAAGCTTATGACCTAAGACTTTAAGTATGCGCCATGATGGTCACAAGATTACCTTTAGCCAATCATATGTACACTACTTTCTGTACCAGTACACATTATTAGGCAAGTTACCCGAGATATCCATTCAATGCAAGCCTTAGCACGAGCAGCATCTAGCCAACGGCAACTTTTATCTAGCCTTAGTAATCAGTATTTAATAGGCTTAGTTTTAAAATTTTTCCCGCCCACCCACTTCCAGGGCAGTCTTGTTCAGTTTTTGTTGTGTGTTATCGTTATAAGGGTCTATTGATATATTTATGATATATATATATATATATATATATATATATATATATATATATATATAACAATAATAATAATTATAATTACAATAATAAGAAGAATTGTTTACTGTGGGCTATTGGTTGTACCAGTTAATAACTTATGATCCGTAAAATCTTTAGAAATTATGTATTATGTTACGTGTAGTGTATATTGTAATAAAGGCTGCCAGATCCCAAACTTGAGTCCGCGTTGTGGTTTAGTTGTAAAATGTAAAAAATACAACCATTGAAGTGAAAGCCATTGAGCAATTATTTCCTGTGGAAAATTACTTCTCGAACAAAAATGCCATATTTTCGTTTTTTCAATAGTTAACGGTTACGTGTACATCCAAATACGATTCACTGGAAAGGGACATGTATAATAAAGCCTATTTGGTATCATGGGAATTCGAAAGAATGTGGATTTAACAAATCAGATTGAAACTGCTTCAAGTATGTCTAAAAGGATAATTATGGTATAACATTTAAATCTGATCTCACCTTGCTGGAGAAATGCCTGAAACTTGTTCGAATCATTTGCTGTGAGGTTTCGTTTTAACGCGACTTTTCATGTGGCTCAACATGACCATATTATCAAACTGTGAGCCTGCGATACAATGATTCATTCCCAGGGTTGACCGTGATTCTGCTGGCACCAAGCTTCTGCTCGCACCGATTTTGCCCGTTTTACATTATCTGCCTCTCGCCCCGATTATCTGCCTCTGAGTCTCCGACAATGGGTAACTAGTAGTTTGAAGTGGGTGAAAAAAGGACTGGTTTTCTTGAAGGTTATAAATTGCCATATTTGGTATTTTAGCGTGAAAGCGGTGAAATAACCACTTGCCTGGTCCAAGATTTTTTGGATCGCAAAATAGTGATCTCACTGATTGACTTTAGGGTTGCAACCCATCAGAATAAAAAAAAATTTCCCTGAACTTTACCCTGACTTTTCACCGACCACAAACCTTATTTTTCGGACCTTATGAAGGAATCCTTGGGCGGTAAAGCCACAAAAAAAATTGACACAAAAATTTCATTTGAACGATCATTTCCTTACCGACACTAACAAACTTAGCGGCAAGTTACAACAACAACAACAACAATTATTCGATTTCTCACCGAGTCGAGGTATTCAAAAATTAAAAACTTCCGTAACTTGATGCAAAATTCCCTGATTTTGAAAAAATGATTTTTTTTCTCGTGACTGTTCCGTGACCGTGGCAAATCCGTCGATAACGAACTAGTCTTTTCATTAATGGGACTGGTTACAAAGCTGACACTGCGATAAAAAAGCAAATCAGTTTTCGCTGGTGTCAATAGCTTTACTCAGGTCACTAATACAGAGGTATTTTCTGCACAGTTCATAACTATGTGCAAAAGCAGATCTTAGCAAGGGCTATTGGGATCCCTTTTGGATTAGTAGGAACCGTCCTTAAGAAACCCCAAGTTTCTCAGACCATTCCGGAACATATGCGCAGTAACAATAGGAAGCACCGTCCTTAATTAGGCAACCGCCCAGGCACTGAGGAAGGCTAGGTCTATCAGCGGAAAGAAGAAAATGTGTAATGCTTTATTCAGACTCACGCCTAATTTTGGTCAGGCGTGACTTAGATTGACCTCAAATAAAGATGACAACATAAAGAATTTTATTCTCTCACCCAGTCGTATGTAGGGAAGGAGGGCGGTACGACTCTCTGAAACCGACTGCGTGTGAGGCTAAAGGAATCGCTGCCCAGAGAGATTCAACGTTATTCGATCACAACATAATTTGTAAATAAACGTTTTATTTTATTTTCGTAAATGTTATAGTTTATACTAACGCAATCATGTGAAAAAGTATCTACATTGTGCAATTTCTCATTCACTATAAGTACTTCCTTCCATCACCCCCTCGGATTTCTGACGTAAACCGGCATAAATAAGTTACTGCACATGTTACAGCAGGGACATAAGAATAGTTTGCATCTAGAGCGGAGTAGGGGAGGGAAGGGTGAAGAGGGAATAGTAACATATTCAACATTGCAACATATAATGGATTCTTTGTAAAGCAAGTAGCACTACCCGAAGAAAGTAGACTAAACAGCATATTTTTATCAGCAATCATATAAAAAGCTTTGTCATTCGCTCATTCTATTACTGATTTTCATTTTGAAAGCCAAGGGCGTTGTCCTTCTCAACAAGAGCAGGAAATAGCAGCCTTGGTCAACTATTAGTCCTGGATTAACTTAAATCATACTGACTAATGTGCTCCCATTGTCTTAATGCGGTAGAGCCCAAGACTCTGCTGTGATTGCTCATCTTCGTGTTGCATGCTCAACAAAAGTTGCGCTGATTTAACGCTTTAAGACCCAAGATGACCCTACACTTCTCCCCAGAGTCTCCATACATCTCTTACGGTACTAATGGGAAAATATGATTAAACAACAAGACATTTTATCTTTGGTAATCACTTCCTTCATTCTCATTTGATCATGTACGTACTGTTGTTGTAAGGAGAAATCAGATGCTTGTCACTATTGGGACTTGCGTAAGGAACCCTCTCTCTCCGATTTAGTTTATTAAGATTTATTCGATTTTTGTGGTACAATCTACACCTGAATCTAGGTTTACTGTGTCTTCTCGCCCATCTTGGGCTATCGGACAAAATCCAAGTTCCACTAACCGGTCCACCTTTGTGCGTACAGTTGCCTAACCGAGTATTTGTTTGTCGCTGAAGAGAACAAAAATTTTCTATCGAAAAGTAAGGGTTAAGATTGGCTAAAGGAACAGTTCCCTATCTCGCTACTGCTACGTCATCTGGTACTCAAATGACGTCACAGTGCCTTGAGGATCTCGAGAAGTAAGCTGAAGGTCAGGTAGCCTTCCACGCAGTCGTTTTTAGGGAAGTCATATTACCCTCCTCTCCATAAATACAACTCTCCTAAAAACGACTGCGTGGGAGGCTAAAGGTCAGGCTTGTGGTATAATTCTTGTTCCCGTCTAGAACAGCTCTCCGATGGGAGCGTGGTTAAGCCATAGCTGATGCATGAACGTGTACAAATTGTCACTTAAGGAAACCTGAAAGACAAAAAGAGAATAATTAAGTTCCCATTTCAGGGACCAAAACAATCCTTGTGTTTCAGGATAACTATCACATCGTAATGATCAGATTCAGAGTCGGTCTGCAGTAACGTACCTTAGGCCATCTCGAATTTGGTTTCCGTATCGCTTGATCGATCGACAAATTGTGTGCATTGTTTTTGTTTTGAAAAAACAAAAAAGCAAAAAACAAAACAAAAGCATAAAACAAATTCCTGATGCATTGCGCCTGCTCCATTTACTAGGGTGCTTTTCAAGTTTTCTTATAATATACCTGTTGTTTACACCTACAGAAAATATGTTCTGCATATTTTACTTCAAAAAGTACATATTTTACTACAAAAAGCAATAAACCAAACAATAACCCCCCCCCCCGCCCCCCCGAAAAAAACTACTGGGTCTACAAATAATTGTGTTCAAAGATGAAAGTCTAATTACATATATTTTTATTACAGTCAACAACAACAAGAACAACAACAACAACAACAAAAAGCATGATACCTTGTATGGCGTCGGACTTATCCTCCTAAGATGGTCTTGCCTAAACATCTTTAAGGCATGTTTAACTCGGTCTTGGATCTCCTTTAACGGCGGAAGAGGACTGCATATCTAGTCACGGAAACAAAGCAAAACATTAGCCAACATCAGAGGGTAATAATACCTCAGAAGAAAGTACTTGTTCTCCGAAAATTTTCCACTAGAATGAACCGTTCCATTTGATTTTCCAAGGGAAATACCAGTTTTTCCACACAAATTGAAAGCTTTCCAAGTAACCCATAAACTGCAAAACTTTGGAGCGTTTCGAGAGTTAACCCTTCGTGATTCGCCCTGACGAAGGGCTAACGCTCGAAACGTCAGCTCTCAATCTTTTTACGGTGGCCAATTTACCTTATCAATTCAGTTGATAAATGCAAAGTTTTTTTGGTGTGTTTTGTTCTTAGATCCAACAGTGGCTTTCTGTTCCATCAACCTAGCGCCCGACCTCGAAAGACACTAGGGGACAGATCTTTCACATCTGTTGCCCCTACCCTTTGGGACAAGCTTCCAGTACATTTACGGAACATGGACAATTTCACAAATTTTAAATCTAGCCTTAAGACTCATTTATTTAGAATTGCTTTAGGATTAGATCACTAGTTTGTTTTAATGTTTTAGTAGTTCTTATCAAGATTAAATTATCGGCGATATTAATTTTTATTATTTTTATTGTACTTTTTATTGTAATTTTTACAATTTTTATTTTTATCGTTCACAGTTTAAAAACTTGTATTCATACGTATATATTTGTATTTCCAAAAGGTCTTGGTAGCAGGAAACAAGTTAATATTTTAAAGAACAACACAACACTTTTAAGTTTCAAAGACATGTTTCGGCATCCCTGATGCCACCCTCAGTTGAAGGAAAAAGTTACAACAAAGCTATTTATATGCAATAGTGATTAGAATTGTAAATGAAAACGTAATATATAGATTTAGCCAAGCCTAAAAGCGGAGCCCCCCTTTTTGTTTTGTTTGTTTGTTTTTTTGCTAGCAGTTATTAATTTGTGAAAATACTCTCATTCAAGTCGTTAAATTAAAAAAAAAAAAGAAAAACCAAAAGAAAAAAATCCTACCCTCGCTGAGAGTCGAACGCGGGTCGTCAGCGGATGAAGCCGGATATTAGTCCACTTGGCCATCAGCGCTAATTGTAATTTTCTGAGTTAATTTTAATATTTATTTCTTTCTTCGTGACAAGCTGCCTATCAGCATGAAAATGCTGGTGTTTTTCCTGGCAAAATGTGTTCGGAACGCCGTAACAACCAGGTTGTGGACAGAAAAAACCAAAAAGCACTAGCTCTGCTATATTTGGCGTCGAAACCGCTTGCGAAAAGCTGCGAACTCAAGCAGTGTGCTGACCGAGTTCGAACAGAACCGACAATTAAGGCAAATTTGAACTTTTCGCCTGAACTTTATCGCCTAATTTTTTCGCCTAAATTAAACTTTTCCCCTTTCACCAAAAAGACAACTAAGTATTCTTTTGAACTTTTTTTCCATTAATAAATTTGTTTTTGACTTTTGTTGTCTTTGCTTGTTTTGCTACAATGCGGGTCAACATGCGATTTCGCGCCAAAAACACACGGGATTCAACACAGGGTTATATCCAGTGTAACCCTGTGGTAACCCTGTAGTGCGGACGGACTGACGGACGTACGTACGTACGTACGGACGGACGGTCACGTGACTATTACGTCACTACCAAAATTTCTTGGCTTGATAGGTTACCAAATTTCCTTAGCAATGGAGCTCCGCTGACGCGCTAGCGCGCTGGCTCCGCTATAAGCAAGAGTGACAAGAAAACAGCGAAAAACAATTTAAAGTGGGCTTTTCCCAGTGGATATGTAAGGATATTTTGATCTTTAGTTGAAAGTTTGCAGTGGCGCAGTCTAAAATGCTGAAGCAATTGGTCGAACACAAATCGCGGCAATTTTCAGATTGTCGCAAGTGTTTGTATACGTGAGAGGCCCTAGACATGTTTCGGCATCCCTGATGCCATCCTCAGTTGAAGGAAAGAGTTACAACAAAGCTATTTATATGCAATAGTGATTAGAATTGTAAATGAAAACGTATAAGCAAGAGTGACAAGAAAACAGCGTGATTATGTGAAATCTAAAAAAAACAATTTAAAGTGGGCTTTTCCCAGTGGATATGTAAGGATTTTTTGATCTTTAGTTGAAAGCTTGTAGTGGCGCAGTCTAAAATGCTGAAGCAATTGGTCGAACACAAATCGCGACAACTTTCAGATTGTCGCAAGTGTTTGTATACGTGAGAGGCCCTATCCGTAGCTAAATGCTCACGTACGCCTGTTGAAAAGTGACGGGTGGTTTCACCGACGTAACAAGCGTTACAGCCTGCACATGAAAATTTGTAAACAACACTCGAACGGACACCCCAACATTAGGTTCACCATGGAGAAAGAAGCGGATCACAGAGTACCTTTTTTAGATGTCCTTATCGACAACAACTGTTCTCATACCCCTATCACTAGTGGTTATCGTAAGAAAACCGTCACTGGCCTCCTTTCCAATTATTTCAGTTTCACTTCATATTCCTACAAACTTGGTCTCATCAGGACACTTGTTGACAGGACCTACAAAATCAATAGCACCTGGGCTGGTTTTCAAAGACATCAAGTACCTCACTCAAATTCTCAAGAAGAACCTTTTCCCTACCCATCTTATTGAAAGGGTTATTAATCAATATGTAACCAGGGTCGAAAGCGAAGTTTGCTCTGTGGGTTGTGTTCCTGACAAGGTCTCAGCTTTTTATTTCAAGTTACCTTATATAGGCCATTATTCTGGCGTCACTCAGAAACGCATTTGCCACCTGATAAAACGCTACTGTAATAACATTGATATTAAGTCAATTTTCTCTTCTTTTAAAATCGGAAACTTGTTTAGCGCGAAGGACCCTATCCCAAGCAATCTCCGTTCGAGTGTTGTTTACAAATTTTCATGTGCAGGCTGTAACGCTTGTTACGTCGGTGAAACCACCCGTCACTTTTCAACACGCGTACGTGAGCATTTAGCTACGGATAGGGGCTCTCACGTATACAAACACTTGCAACAATCTGAAAGTTGCCGCGATTTGTGTTCGACCAATTGCTTCAGCATTTTAGCCTGCGCCACTACAAGCTTTCAACTAAAGATCAAAAAATCCTTACATATCCACTGGGAAAAGCCCACTTTAAATCAACAGGGTAAACATGTTAATTTAAAACTGTTTGTTTAGATTTCACATAATCACGCTTTTTTCTTGTCACTCTTGCTTATACATTTTCATTTACAATTCTAATCACTATTCCATATAAATAGCTTTGTTGTAACTTTTTCCTTCAACTGAGGAAGGCATCAGGGATGCCGAAACATGTCTTTGAAACTTAAAAGTGTTGTGTTGTTCTTTAAAATATATTTGTATTTGTAAATCGCATTTGATCATATTTACATGTAAATTTGCGCTATATAGGCGGATCCTTGCTGACGTCATTGTTTACATCTTGAAAATTGAAATTCATCCGATAAACAAACAAAGATTATAAATAGAAAGAGCATATAACATTTAGTTAACACGCGAAGTTTGAAAGAAAAAGAAAGGAAACCGGTTTCAAATGATGCTATCAAAATTCACTACATTTACAGACGTTTGTATGAGTTGCCACCCAGCCATACAAACGTCTGTAAATTTGACCTTTTTAAAAAAGGAATGTCTCCTTCAATTTTCAACATTCTCCTCTCATGTTTGCTCTTTTTACTAAATGTGCCAGTCTCTTTCAATTTTTGGTGTTTTCATTTGCCAAGCTAACTATAAAATCTTCGATAATTTATGATAATGCTTAGATCAAAGACTGCCGACATAAACAAGGATCCGCCTATAAGTACCAAATATTATTACTGTATTATTATCGTTTCCCCACCGACGCAGCTCCAAAGTTCCTTTAGGACTAACCCCCTTGAATCCATAAACTGAACTAACAAAAAAGTGAACTTTTATTCTTCTACAAACAGGCTTAAAAATTTCGAAAGAGCCATGATTACATTTCTTGATGGTAGACTGCAAAACAGGCCGTTTTTTTTGGGGGGGGGGGAGGCTCGGAACGAACCGACCGGAGCTTAGGGACTCCATTAGCTCATCAAGTGTCGATATTCCCATCGAAATCACAACAATAAAAACTGTCTTGTTACTAGTAGAGCTCATCTGATAGCTTTCTTGCTGTGAAGTGTTCGATGGTCTAATCCGTTTGGGAAGACATCTCGAGTACAAATCCCGCAAACCCTTCTTGAAAGTTGAATTGCGCAGCCCGTACAAAATAGGATTACACATACTGTTTAGATAACCAAGAAGCAACGATATCATTTCTACAGCACGCGGCAAGGGTTTAGCATAATATATAAATATCAAAAAACATGGTTGCCGCAAAAGGTCCCCAGCAAATTACGAACAGAACGACTACTATATAATAACAATAATAATGCAAATCTTTATTATTATTATTATTATTATTATTATTATTATTATTATTATTATTATTATTATTATTATTATTACAATTGTTTTTTTTCCCACAAATATTTGTACACCAGGCCCCATTTGTTCAAAAGTTGGATAGTGCTATCCACCGGATAAATCTCTATCCAGTGGATAATGCAATCGGTTTCCCTAAAACTTATCCACTGGATAGTGATTTATTCGGTGGATAGCGCTATCCAACTTTTGAACAACTGGGGCCAGCTGTCAAACTTCTATTGCAGGCATATTATTTTCATGCAAATTTGGTAGTCACTTTATTGTCAGGCAGATGTTAGTTCAGCCAGGAGCCCATCAGTCCGTCATATTGCAAATTGTGGTTCTTTCAGGTGCCTTGCTTCCCGGGGGCGGGGGGGGGGGAGGTGGAGTGGTGTATAATTTAAAGGGCGGGAATGTTCGTAGGAAAGAAGCTTAAAACGAATGTCTGTAATTAACTGTATATTGAATCTCAAGCGTTCAGATTTACTTTCTCACCCTTCTCTCGCCCTTTTTTTTTGGAGGTGGGGGGGTGCATGCAGCCTTGCTTGTCCCTTTCAGTTTCCTGCCACTTCCTTGCACCCCCTAGCCTGTGGCCCCTTCCTGTTTACGCCCGTCATGATCAGATGTCACAAACGTCTTTCGTAAACCATTAATGAGCTCTTTCAAAAAATTAACCCAACAGAATAACTTCGTGAGGTGTACTGTAATCTCGTGGCAGACACATTGACACTTTTGCTCCTGTAAAAGTCACAAAAAGAAGAAAACGAAACGAAAAATGTATGCTTAAAAGCAACCTCTTTTTAGCAGCGCTGAAATTGGATCTTACGTTTCCTGTTGTTTGAGTGACAGATGAAAAATTGGAACTCATGTTTAGTTATTTTGCATGTCTGATATAGCGTGGATTACGACACTAGCGCATCAGCCGTTATTGACGCTCACTTTACCTCATGGAATGAAATGGTTCCCTCTTCAAGATGTTCGACAAGATGTGCGTTTAAGTTTGTTATTTTTCTAATGCTCTGCTCCTGTATCGGGTATTTCATAGTTCTAAACCACAGTGGAAGCTTCAATCATGATGGCGAGCACATCACCACTAACAACTCGACAGTGTCTTTCATACATGTGAGCAGTAGATCTAGCATGAGTGGCGAGAATTCCTCGCCCGTTATAGTCATTTTCCCTCACTCTTTTTCTGAAGAGAAGGCTATACACGAGAACGATGAACGCGCTGTTGAAAACCTGCGTGAGTTTCTTGAGTCGACGGACGAATTCGACGGCGCAACATGCTTGCAGCACCCGTCAACACACCACAGTAGCGAAAGTGAAGAACTGAATTATGACCAAGCCAACACAGCGAGAAATATTTCCTTGGAATCATCTTGGTGTCGGTTTCTGCAAAGGAACTGGAGCGTTAACATAAGGAATACGGGCCCAGTTCAGAAGGTAATAGTGCGAAGACCGAGGTTCGTAAATACAACATTTCTAGCAGATTTTAGCGAAGAAGCGTCGATTATGGTTCAAAAATGCAACATCGTACAAGGTCCATTTGTAATAAGAAAAGATGTCTTTCAAAGGATAGGAGGATTACTCGACGGATTTGGAAAAGTCACCCTGCTCGAGTTTTTCCTTCGTTCTAAAGGCACACTAAGGATGGCAAAGCTAACAAACTGCGCGTGGACTTCCGAAATAACGCACGTGGACCGAGGAACCCTCGAAGGGTCAAACAACTTCTCAGAATATGTCACAATGGGGAATAACCATAAAATTCTTCGCATTGTAACAAAAAGTCGAATTGAGTGGACAGCGTGCGTGGCAAACTGGAAGTTGTGCCCGGAGAAACCTTACGAGAAACCGCGAGATCTTTTCCGCATTGCTGCGCCGATATGTTGTAGCGTGGTCTTGGGTCAAATGCTGGAGGATTTTAAAAGAGCGCTGGGCAACATGGGCATAGAATACCGCTTACTTTTCGGTACTTTGTTAGGCGCTGTTAGAAGCCAGGCAATTATACCATGGACAATTGACATCGATCTGGCGATTTCAGAGCCGGCGTTTAAAGACAGTGCTACGTATCCTGCCCTTCAAGAGGAACTTGGAGCTCTGGGAAATCAATACTTCGTCGGAGAGTCTTTCGGGATGCCAAGAGCTCATATCCTCATGGCACCGTACATAGAGGTGGACACGTCCCCATATTTCGACGGGCCTGATGACTTAGAAGGAACCAACGGCTTATCCAGCGAAGAAATTGAAGAATCAGTGAAAGGAATGCTGCCCATTCCATATTCGTGGAGGGATCGTTGTTACGTTGACTTGTATTCCGGTGGTGCTGGTTTGATGAGCGATTCCTCACTTGTCACCATAAACAATCAACAATATACCGCCACGAAAGACGTTGATGGAGCATTAACACACTGGTATGGCAAGGATTATCGCAAGCCTATTCTTCAAGGTAACTGGTCGGGCTTATCGGATGTTGGTTATGCACCTTAGAAACAGTTATAAAACACAGGTTGATACATGTCCGTATTCTTTGGCAAAAATTGAAGTCGCAAAAACTTTAACCCTTTACTAGTATTGAAGCCCCAATCATGATCAGCATCAAATTTTTCCTCATCATATCAGTACATTGCAAGTCATACAGGTCATGAGAATTAAAGAAATGATCACCAAAGATGCATTGTCTTGATGACTTTAGACTTTCTCCCAACTAGTGCTCAACAAAATGTATGAAGATTAGTAAGGAGAATTTGTATCATGATGCTGAGGAACAGGAACCCAGGATCACAATGCGAAAAGGGGGTGAAATGGATACCCTATTTATTTTGCGGCACATACCTATATAGCTTTAATATGTTTCCCGTATTGTTTCACTGCCTTTCAGTACAACATTAGGGGAATATGGTGTAATTTAAAAAGAAATAAAAGAATATTAATTCTGTAACAGTTTAGACCGTTAACATCGGAAGAGCATTTCGGGTTGTTGGCAAATTGTCTAGGTGTCCATCTATACATAATGACCTTAAATTTTTTTCTACCTCATCTTTTAAACATTTTTAAAATCATGAAAAAAAATGATGCATTTGGTAAGCCTTGTACTAAAACCAATGATAGCATTTTTAGATTGGTTGATACCTCAATGAAACATTTGATAAATAAGGCGAAAACTATTATTATTTGAAAACTTGAAGAAAAATTTATAGCTGTCGGTTGTACCTGCTCTTCCCCTCCCCCTTAAAACAGAATATTATAAACACATCATAACCAATGATGATGATGATGTTAATGTATGGGAAATTCCGCATGAATTTGTCAGTAAAAACAGCATACGGTACTTCGGTCTTGTGACTTGGTCTAAACTGAACGACTTGATAAAAATTTATCTTCCTCTGTTCACTTTCCAAAAGCTGATCAAATATTATTAGTTCATTGGTATCTATGTAGTAATTAGGGATTTACATTTTTATTTAATGAGAGTAAGGGTTAAACATTTTTATTTAATGATACAACAGACTTTAGATTTAAATTTTGGACAATAATAGGGCCTTTATTTAATGATAGATAAGATTTTAGATTTAAATGATGCGGCCTATAGGATTAATTTCCGTCCGCCAGAAGAATGACATGTCAATAAATCCTTCTTTTTGTTACTGTTAATATATACGTGTGAGTAACGTATCTGTTTCATTTTCCGCTTAAAGAAGAACGACATGGCCTCCTTCCATCCGTCAGGGAGATCATTATTCCACATGCATTTTAACATCTCTGTGTTTCTGGCTTTTTCTTGTAAATAGCCCTTTTCACAGTTAACTCTTTTCATTTGCTTTACAATAAATTTGAACGTGGATGCTATTCAGTTTCGGGCAAAAAGTGCAAAATTGCCCGAAATTGCCTCACGTCCACGTTCAAAGACATTGTAATGAAAATGAGAAAAGGTAACCGTGAAAAGGGCTTGAGTGTCGAAAATAATTCGTGTTTGTTTTCGGTTTCGCGCTACGGTAACTAAGCTTTGTGATTGGTTAAAAAAAACTCGCACCACTTTCTCCACCAATCAGGAATAAAACCAAAACCAATCGGGACGACTCGTGTGGCACGCGTTTTTCCGCGTTCAAGCGTGCGTGTGTTGAAGTCGAGTTCTGATTGGTTCAATTTGTTGTTTGTGCTCGATGTGATTGGCCACAGTAATTGCTTTGGTTTTGGTTTTGCGACACAATTGAAGAATTGCTCAAGTGGTAGCCTGCAGAGCAGGCGTTTTTTACGAAATGAACGCTTGTTTACCATTTTAAACCCATCGTCCTCTCCCTTGGAATAATTTTTTGCCTCGCCCCAACCCTCTGTCAGTTTCATTATTCAAGATGGCGGCATATCGGATTATTCATCGCTCGCCCAGGATATTCATCGCTCGCCCAGCAAAATACGCCTGCTCTGCAGGCTATCAAGTGGTGGATTTGTTTGTTTTGTACAAAGTAACGAGTATATCGGTAATCTGGTACCAAGTTTGCTATTTAACAATTAGATTATGAGCGCGAGATTTCTATCGCGTGATAGTTGATGAGGCCGAAGGCCGAATCAACTATCACGCATAGAAATCGAGAGCGAATAATCTTATTGTTTTAGTATAAATCTCGATTAATATACCACGAAAGTGAAAAGTTTTACTTAATTGCATTGTTATTTTGAAGTATAAGACTGCGCCTGCCACTCACCTTTTCGCTACTCACTATCTATAACGGAATAGATAGCGAGTAGGATAGCCAATCAGATTGCAGCATTTATGATAGAACGCTATTAGATTTATACTAATTGTCAGCAGAAAAGTGTAATGCACCATTCAGCATTATAGAGCTTTAATCGTGCAGTTACTATCCAGATTTGAAAGAATAAACAAAGGTCGCTATTTAAGCTTTGTCCGCATCTCTGTCAATCTGTTTCGCATCCTACTTCAGTTGAGAGATGACGCTAATTCGTTATATCAGGTAAATTTTGAATTTGGGTTTCTGGATTGTGTTTGTTGTATCGCGGATTTCATTATTCCAAGGTTCGTTATATCGGGGTTCTGTTCAATACATTTTACCGTAACTTTGGGCGGGTTGACGAATATATACAAAAGATAAAAAAACATCAGGCAAGTTTTTGTGATAATTATATACTGGTGTATACATTTTTTACTTTTAATATTTAGCTTTTTTCTTCGTCTTTTTCTCCAGGATCAGTCTTGTCTTTTATTATTTTACTCCGAATTCTGAGGTCCTGATCGATGTTTTCATTGCTTGTGTAACTGCTTAGCACAGATGTTGAACTACAGAACACAAGCCGACATAAACACGAAGTGAACGGACTATCGAACTGGCCATGTTTACCAAAATTTTAAGCATAAGCGACTTGGCAAAATATCGCGAATTGAACAGAAGTTCTTATTTCAATGGTCACGTGACGCTTTAGGACTTTGTCCATAGACCCAAACTGATTCAAGGCTTGATCAAGGATCAACCGTCAAGCGGCCAAAATTTAGCTGTCTGCCTCAAAAAGGTAATTTTTCACTGTCAAACGTTTTAACCGTCATACAGTTTGGAACCTACGATTTTAGGTCGTTTAGTAGCTTCAAAAGTGAAGTTGAATGGGGGTGCCAACTCTAAGAATGCCTGTTTCGGGAAAACGGTAAAATTTCTTCACGAATCTGAAGATATTGCCGGGAATCGTGGTTAATTGTAACATTGTAAGACTAACCTTAACCTTTCAACTACAAATTACTCACGCTGTATCTTGGAAAACTCTGATCTCCTCTAAGTACTGAGAAATTACGATTTTAATGGGACAAACTAGAGGGACAATTTAAATGCTGTCGCCTACCAAAGATAACACAAAGATACCTTCTAGTAAAAGGCTTTCCTTTGTGGATACCGATTCTAATTAATATATGATTATAATCATATTTAATATATTTAATATATTAATATATGATTATAATCATATTTAATGATACTTAATATCATATAATATATAGATTTAGCCAAGCCTAAAAGCGGAGCTCCACATCTCTCTTTCAAGCTAATTGGCCGGTAAAATATAGTAAATTTTAGTTGTGCAGTTATTCCCCAAGAGGTGAAAATCAGCAAGGGAAAACATGCGTACCGCTAAGGAAACTGTGAGTTGACTTATTTTTCCCTAAAGAGAAGACTTCAGCGCACCTTTCACCGACAGCTCTTCTGGTAGCATTCTTTCGAAAGCTAGCTTATTAAGTTCAAGAAGAGTACCTGTAAAACTACAATTGCTAAAACAAAAACCCACTTAAGTTGCTCCCAGTAGCGACTCGACAGACTTTTCCATGCAAATACACATTTCTCACTGATTCCAATGCATCCCTCTGGTTGTTTAGTTCTGTCAACCATGAAACATTTTTCGAAATCTATCTTGCTAAAATAAATAATATTTTTCCGGCATCAAACCGTTTACTGACAAAAATTCTCCAAAAAATGTTTTCGGAATCTTTCAAGCACACGTATAATTATCAAGAGAAAGTGGCACAAGTTTTTCAACCGTGAAGTATTAATCGGGCGCTTTCAAGAGCACACCCTGAACTAATTTTTGGAAGCTTTTAGGGTCTCATTTTAGACAAAATAGACTTAAAACGAGAAATGCTTTGATTTTATTTCGACCTGTAACTAAAGACACACTGAAATGGCTTACCGGTTAAAAACAAAACGAGCACGAAAACATGCCACACTGAACTCACTCGCTGAAACGGCGATTCTAAGTTTATTCGCTTAATTGGGACAGAATGTCATTCACTTCAGATGAAGAAACCAACCAAAAATATATAAAAATAGAAGGAAGATAAAATATTCCACAACTGAACAAAAAACATATGGAGCCTTACACTGAGACTATAAACTTAATAAAAAAATATTGACGACAGAGCGACTCTTCAGGTGTTGAATACTAAATTAAGAATTAGTCAAAACAACCCAAATGCGGTGCCGAAGAAAAACAACCTAGATTGAAAAAACAACACAGACTCAATCTAGAATAGACACGATTTCTACTTTTCGAATAAAATACACTACTGACTAGAATTGCTCAAAGAAAAATATAGAAAATTACGCACTAAAGTTCAAAAGAAAATTGCGCATATAAGACTTATATCAGATTGCTCACTAATAAAAATTCCTTTAATGACTAAACACAGAAAAAGGGACAAGAAACCTTCAAAAACATGAAATGTCATTCACATACGAAGCACTTGTTTGCCTAGGAAAGCAAACTGCATTCAGTTTTCTCCTAGAGTGAAGTTACTCGCAAGCCGACAAACGGGAACTACAAAGTAATTTCACAGATATTTTAAACAAGTTTTCAAAACATTTCAAGAAAATTACCTTAATTTACTAAACATGTAAAGTCGCTCAATTAAACAATTTTTACAATGTAAATCCATAATCAAATCTGTAATATACTTTACTACTTAACTGAAAGAAGGACTTGAAAATCTAAACGAAAGTCGCCGGGTTCTTTCCAGATCTCCTTAGCTTTGAAAAAAACAAGTATGTCCTCGAACAAGGATTTCTTGCCTTCAAGCTCTCCAATATCTTCTACGTGCGCCATCGAGATTGAAGCAATCCTAGTCCTTTTCCTTTTCATGGTGAACTGTTACAAGTCTTCATTCCAAGAATGTATTACAATTACCGTATTGAAAATCGAGCGAACGAGGAACCAGCCGCCATATTGTTTACTTCAGCTACAAGAAAACATAGACCCCCAATGCGTGCAGAACCGAAGAAGTGTTGGTTCGTCTCGAAAAGAAAGGAAGCGAGGCGTGCGTGACTGAAGGTTCAATAACATTCAAGCATCTGTAACAGCACGTTGCAGTAAAAGTGTGTAACTGTAACTAACGCTGAAATTTGACCAACTGAAAAGGCGACCAATACCCTGGAAAGGACGTCAACTGAATTATTCACCCTCTCCTCACCAAACATAGCTCCACAGACTATGCCCATGACCTCATCCATTCTTCACTCAAGACCATTTTTCGCTGTCTTTTGGTCGATCTTCCTCAAAACCCTGAACAAAAAGGCCATCACAATTCTCAAAACAGACGCATTTCAAAAAATGGGCGATAATTTTCCCATTATCAAAGTAGCCACATCTTTAAGATTGATCAGTATGGGCACCGTAACAGCCCAAAAGAATTGAACTTTTCCCCACCCCTGGGAACCACGCTTTGTGCACAGTTTCCTTTAATCATGTCAAGGGCTCTTTAAGCCAAATTATGAACGCAAATACGAAATAAATCATTGCTATGCTCTATCGTACAGGTTACAAGAAAGCGCATTATAGGCATTTACCAGTCGTTTTGACCCACTCCACCCTCGAGTAATGTTTTTACTTGGCTCAACGTGCTATGCTAACTGGCGTAACGAAAATTGTGAAAGTATTTTGCCCTTTGCGTTACCGAATGACGTTATGTTTAAAATCTGATGACTCAGCCCATCTGTCTTATCGCTTTGAATATTTAATTTTGTTGAATTAAACTAAAAAATTAAATGTTGATATACATTTGTCCACAACTGAACATGCTTTTACCGAGAGTTGTAAGCAATGTATTTATATACTGTTGTGAATAGGGCATTATAAAAACACATCGTCAGAATCTCAACGTGCTAACCGGCGTGACAAAAATTGTGACAGCATTTTGTCTTATGCGTTACCGAATGACGTAATGTTTAAAATCGGATGACTCAGCTCATCTGTCTTATCGCTTTGAATATTTTGTTAAATTAAAATAAAAATTTAAAGATATATTTGGCCACAACTGAACATGCCGTTATCGAGAGTTGTGAGCGAAGCATTTAAATACTGTTGTGAATATGGCACTATAAAAACATGATTTTCGATCTGGAGAAATTGGTAAAAAGCGAAGTCGTCGCTTTATCTCAAACACGTTAAAGCATGTCTTATGACGTAATCGTTAAATCCGGTTTACTTTTCCGGAGTTAGCAAGTCAGTGTCTCGAACTCTAAAATCGAACAAATCGGTTCAAAATCAAAACGTAAAGCAGAAAAATTAAAAAGAGTAACTGGTATATAATTCCGGGCCGCTTATACTATCCAAGAAGATCCAGCCTCGTGTAGTAATTCATTTCCCACCTGCGAATAACCTTTCTTAACGTTGGCAGCTGGATGCTTTCCAAGTATTAAACAGGTAAACATAACCACAACAACATACACCAGAATTTTCCTCTCATAACATTTACTGAGAACGATTCTATGCTTACGATGTCTCAGCAACACTTTGGTCCCACCAGCATCAACAGTGCCACTGGACATCACCTGCTGTTATTATCAGTCCTCCTTGCTTTCTTTCACTAGTATTGCACAGATATTTCAGTCCGGCCAAAGCCAACACTGCTCGGCGGACGTGTGCTTCTACACCTACGATACTTTTTATGTGGCCCTTGTCCTATCGTGCGTGCGTGTGTGTACTAATCGATGTCTGTGTACAACTTCTTCTCTATATGTTCAGAGGTCAGCACAAAATTATACCACAACACAGTCGAAGCAAATCTTCCACCAAGCGTCCGTCACCTTTCTTGACCTGCCAATTTAAAATGGCGACTCGTCCCCTCTTGTTCTGACCTCATTCCATCCCGTGGGCCACAGCGAAATACACACCTTGTGAGTCTTACACGACGTATTTTGACCGACCAAACCAGTCGACCCTCTTGACATGACTGCTCTAACTCGACTTCGTCGGTTAAAACATAGGCCCGCAATGCGTGCAGAACCGACGAAGTGTTGGTTCGTCTCGAAAAGAAAGCAAGCGAGGCGTGCGTGACTGCAGGTTCAATAACATTCAAGCATCTGTAACAGCAAGTTGCAGTAAAAGTGTGTAACTGTTACTAACGCTGAAATTTGACCAACTGTAAATGCAACCAATACCCTGGAAAGGAGGTCAACTGAATTATTCACCCTCTCCTCACCAAACATAGCACCATAGACTACGCCGATGACCTCATGCATTCTTCACTCAAGATCATTTTTCGCTGTCTTTTGGTCGATCTTCCTCAAAACCCTGAACAAAAAAGCCATCACAATTCTCAAAACAGACGCATTTCAAAAAATGGGCCATAAATGTCCCAACATAAGAGTAACCACATCTTTACGATTGATCAGCATGGGCACCGTAACAGCCCAAAAAAATTGAACTTTTCCCCACGCCTGGGAACCGCACTTTGTGCAGTTTCCTTTAGTCATGTCAAGGGCTCCTTAAGCCAAATTGTGAATGCAAATACCAAATAAGTCATTGCTATGCTCTATCGTACAGGTTACAAGAAAGTCCATTATAGGGATTTACCAGTCGTTTTGACCCACTCCACCCCCAATAAATGTTTTTACTTGACTCAACGTGACGTGCTAACTGGCGTAACAAAAATTGTGACAGTATTTTGCCCCTTGCATTACCGAATGACGTAATGTTTAAAATCTGATGACTCAGCTCATCTGTCTTATCGCTTTGAATATTTAATTTTGTAGAATTAAACTAAAAAATTAAATGTCGATATAAATCTGTCCACAACTGAACATGCTTTTACCGAGAGTTGTGAGCGATGTATTTATATACTGTTGTGAATAGGGCACTATAAAAACATGATTGTCGTTAAAGACAAACACATCGTCAGAATCTCAACGTGCTAACCGGTGTGACGAAAATTGTGACAGCATTGTCTTTTGCGTTACCGAATGACGTAATGTTTAAAATCTGATGACTCAGCTCATCTGTCTTATCGCTTTGAACATTTTCTTGAATTAAGATTAAAATTTAAAGATAAATTTTGTCCACAACTGAACATGCCGTTACCGAGAGTTGTGAGCGATGTATTTATATACTGTTGTGAATATGGCACTATAAAAACAGATTATCGATTAAGACAAACACACCGTCAGAATCAGGAGAAATTAGTCAAAAAGCGAAGTCGTCGCTTTATCTCAAACACGTTAAAGCATGTCTTATGACGTAATCGTTAAATCCGGTTTGCTCTTCCGGAGTCAGCAAGTCAGTGTCTGGAACTCTAAAATCGAACAAATCGGTTCAAAATCAAAAGTAAAGCAGAAAAATTAAAAAGTCTAACTGGTATAAAATTCTGGGCCGCTTATACTATCCAAGAAGATCCAGCCTCGTGTAGTAAATCATTTCGCACCTGCGAATAACCTTTCTTAATGTTGGCAGCTAGATACTTTCCAAGTATTAAACATAACTACAACAACATACACTAGAATTTTCCTCTCATAACATTTACTGAGAACTATTCTATCCTTACGATGTCTCAGCAACACTTTGGTCCCACCAGCATCAACAGTGCCACTGGACCTCTCCACCTGTTGTTATCAACCTTCCTTGCTTTCTTTCACTAGTATTGCTCAGATATTTCAGTCCGGCCAAAGCCAACACTGCTCGGCGGAGGTGTGCTTCTATACCTACGGTACTTTTTATGTGGACCCTTGTCCTATCGTGCGTGCGGGTGTGTACTAATCGATGTCTGTGTACAACTTCTTCTCTATATGTTCAGAGCTCAGTACAAAATTATACCACAGCACAGTCGAAGCAAATCTTCCACCAAGCCTCCGTCACCTTTCTTGACCTGCCAATTTAAAATGGCGACTCGTCCGCTCTTGTTCTCACGTCAACCCATCCCGTGGGCCATAGCGAAATACACACCTTGTGAGCCTTACACGACGTATTTTGACCGACCAAACCAGTCGACCCTCTAGTCACGACTACTCTAACTCGACTTCGTCGGTTAAAAAGGGGCATTCCGCCTCCCCCGGTCGGGTTGTCTTGGGACTCCCCTCATCCTCCCCCAGAGTCTGTACGGACGGATGGACGGACGGACGGACGGACGGATGGACGTACGCTGACGTCAGAACCAAAATTTTTCGGATCAACGGGTTACCAAATTTTCTTACCCATGGTGCTCCGCGAGCTCCGCTATAATGTTAAATCATATGTCATATATTAGTTGTCATCTCACTTTTCTATATTTTAAGGACGTTCGCGCTCATTGTTTGTGCGCATTCTTAAGGACGGTGGCCCCTATTGCTAACGCGCACATTTTCTGTGCATCGCGCGTTCATCCCGCCCGATCGCGCGATTCCTGTATGTGCAGTGGTGCGAAAATAAGAATTTTAGGTGTATTGAGTTGCTGTTTTTGTATTTCGCTTCCGCTGTGGGAGTGTTGACCCGCCAATGGGGAACGTGAAACGAAAACCGGAATGGTAGGTTAATGAAAGAATCCGGGCCGTCGAAGCGCTAGCGCTTGCACGACAAAAAACAAACATCGACACCGGCTTCCGACAACAAGTGAAACAAGGAAAGTAGCGCGGGAGGGACGAAGCTGACTTGGCGAGAAGGTGGACGAGCAGTGGATCTCGGCGTGTTAGCTGAACAGACTTGTTTTTCAGAGGATATCTGGAAAGCGACCTTCTGAAAAGTCCACGAGAGCGTCAACCTTTCGGTTAAATTCTCAAGTACTTCGCTTCCACTTCCACGGTAAAGAAAATTACCAATTTGATTGTGGATTTACATATTATGAGAATTGTTTAATTTTGAGAGACTTCCTAGTTGAAAATGATATTCCTAAGATGTTACAGTGAATTATCGAATGGAATTGCTTCCGAGTAATTTTTTAAATCTTTGTAACAAAATAATACAGCAACTGATCGCGAGTTAAATCTCTTTGCCGAATAACTTCGCAGACGAAAAACTTGTGCCATTTTCCTCCATAATTTACCTGTGCTTGGAAGCTTCTAAAAACCTTTTTTGGGTAATTTTTGCCGGTGAACTGCCAGCTGCCGCCAGTAGATAAGCTATTTATTTTAGCAAAGTTGTTTGATGGTTGACAGAACTTAACAGCCTGCAGGATACATGCGAATCAGTAAGAAATTCGTTTTTACATTGACAAATCTGTGAAGTCGCTGCCGGCAGCAAGTTAAAATGGCATTATTAGAGCAACTGTAGTTTCACGAGTACTCTCCTTGAAGTTAATTAGCTTTCCAAAGAATGCTGGAAGAAGAGCTGCCTGTGAAAGTTGTGCTGAAGTCTTGTTTTTGAAGAAAAATAGGTCAACTTCACTGTTTCCTCAGCGGTCCGCATTCTGTTTTTGCCTTTATGTTTTCCCATTGTTGTTTTTCACCTTTTGGCGAATAACGACTGAAATGTACTGTATTTTAGGGACCAATTAGTTGAGAAGAATCTTTACAAACCACAAATGCACTCCAAAGTATGAGTGTTTAGCGTGATAAGGATAAAAACGCAGAACAATTAGTAGAAAAGTACGAAGTTTTATGATGGCATGGCCTTCCTCTCTCTCTTTTAGAATGCTTTTAAAACAGTGTTTCAAAATGAAAGTCGTAAAAAGACACTGTCTTTGACGAGAAATTTCAGCGTTCGATTACAGCTAGGTTAGTTCGCTTCAGAGCTACAAATTCCGATTTAATGGCATTTCGTGTTATTTGTCAAGATCCGAACACGATGAAAACCCAAAACAATAAGTTATATTTAGCTGCTGTAGATAAGCGACGTTTCAAGTTCATTCAAACAAACAGCCAAAAAGTCTGCGATGATTTGACACGCCTTGACAGTTAAATGACAGGATATTGAAACTTGTAAAAACCAAGGAACACGGCGCAAGAAGAAGAAAATATTTCATGCAGACAGTTTGAAGCTCGAAAAAAATTAATAACAACAGTAGTGTGACTTTCGAGTTCGGATTGTTGTGGAGCAATTCGCGGGAAAATGTTGCTAAAATTTGCGGCGCTGTACAAACTTTCGAAAGAACATCGCGCCCGAAACTAGCCCCGAAAAATTTTTGGGCCCAAAGAGTTTTCGGGTTTTTTGAGAAACGAACACCAGCTTATTTATGGGAGCTCCGGGGTTAGGCTAGCTATCCTAGCTATATATATATTACAGGCTTGTTCTGATTCCACTGACAATTTGCATCAGCCTTCTAGAACTTCCAAGCATGTAAGCAACAATCAAGATTCTCGCTGCACAACGTTCATTGAACAATGAAATCGCCTAACGGCACTCCGTTATAGTATGTTCTTTGATAAGGCAATTGTAAAATCCCCATACTGTTGGCAGAGATAAAATCAATCGACGTTTTACGGGGATTTTGCTTTGCTGCATCCGTTCACCATGAGTCCCGTCCGCCATCTTTGATTCCCAGCATCCATCACTTCGACTTACATTTTATTCCCCACCGGAGAGGAGAGCGTCAAGAAAATCGTCACTGATGGAAAACATGTCGTGCGTGCGTTAGGAAAAAATGAAGTTAACTTTTTAAAATGCACGGTTACCCCTAGTTTTTATGTAATCACTCTAAAGCAGGACAACTGTTAGGTAATGTAAAAATTTTTTTTTCAGAAGAAAAACCGTCTGTCAAAAGTTATTTTACAAAACGTTCCAATCTACTGGGTCAAATAATGGCCCGCCAACAACAGGAAATTCGCATATAGAATTCGGCAGCATGTTGAGAATTGGATCTTTGTTATTCATTACAAAGCGCCTATCAGTTTAGACATCTTCATCTCCTACTTAAGTCAAATAATGGCTATCTTTTATTTTAAAAAGTTTTTTTCCTAATTTAAAAAAATGCTCAATCAGCACTTTTTTTTACCATATTTGGGCCTAGTTATCTTTGAAAAATGCACGGTGACCCCCCATTTTCTTTTTGGATTTTAGGTACGAGTAACGAATCCCACATGGCCACAAACAGGAAAAAAAACCTTCCTATTAGGGGCCACCGTCCTTAATGCGCACGTAATTCACGTCGCAATGTCACGTTACGTCATGCATCGAGCGCGCGCGCTGAGTAAGAAATATAGAGAAACACAGTGGTGGTGGGTATTTTTGTTTCTATAAACGTGCTTAACTCTCTTAAATGCCCGGTGCCCCATTCTTTTTTTCGATAAATCACTTCCTTTACAAGTTCTCCGCATTTTGTTCAGAAACCAAAAGATTCTGAACGTGAGAAGCTTTTATTTTATCCCTATTTCTACTCAAATATGATCGAATTTTTTTTACGAATACAGGTATATATGACTTATAACTAGCCTTCTGTGAGGGTAATATTAAATCAGCATTATCTAGCGTCCTCCACGTAACTTATTTTATTCCTTGTAGCAAGAAAGCCAATTTCGCCTTACATAACCAAAACTTCTAAAAACACAACATTTCCAATACGCTTTATCTCCGAAACAAGTACGGTGACCCCTCAATTTTTCTACTTTTCTGACATAAGTTGGTCATTATCTAACTACAGCAGAAGTTTGGAAAAATTCTGAACGTGGGAAGATTTTGGGCTCGAACGTCCTTAATCACTGAGCCATAATTATGTGCACACTGTTAAAAGTGCCCACAGCGTGAGATGGTAGATTAATTTATAACAGTGGTTCCCTTGTATATGTACATGGGTTTTCTTAACCGTCTTAATAATGGCCGACGTATAGCCCGATCCTCGAAAATTTGTTGAACTTGGTAGCGAATAATCTCCACGGTGTAGCAGACACGCTTGGAAACGAACTTTCATGTAAACGTGCCATCGATGGAATTGATTATTTCAGTAGCTTATGTTGACGTTGACGACTGTCACCTAATGTTAAGGATGTTTTAGAGTGTAAGTAAAATTTTACTCGTTGTGAAAGCCGGAATGATACCACTCGAAAAGGAAACAATTTTCTAAAACACAAGAGTAGGCATTTTAACATCTTCTAAGGAATTTTTTTAAACTATCGTCAGCCATCTAAAAGCTATATTTATAACCGGTAACCATCAAAGCTACTCCCCCTCATATGTTGAGAGCCTCTTTATAGGCTGCGTAGAGCTGAGCAGAATTTTGCCCCTTCTAGAGCAGGTTTCAGTTCTTTGTTTTTACTTGGCATGCTGGAACTATGCTAATTTTTCCACTGGTAAATTTGCTTCCGTTCGCAAATATTTGTACACCAGTCGTTCAACTTCCACTGCAAACATATCTTGATTAAATTTGGTAGTGTTAGGCAGATGTTAGGCAGATGTATTGTCATATTGCAAATGGTGGGTCAGTTAACGTGCCTTACTTCCGGGGGTGGAGGAGTGTATAAAGGGGGTTGGGGATTCCTACATCAAAGTCGCTGGAATGCTCGTAGGAAAGTTTGAAAGGAATCCCTGTAACTGTATATTGAATCTCAAACCGTCCCACTACTTTCTCACCTTTCTCTGACCTTCTCTTTTTGGGGGGGGGGAGGGGAGGGGGGCGCATGTAGCATGTAGCCTTATCTCTCCCCCGATTTCCTTCCACTTCCTCGCTCCCCTACCCCTTCGCCCCATCCCGTTTACCCCTGCGCTATGCAAAATAGGGTTTCATCATGATCTTTCAGCTGCCATAAACGTCTTTCGTGAACAATTAATAAGTCCTTTCAATGAAAGAAAAGAAAAGAAGCGAGGGGAATTTCGGACGGAATAACTTCGTGAGGGTTTCTCTAATCTCCTGGCAGAGAGCACATTGTCCTTTTGCTAGTTTGAGATCATCAATCAACCTCGCTAGCCTACAGACATGAAAGCAGTTCACTAGCAGAAATGTGCATAATATATTTATACCCACATTTATCCCTTTTTTAGCGCGCTAACGCATTTTTGTGTCTAAAAGGCTATCCTTGGTCGAAGATCGCGTGACTAGCAGTGCTGAAATTGAATCTTACGTTTCCTGTTGTTTGAGTGGCAACTATCACAGATGTAGAGAGAGGAAATGTGATAGTTTGCATGTCTGAACTAGTGTGGATTGCGACACTAGCGGCCGTTATTGACGCTCTCGTTTTCTCGTAGAATGAAATGGCTCAGTCTTCAAGATATTCGACAAAATGTGTGTTTAAGTTTGTAATTTTTCTAATGCTCTGCTCTTGTATCGGTTATTTTCTTGTTCTAAACTCCAGTGGAAGCTTTAATGGCAAGCACATGACCATTAACAACTCGACAGTGTCTTTCATACATGTGATCAGTAGATCTAGCGTGACTGGCGAGAATGCCTCGCCCGTTATATTGATTTTCCCTCATTCTTATTCTAAAGAGAAGGCTTTACACGAGAACGATGAACGCGCAGTTGAAAGCCTGCGTGAGTTTCTCCAGTCGACGGACGAATTCGACGGCGCCACATGCTTGCAGCACCCGTCAACACACAACAGTAACGAAAGTGAAGAACTAAATTATGACCAAGTCAACACAGCGAGAAATATCTCCTTGGAATCTTCTTGGTGTCGATTTATGCAAAGGAGCTGGAGCGTCAACATAAGGAATACGGGCCCAGTTCAGAAGGTGATAGTGCAAAGACGGAGGTTCGTAAATACAACATTTCTAGCAGAAAATTCTAGCGAGGAAGCGTCGATTATGGTTCAAAAATGCAACATCGTACAAGGTCCATTTGTAATAAGAAAAGATGTCTTTCAAAGGATAGGAGGATTACTCGACGGATTTGGAAAAGTCACCCTGCTCGAGTTTTTCCTTCGTTCTAAAGGCACGCTAAAGATGGCAAAGCTAACAAACTGCGCGTGGACCTCCGAAATAACGCGCGTGGACCGAGGAACCCTTGAAGGGTCAAACGACTTCTCAGAATATGTCACAATGGGGAATAAGCACAAGATTCTTCGCATCGTAACAAAAAGACGAATTGAGTGGACAGCGTGCGTGGCAAACTGGAAGTTGTGCCCGGAGAAACCTTACGAAAAACCGCGAGATCTTTTCCGCATTGCTTCACCGATATGTTGTGGCGTGGTCTTGGGTCAAATGCTGGAGGATTTGAAAAGAGCGCTGGGCAACATGGGCATAGAATACCGCTTACTTTTCGGTACTTTGTTAGGCGCTGTTAGAAGCCAGGCAATCATACCATGGACATTTGACATCGATCTGGCGATCTCAGAGCCGGCGTTTAACGACAGTGCGACGTTTTCCGCCCTTCAAAAGGAACTTGGAGCGCTGGGAAATCAATATTTCGTCGGAGAGTCTTTCGGGATGCCGAGAGCTCATATCCTCGTGGCGCCGTACATAGAGGTGGACACGTCTCCATTTTTCGACGGGCCTGATGACTTGGAAGGCACCAACGGCTTATTCAGCGAAGAAATTGAAGAATCAGTGAAAGGAATGCTTCCCATTCCATATTCGTGGAGGCATCATGGTTATGTCGATTTTTATCCTGGTTTGATGAGCAATTTCTCACTTGTCACTATAAACAATCAACAATATACCGCCACGAAAGACGTTGATGAAGCATTAACACACTGGTATGGCAAGGATTATCGCCAGCCCATTCTTAAAGGTAAATGGTCGGGTCTATCAACTAAGGGTTACGCATCTTAGAAGGCTGTTGTAGCAACGGTTGATAGATGACTGGATTCTTTGGCTAAAAATTTCAGTCGCAGAAACTTTGAGGGAGTAGAGGCTTATTTGCCTAAGTTTTTAGCTGCTCTCGGCCTCCCAGAAATGCTGGCTGACCTTATTCTGCACTTTAAACTACATAGTTGTCCCTCCGAAAACAAAAGCAATTAAGACGGATTCCGCTCAACGTTCGAGCAATAAGTGCAAAAAATATTTACCAAAAAACTACTCATAGCACGGTAACATTTTAAATGCTATTTGAAACATCTCACTCTAGTTCACTTGCCCAAGTGACCCCGCGAAGAAATTCTCAAGCATTCTCAAGAAAATTAATTTCAAATCTAGTAAAAGTATGCTAAAAACGGGCGCCATTTTGTTTTGAACTGACATGAAGCGTCTTTTTAATTGAAATATGGATAACTTCAAATCCAATTTTCTCTCGCGGGGTCAGCTTGGGAGCAAAAGTAACGATAAGTTCTTCTTATCTGTTCTCAAAATGTGACAGTGCTGCAAGTATTTTTTTGGTAACTTAATTTTTGCACTTACTGCTCGAACGTTGAGCGGAAATTGTCTTAATTAGTCACCGTTTACCCACAGGGGATGGGGTTACTCCCGTCAGCAAGGCTACAAAATAAAAACAAAAACATTGATACAGTTTTGAGGCCCAAACCCGAGCCTTTACGTACGGCAATTTTACGAACTGGGCGTTAACGTACTGCAATTTTAGCAAATAAATAAATAATTAATTAACTAATTAATTAATTAAAAAAGAACAATAGCTAAGGATCACACTAGGAACACAATACCAAAAGGGGGCAAAATGGATACCCTACTTAATTCCGCGGTACATACCTATACTGAGCTTTTATATGTTTGCCGTATCGTTTCACTGCCTTTTACTACAACATTAGGGGAATAGATGTAATTTAAAAAAGAAAAAAGAGAATGACAACATTAATTTTGTAACAAGTGGGACTGTTAACATCTAAGACCACTTGGGGTAGGTTGCAAATTGTCCAGGCCCCGGTTCCTGGAAAGCCGATTAAATTATCCCCCCGATTAGCAGTTAATCCACGAACAAATTCCTTATCTCTAGAATAACTAATCCAGAGATAAAAGGGCGTTCCTGAAAGCAGTGTTATTCCTCGTTTAACTATCCCTCGGTGCTCCCTCGGTTAAACTCATATCAAACTGGTTAAACAAGTTACCAGCATATAAAAGCGCGGGAAAACGACAGAGCGGGAGAAAAAAGTCGACTCCGATACTCGTTTTACCGATCGATACCTGTTGTAGTCTAGTGTCGATATTTGACCGCGGTACGATTTGGCCTTTTTCTGGGTAAACAAAACTTCAAACCTTTCCTCAAAGAAAAACAAAGTGGAAATCAAGGTTCAGTGCAAAGTGATGCTGATTCGAGGTGAAATGTGGGCTATATCTGAAAATCGGTGAGTTCACCACCTCCTGATAATCTTTCAATCATCGAAACTATTTTGAGCTTAAACAATCAGTGAAACAATGCAAAGCAAGACTTGCCTATCGGAAAAATGTTAACGGGATGTTAACAATAAAGTAAGCTTACTGATTTGTGCCGAATAATTGTCTTTGATATTTGTAGCCTATCTGTTTTGTTACGTTCGCCTGTTACAGAAATTTGACATTTTGTTTTTGTTTTAAATCAGTGAAAAACCTCTGTTTCAGTGTCTACACTGTTTGAGAACGACAACAACTTCGCTTTAATTAATCGTCAAAATTTTCGTAGTCGTTTGATTAGACCTCAGTGCATATCTGGTGTCTGTTTCTTGACTGATCAGTTTACAAGTGTAGCCTGGTACCATGCTGTGAATTGCTTTATTAGTAATGAGCAGAAAGTAATGCGCCGATCAATTCGAAAGTTCAACATCCCCCCCCCGGGCATCTGAACTTTTGAAGATTGGCTTGATCAAATTCCCTCCCCTCGGGGGCAAAAAAGCCGTACAAATGCCCCACCAATTAGTACTGAATTACCTCTCCCCAAAGCCAAATTTCGTCTTCAATAAAGCACTTCACATGCCTCTCAGAGAGAGAGATGCCTTTCGAAAGAGTTATTCACTAACTAGGCGAAATTCTATCTTGTAAATCCGTCAAACCCTGCAAAAACCGAAAAAACTCACGGGCGTATTGAGAGAACAAATTCCAACAAATTGGTTCAAATTCCCCACCCTTCCAACGCAACGTTCAAATTCCCCCCTCCCCGGGCACGATGCACAGTCAAATGCCCGGGGTTTCCCCCCGGGGGGGGGGGATGTTGAAGTTTCGAATTGATCGGCGCATAACGAGTATATCGGTAATTGTTCTAACGAATTCGACCATTTTTACGAAACTGCGATTCGGAAGAAAACTGGAAAATTCAAAAAAAGGCCTCTACATCTTCGCCTCTTCGACTCTTCTTCTTGCACACTAATCCAGTTTTATCAACGCGCGAAAACTTCTACTAGTTACGTTCATTGTTAGGTCGGCCTCGGTGGCACGAAACTACTAAAAATAATTGTTCGCCGGAACGGTAACATTGTTCCAAGTTTGCTATTTGTCAGCAGAAAAGTGGAATGGACCACGCAGCAACTACTATCCAGATTTGAAAGAATAAATAAAATTTGTTATTTGAGTCCAGTTCCATCTGCATCTCTGATCTGCAGATGCTGATGTTGATCTGTTACGCATCCAACTTCAATTGTGTGCTGACGTTTCAGTATTCGTTATATCAGGGTAAATTTGAAGTTTGAGCTTTTGAATTGTACTCGTTGCTTCGGAGATTTCATCGTCGCGAGGTTCGTTATATCGGGGTTTTTTTCCATACATTTTTACCGTAGCTTTAGCCAGGCTGACGAATATTGTTCGTTATAGCATGGACTTCGGTTATACCGGGGTTCCACTGTAGATGAAAAGACGAGTCAGAAAGAATTGAAATATATTTAACAATTATCCTGCGAAATCGCGCGGAATATCACCTGATACTTAGCCGACGAGGCCGTAGGCCGAGTTGGCTAAATCAGGGGATATTCCGCAAGATTGAGCAGGATAATTGTTTTATTATTCAACAAATTCCCCTCGCCTACCATTTTCAGAACGAGAAAAACTACGGCTCTATGATAAAAACGCTAAAAGCTAGCAACACATAAGCTTAATAAAAATTGTAAAATTAAACGAAACTTACCTAAGTTGAAGTTTGATTGAGATTCTACGAAGTCATTGGTCTGGAGCTAAGGAGTCACGTGAGATATGCGCGCGAAACCAGAGCGGTCACACTTTAAAGGCGAATGATCAGGACTGTTGTAAATCAGTAGGGTGGGTAGCCCAGATGGGAGGGCACCTGACTCCTTAGCTCCAGACCAATGACTTCGTAGAATCTCAATCAAACTTCAACTTAGGTAAGTTTCGTTTAATTTTACAATTCTACTTCGTCATTGGTCAATGTCGCTAAGGAGTCACGTGAGACTTTAAAGCGTCATGATCATGAGCAAAAACCATGAACATCAATCTATTTAATGCAATTTAGACATCAACAGGGTGCTGTAACAAGGTACACACCACATCAAAATGTCATATCTCTTCAAGTAACATAACAGTAACAGTAACAGTATGGTAAACAATTCTGGTTGATACAACTGTGTAAAAAGCATTTAACGGCTACTATGCAGTAGTTCATGTCCAAAATTTGCGGCAGTGTCTTGGATAGGCTTATCACAAAACCGAGCAAAGGTGCTCTCACTACTCCAACCTGCTGCAGACAAGATAGTGTCAATAGGGACTTGTTTCCCCTTTGCAGCTGATGTGCTTTATATACACTAGTGTCTGTCAATTCCTGCTTTGCCCATGGCATTCTTGATCCAGCGAGCAATAGTGTCAGTTGACACAGGCTTGTGAGGCTTCTGATAGCCAATCAGCAACTGGTCAGTTTCTCCTCTTAAGTGAGATGTTCTATTGATATAGGCTTGTAGATGTTGTACAACACACAAGTTCCGGTCAGGCTCGTATGCCAAAAACTCAATTCGACCTAGGTGCTTGCCCGGTCGAGTGGTCTTCAGTGGTGTTTCAATGGTAAATACACATTTGTTTGCAGTTAAAGTCATTGAGGTCAGAGTTAGTGCCTCCAGCGTCTGTACTCTCTGGCCAGACAAGAGGGCAAGCAACATGGTAAGCTTCCAGGACATATCTCTCAGACTTAAATCCACTCCAAGAGTCCAGGTGGCAAGTACCGTAAGGACAGAGTTTACATCCCATATTTCTTTGTATCGTGGGAGGGAAGGCCTACTTTCGAAAACGCCTTTCACAAACCTGGTAACGAGTGGATGGCTACCAAAGTGAACACTCCCTGGAAGCACAATAATAGATGACAGGGCACTACGTGCAGTGTTAATACAGCTGTATCCTACACCAGTAGCAAAGAGGTCTCCAAGGAAATTTATGCCATCCTGTAAAGTGGCCTGAAGGGGAATAATTTTCCGTCGACAGCAGAATGATTCCCACTTCTTGTAGTAAGTTTGGTACTGGGTTGTGGTGCCCGATCTCCAGGACTGCACAATGATTCTGGAAGCTTCTGTCGAAATTCCTTGGCTTTCAAGTGATGTCCAGACAAGTGGCACATCAGCAGCTCCAGTTTTGGATATAGAGGGTGAATCTTTTCTGGACTGCTCGGAAGAAACAGCAGTTTCTTTCTTTTGGGTAGTAGTACTGGATTGTCGACCAGCATTCTCATCAAGACAGGCCACCACGTTTGTGTTGGCCATTTCGGCACAATGATAATTCCCTGAACCTTCTCCTGTTGGATCTTCTGCAATACTCTGGAGATAAGAGAAAATGGAGGGAACATGTAAGGCACATATTGCTTCCATGATAAATGAAATGCGTCAATTGCCACAGCACCTGGGTCAGGATGCCAGGATACATAAGGCTGAAGCTGGTGGTTTATTCTGGAAGCAAATAAGTCAATGTTGGGCTCAACCTTTGCTGCATTGATGCAGTCCCTAAAAATAGTTCTGTCTAGTGTCCACTCAAGTTGTGAGTGAGACCGTCTTGATTGTTTATCAGCTTCCACATTCTCTACACCAGGGATATGGACAGCTGTCAGCCAAATATTTCTTTGGGCACACCATAACCAAATTTCTTTGGCTAGGTCATTTCTTTTTTCAGAGCTACTAGTACCCATATGGTTAACATCAGACAGGGCAGTCATATTATCCACCATGACCTTCACATGCTGCCCATTAATGATAGATGAAAAAGATTTAAGAGCCAAGTATATGGCTAGGAGCTCTAAATAGTTGATGTGGTTTCTGGCTTCCTCTGCGGTCCAGTGTCCACCTGTACTGGTATCATGTAGGGCACAGCCCCAGCCAGTGGATGAGGCATCGGTTGACATGACAACAGTAGGCTCCCCATGACTAATGATATTGTAACTGGCTTCAAGGTGTGTGTTCCACCACAATAATTCTGTACCAGCTTTGTCTGATACTACCATACAAGCATCATAATCACCCTTGCTATATCTTAAGGCAAGAGTTTTCTCCCTCTCTAACTGACGGAAATAAAGCGGACCATACATGACACCTGGGAAACTAGATACCATATACCCAAGGGCCCTTGAAACCTCCCGTATAGTGGTTTCTTTGGCCTTGATAAGCTTGGTACAAATTGATTTGAGCTTGTCAACTTTTTCATTGGTCAAATAAATTTTCATCTGGACTGAGTCCAAGACAAACCCCAAAAATACTAATTTTTGTGTAGGGATAAAAACTGACTTTTGAGGGTGAAGAATGAAACCCAATGAGAGGAACATTTTCACAGTGTCTAGAACATTAGCTAGGCATTCCTCATAACTTCCACCCTGTAGGTATGAGTCATCAATATACGGTGAGTTTATATGCCCAAGTTGTCTCAAAACTGAGTAGGCTGGCTTCATTAGTTTGGTAAACTTCCTTGGACAGAAAGCTAAACCATTAGGAAAACAGGTAAACTGATACAATTTACCACCCCATTTAAACTTAAGGTACTTCTGGTCTGAAACTGCAATAGGAACACTGTAATAAGCATCCTTGAGGTCAACAGAGGCCATATAGCAGTTAGGGGTAATAAGACTTATTACACTTTGAAGTGTATCCATTTTAAAGTGGTTGTATTGCACATGTTTATTTAGGTTTTTAAGATTCAGGATCATTCTGTGTGATCCATCTTTTTTGGGTCGCACAAAAACAGAAGAGATAAACTCCCCTGGTTCATGACTGGTTTCAACAACAACTGCCTTCTTAAGCAGGTTTGCAACCTCTTTGGAAATAATAGCATTTTCTTCTGCACTAAAACATTTCACTGCAGGGGGGCGTGTTTGGCAAGGCTTAGTGTCAAATTCAATGTATTGTCCTGACACCATTTGAAGAATCTCAGTGTCTGAGGTGATTCTTTGCCAACAATGAACAAATTGTGCCAGCCTACCGCTTTTGAAGCAACATGTTTGTGTAACAAGGTAAGCTATAAGTGTAGGAATGAAGCCTTCAAATTGGGTTACCTGTAACGTGTGGAGCTTTGTCATGATGTCATCGGCAGTATTTATTTCTTGCTGGTGTCCTCCTTTTTCTTCCAGGTTTTCTGGGGTTTCCATCTGGACTGGAAATGGCCCTTGCCTAAAAAAGGCTGGTCCTGTTTTTGGCGATAAGGAGGTTTGGTGAAAGATTTGTTGGTGCTATTGTGCACTGCTGTATGACTAATTCGGTTTGAGGCTCGAATTGCCGTAAGCTGCGACTGAAGCTCGTCGCCAAATAGCAAGTTGGTTACCGGCGTTTGCGAAGAGCACAGCGAGCCGTATTCCTTGTTAAGGTTGGGTTTAATAGCTTCCCGTCTACGAAGCGAGAGCTCGTAATTGGTGTGACCCAACAGGGCAATGGCATCAATTTGTGCTGTGACTAATGCGCCCGTGTCGAGCTTGCCACCTTGCGTGCTCTGGCCTCGAAAATCCATGAGCTTCTGGGTTGATTGTGCAATAATGGCTCCAACCCTCACTATCATGTTCTGAATAGCGGACAATCTGAGGTCCTGCTTTTTTCCATGATGAGTTAATTTTCCCCAAATCTCTGGGTTCACTTTGGGGGCAACAAGCTTCTCGCAGTTTTCAGGGCGATCGTATTTCTCGACCGTCTCTTTGACCTTGTTCTCACTCAGTTTCGAAGCCCATCTCTTATTGATGATATCTGCAAGTTGCTTAGATATTGGGCTGCTCACTTTATCATCTTTCGAGAAGTCGAGGGCCAATTTCTTTAAAAGATCGTCTTCGCCTTCATTGTTGCAGGAGTCCTGCGTTTTGGCGGCCGACGTTTTGGCGCCTTCGGAGTCGTTCTCAGCGTTGGTTGCAAGAAGCTCTTGTACGTCCGAATCATCGCTGTCACCGCCAGTTTCAACAGCATCACTGGCATCAATTCTAGGTTTCTTTGTTTCCCCATTTAAAGGGTCTAAGTTCCCAGAGCGAGCGTCTCGCTTCGCTGGGCGCTGCTTCGACAAAGAAGCGAAAGCTTCGCCCATGGCGGACAATGAACCCGCCATGTGATCCATGTTTTGGTTCAACTTACTGAGTACGCTCAATAGCGAGTCGCTATTGTCGAGCTCAGGATCCTCTAGAAGTTCGTCTTCGGCTTCCTCGGTGGGATTTTCGTTCGTTATTGCGTCGGGATCTTCTGGATTGTTCGTTTTCGCCAGGATGAAAATTTCTACGTGCAACTACTCCAAAGTTCGCTTGCAAGTGACCGCTCTGGTTTCGCGCGCATATCTCACGTGACTCCTTAGCGACATTGACCAATGACGAAGTAGAATCAAAACAGAACTTCAAGAAATCGAAGTCTACTACCGTTCACTTAAAAAGACTTATTTACAAACTCATGTTTGGAAATGACAAGACAAAGGGAAAAAATATTGCTACCTTACCGAGAATAAGTCCTCTTTCTGTGAATTAAAATCTTTTCAACTTTAGTCTTTACAACTTTCCGTGAGCAAGTGTGCTGCTTCGTTCGCAATAGCATTTTCTTGGTTGAGTTCTCACTATGAAAATTCCAAGTCAACCTCTGGATATCTTTGTGAGCTGAAGCAAATACTTGTTGACTTTTTGAGAGCATTTAATCGTGGAAAGTTTCTTCCAGAGAGTTAAAATTTACGGAGAACACTGCTAAAACTGCCTCGCTTTTCAAAATGGCCGCCAAACAAGCAATGAAAGAAAATCTGCAGTGCACTTCCAAATATGGTCATTTACGTATATCGCAGGATATCTGTCATGTAGGATGACAGATATTGAGGGCTTCCTTACCATATATGGGCATAGTGACAATTTGTTGAATAATAATTATATATATCTTAAGTTGTTCGGAGAATGAATGAAGTGAAGAAACTGTGGTGCTGCATCCGTGGAGAAGTGAAACGCAAAAGTTTCGATTTATCAACTGGGCAAGATGAACTACTACATCCTCTCTTGAACTGGGTTGATAAGGTTAATTGACTGCCGTAAAGAAATTCAAAACTGACGTTTCGATCGTTAGCCCTTCGTCAGAGCAAATGAGGTCACCGACTTTTCGATCGTTAGCCCTTCGTCAGTGCAAATGGGCCCACCCCTTGACCAGCCAACTTTTGAATTTCTTTGCGGTGGCCAGTTTGATAAATCCAAAGTTTTGTGGCTGGAGAATGGTTTGGTTGAATCTCGCTATCTTGAGAATGTCATCAGTTGAATAATCTTGTTTCTGTTTTTTTCGATCGAGATGAATATTTGCTGTTCTATCCAGTGTTACAAAAGGTTATAGTTCCCAAAGCATTCATGCACTATGGAAAAATACTTTAATCTGATATCAACCGAGTTGACACAAGGTAAATTGACTGCCGAGGAAATACCCGGATGTAGCTTGTGTGCCACTAAAATGGCGACGTCGCTCTCGCAACACCTCTCACAACGTAACATTCATTCAGTGAACTTTTATTATTTTCACTTTGACAGTGAAATCACAGGAACATTACATATCAAATATGGCAATACGGGTAGCCATATTTCGACAAGTCACAAAACACTTTATGGCCATTCCCTTATGTGTAGTTTTTTCGCTAAAGGGTGACCGTTTTCTACAGGTTAGACTGATCACAAGAGTTCTATTTTTCGGCTTACTTAGAGTGATCGACCTCCAGTTTCTCCAGACAATATCTATACACTGTCACAAAGAAAGGTGAAGAGAGTTGCGGGAATCATCATCTAGGGGACAGACCACCAAATTCTCCATTTTTTCCGCACCGTATCAGTACATTGTTCCACATACAGGTGGAGCTCATGAACTTGGGACGTTTTGATGTAGCAGCAAATTCTCCAAACTGACTTTAAAAGAAATGTGTTGCAGCAAGTGTGGAGAATTAATGTTTTGAGCTTTGTGACCAACAGAAACAAACAAAGCGCGAAAAACTTTCGTCAAATATATTGCAACGAAGCGTGAAAAACTTTCAGCAAATATGTTGTGTCTTTTTGTCGTATCTGAACTGCATTAGTTTTCTGACACCTTATATTTTCATAGCAAAAGCAAAAACTTGTGAAATACCACAGAGCATGAAATGTTTTGGGATCTTTCGTTGGTTACTTTTAAATATTAGAACATGGTCACACCCACTCAGCCAATGAAGTGTCCAGCATTTCGATATATTCAATATATTCCATAAACTTATTCAACTGATTTAAATTATGTAAAGTGGCGGGGACTTTGAAGGACAGGGAAATTGTGGGGTAAAATTAATATTCACGGTGAATTTCTGCAATCATTAGTAGTTCTATATAGTCATTAGTATGCTCTATCTCATAGAGCATACTAAGAAGGTTTTGTTTTCCTTTGTTTGGAAGCCTCATTCGTATGCTCTATATAGAGAATACTAATGACTAAGTAGAAAATACTAATGAATGCACAAATTCTCTGTGAATATTTGTAACTAAATCAGATAAAAACAACAGCTTCAAAGGCGATATCAGAAAACAATTCTACACTTATTATTTTATTGTGTTTTAACAAAAGATGCAATCTTACGGTGTAATAGCATAGCAAAAAGCAAATCGAAAGAAAAACCATTACTTTACATGAAATAAGAAATGTTCAGACCTTGTTTCTCCGTGTTTGCCGGAGTGTTGTACTTGAACTTGACTTTGGCCTCTTGGCTTTTTCTGCAAGTCTCCACTTCCTGGTCCTGGTGGTTGCAGCACGTCGAACACTGCTTTCACCAGTGTAAATCTAGTAAACCTTGAGTGCCAATCACTGCCTCGAGTTCCTCAATTTCCCTGTACTGGCTAATGGCGGTTTACTTATCAACTGCTATAAACTGCGCGGTGAAGCACTCCAAAACATTGCAACTCAAGGCACGTGTACAATAGCGAAAATATCGTAAAAAAAAATAGCAACGTGATTTCAAGCTGAGAACTAAAAAATTGACATGCAAAAATACAATCTGCATGCAAAAACGAAATTCTTCGTGGGTGTGACCATGTTCTAAGACGGTTAGACAATGAACGCTCGTGTCCTATGGGATATAGAGTCCCTCGCAAGATAGAATGCGACTCGGCCTGCGGCCTCGTGCCATTCCATCTGTGCTCGGGACACTATATTCCATAGAACACTCGCGTTCATTGTCTAACCCTTACCAAACCAATTTTCTTTGACAATTGTTTTTCCTCGTATAGACGAGAAAATTGCTTGCCAAATTTTGCATGGACAAATCACCAGTTTTTACTGTGTCCAACAGTTCAAAGAAACAAAGACATTTCAATCAGAGAAAGCTTGTCAAATTATGACGAATTTTGCTCCTGTAAGCAGATAGTCTGCCAATGAAATTCAGCGAAGATTTAAGTAAAATAGATGCCAACCAAGCGATTAGCTCTGAAAGCCGGTCAAATATTCTTATTAAACCGTCAACCGTCAAGCGGCTAAATTTTTAACCAGCAACTGCCAAAGCTACTACCCCCGTTGAGACTCTCTTTGTAGGCTGCGTAGGGCTCGCTCCAGAGGACGGGAAAAGGAGAGACCCTGGAAACGAGGCCTACGTTGGGCAGGCAAGAACCATTGTTATTTTTCTACTGTAGAAACAGAAAACAGGTAAGTTTGCTTCCGTTCGCAAACATTTCTACACCAGTTGTCAAACTTCTATCGCATAGCCTGCGTAGCTGGCGGGATTGTTTGTGCGAAGCGACGACAAGAGCGGCGAATGGAGAGAAGCGTTTTGACGCCGCTCGTCGTCGCGGCTTACCCCGCTCATGGCGGCTCCGCCGCAAAAACGTTACCTTCGTGCTCAGGCAATAGCACCTGCTACGCAGGTGTTACTTTCATGTAAATTTGGTAGTCACGTTATTGTCAGGCAGATATTAGTTCAGCCAGGAGCCCATTAGTCTGTCATATTGCAAACTGTGGGTCTTTTAAGGTGCCTTACTTCCGGGCGGAAGAGTGATGTTAGTATAATACAAGTCACGGGAATGCTCGTAGGAAAGCTTGAAACGAACCCCTGTAACTGTATATTGAAAGTCAACGGTCCGTCTACTTTCTCACCTTTCCCTCACCTTTTTCTTTCTTCCTTTTTTTTTTTGGTGGGGGAGGGGGGCGGGGTGAAGAGGTGCATGTAGCCTGGCTTGTCCCTTTCAGTTTCCACCCACTTTCTCGCTCCCTGTACAGCCCCCGAAATGATGCCGATCCCGAAATGATCCCCAACTCCGAAACGATCCCGACCCAGAAATGATCCCCAAATCGATCCTGAAATGACCCCCACCCCGAAATGATCCCCGTTTTTTCCACGCTGACCCCGAAATGATGGCCAAGTAATTATCAGAGTGGAATAGCTTGAAATTGAAGAAAATTTCTATTATAACTCGAACAATGTTGACATTTTTTTTCTTCATATTTTCCGAATGCTTTCTTCGTAAAATCATTCTTAACAAATTCTTAGTCTTCAATAAAAATCGAGAGCCGAAAAATGGATATGGATTGGGGAGTTGTGTTCAATAATATTGAAAATCAGCCTTCAGACGTACTTTCCGGTGCGTCCATTACGTATAAAAAGAATTGCTACGAAAGCAAAGTGACAGAAGAATTTTGCCTAAAGTGCAGGAGTTTATGCCAGTGAAAATGGCGCAGCACGGTACTACAGCGAGGACTATTACCGTGGTGATAAGTGTACAAAAGATGAAGAGTGGTTTACTTCCTAAACATTTTCCATAAATTTTACATGGTGGACTGGTGATGCTTTCAGTAAGTGAAGCACTGTAAAGTTAATGTTAATTTCGACCTTAAAATTAGGAAGGAAGACTTTTACATACCTGTTCTGTTCAAAACGCTATTTTGCTACATATATTTAAAACTTTTGCATCGTTTCTTGAAAAATAGAATCGTTGAAAACAGCAGTTGTGACCTATTGCTCGTAATTCATTTCATCTTTAGTTCAGTATCTAGCAACGTCTACTGAGTGATATTCTAGCTTCATTTTGTCCATAATAACAAACTGCTATTCATTCCTTGTTAAAATTAAAAAAGAAGAAGAGGCTTTTGTACTTTTTTCTTTTGTTTGTTATCAGTTACAATTCAAGATATCTACTACACGATATTTGATTTACACACCGATCATTTTTTCCCAATTCGTTAAAAAATGCTAGTGAAGACTACAAAATGCAAGTGAATAAGTACGTGAAAATTTTTTAATGTCGTTTATTTGATCACTCCACAATCCCTTAGTTTGAACGCCATTCCAAAAATTACTTGGGGATCATTTCGGGTCGGGATCATTTCGGGGTCGCTTTGGGGATCATTTGGTGGTCGGGATCATTTCGGGGGCTGTACAGATGCCATAAACGTCTTTCGTAAACCATTAATAAGTGCTTTCAATAGCAATAAAAGAAGCAAATGGAATTCCAGATCTAATAACTACGTGACATTTTTTCTAATCTCCTGGCAGAGAACACATTGACCTTTCGCTCCTGTAAGTCACAGAAAGAAAACGTCGAAACGAAAGTACCTGCTTTAAAAGGAAAGGCACTTAAGATACCTCGAGATTATCAATCAACCTCGCTAGCCTGTGAGAAATGTACAAAATAAATTAATACACATGTTTATCGTTTTTATACTGAGGGCATCATTCTGTTTATCTATAGTATTATTGTGGTTACAGTTTCCATGGAAACAGTAACCATTATGCTGTCATGTTGTGTAAGTAAGTGAGTGAGTAAGTGCGTAAAGTGAGTGCAATTCGGAAGACCGACGGAACGCCGAAGTTTCACTCGACGCTTGATCGATGATTCCGACGTTTCTTCTTGATGGGCAATTTTGCTGGGAACGAGAATATTTCTTCGACTGGTCGTACGTCGCACCTCGAGGTGTCGTTTGAGTATTAGTCTGGGAGCAAGTGTCATCCCGTGCGAATTTCAGGCTGCAAGCAGTCCACCCATCTAAATATGTTAAGGAGACCCTAAATAACATGAAAAAATGTGTTGGCACTCCTGTAACCTGCGCCGGCTCGTTTTACTGGGGTCTTAATAATTTACTCAATTTCTCAGCATGAAAACGAGGCTCCGACGTTAAAGTGATTATAACTTCCCACCATTTCAACGAAATGGGACAAACATTGCAGAGATTATGTTTTGTAATGAGATAAATAGTATTATGTCATAACAAATTAACAGCATAGTCACGTGACGAAGCTAGCATAGGAACGAGGCTCTGGTATTAAAACGGCAATAACTGTCCCTTTTCAATGCAATTGCACGAACGTTGCAATGGCTGTGTTTCTTGACCAATTCAATGTCACCAGACACTTTTGAATCATTATAACGTGATTACGTGGAAAAGCTAGCATGGAAACGAGGCTCCCATAATATACTGGTTAATCTTCCTTAATTTGCACAAAAACCACGCAAAAAATGGCGTATGGGATAGACACAGGGATGGTATTTCACGAAGACCCTTAAAATTCTTACTGAGAGAAAACAGAGATAAAACTACATAAATCATCTAGTTAAAAAGGGTGACGGGCCTGCTCAGCTGCCACACACGTGTTTTAGCCTTTTAAAATGGCTTAAACATTTAAGCCAGAAGTTGTAACTGCAGTTTAGATTTGTGATCCTCTTTTTAGTGTCGAAAAGAGTAATAGGCCTGTGCACCTCATGCGCACGTGTTTTAACCTTTGTAGAGTTTTGCTCTCACGAGTACATCTTTGAGGGAACACCTTCTTTTGTACGATATTAGGGGCGGTTCCTTGAAAATGTCGTTTAGCAATGGTTGCTGTGTTATGAAATGCCAGCTGTTCGTGAGTATTGGTTTTAAGTTAGGCACTGCTGGGTGATATTGCGTTACAAAGGACAAGATTTTTTTTCTATATGTTTTTGTCGGAGGGCTTGATTCCTGTCTTCAAAAGTAACTTCTGAGAGGGTTGTTTGAATAAACGTTTTCTGGGTATCCTCTCTCAAGAGGGTGTGTTTTGAAATTTGTGACCCTCTCTTCAGATAATGTTTTAGAAGTTCTGAGTAGTCTTAGAGCCTCTCCACTGATGGAGCCTCTTCTTATTTCTGATGGATGACAGGTTGAAAATGGGTGTACTGAAATGTTTCAGTGGGCTTAAAATGGGTGCATACATCTAGCACTGACTCAGTTCCAAATCTTTCACCTTTGTAAACAGTAGTGTCCAAGAAATTTGTTTCTGTTTCGCATACTTCAGCCGTAAACTTGATAGTTTGATGAGGTTTGTTAGCTTGTTCAATATTCAAAGGAGATGCAAATTAAAAAACAGCTCCTGCGTGACTTCGATTATTTAGTGAGAAGAATGCCTCTCCAATACATTTTTCACGGGGAAAATACAGAACCTCATCCTTCCCACGTTAAATCTTCATGGAAACCACCAGTACAACCATCCGTAGACCTTGAAAGCTACTTAGAAGAGGTCAAAATTCAACTCGCAGAAGGACTCAAAAATCCAAAGGATAATCTTAAACCCACTGAATGCGAGGCACTTAAAGCCCTAAAACGTGACACCAACATTAACCTTAAAAAAGCTGACAAAGGAACTACAACTGTAGTTCCAAACATTGAGGACAAAATTAAAGAAGGTCAAACCCAGCTAGATAACAGGGAACACTAAAGACCCTTGTGAATCCTATGGTAGAAGAAACGAACCTAAGAGTTCAACAGCTTATTAGCGACCTCTATCTTGGAAACCACACAGATGAAATGACCAAAACATGGCTTTGTCAAACACCACAACCGTCCCGTATTCCAATATTCTACAACCTAACAAAGATACACAAACCGACCCCAGTCGGGTGACCTATCATATCAAGGTGTGACGACCCAACAGAGACTATCCTCATTTGTCAATAAACTCCTTCAGCCTATAGCACAACAACAAGAGTCGTATCTGAAAGATAAGACTCACTCCATCAATTTCCTAGAGAAAACGAAGGAAACAAAAAACACAATCCTTGTTTCAATGGACTTTACGAGCTTATATACAAATATACCACAAGAGGAGGGAATAAACATAGTATGCAACGCATATGAAGCATTCCACAGGAAAGAACCTCCTAGCCCTACACGACTACTTTAAAGAGCGCTCAAACTTATCCTAGCGGAGGACTCCTTCCAATTTAATGGAAAAAACTACCTACACATACATGGGACTGCCATGGGCACCAACATGGCAGTTGCTTTCGCCAATATTTTTATGACTAAGGTAGAAACAGAGATCTTAAATTAAAGCGCTTTAAAGTCGCTCGTCTGGAAACGATTTGTTGACGACATCTTCTCCCTCTGGAACGCAACAAGAGAAGAGATCACACAGTTTATTGAACAAGCTAACAATCACCATCAAACTATCAAGTTTACAGCTGAAGTATCCGAAACAGAAACAAACTTTTTGGACACTACTGTTTACAGAGGTGAAAGATTTAGAACTGAGTCGGTGCAAGATATACGCACCCATTTTAAGCCCACTGAAACATTTCAGTACACCCATTTTTCAACCTGCCATCCGTCAGGAGTAAAAAGAGGCTTCATCAAAGGAGAGGCTCTAAGACTACTCAGAACTAACTCTTCTAAAACATTATTTGAATAGAGAGTCACAAACTTCAAAACACATCTTCTTGGGAGAGGATACAGAAAACTTTATTCAAACAACCCTCTCAGAGGTTACTTTTGAAGACAGGAATCAAGCTCTCCGACAAAAACAAATACAAAAAAAGAAAATCTTGGCCTTTGTAATGATTCAAAAGTGTCTGGTGACGTTTAATGGGTCGAAAAACACAGCCATTGCAATGTTCGTGCGATTGCATTGAAATGGAAGGCAGTCATTGCCGTGTTATCACCAGAGCCTCGTTCCTATGCTAGCTTCATCACGTGATCATGCTGTGATCCGCTATGACATTATACCGGTTAACTCATTACAAAACATAATCTCTGCAATTTTTGTGCAATTTCGTTGAAACGGTGGGAAGCTATAATCACTTTAATGTTATAGCCTCGTTTTCATGCTGAGAATTTGCGTTATTTTTTAAAACCCCCGGTAAAACGGCCCGGTGCGGGTCACAAGAATGCCAACAAATTTTTTCATGTTATTTAGGGTCTCCTTAACATATTTAGATGGGTGGACTGCTTGCAGCCTGAAATTCCCACGGGACTTAAAATTAATGACATTTGTTCCGGGACTATATTTCCGTAGTCTTTTCCTGTGGTCTTCATCTGTGACGTTTTTGTTTTACTTGCTTTAGTGCTGTCAAAAGCAGAAATTTGCATTGGGTGTTGTAATGACATTTTTTTAGAGATCCGATGTACAGTGTGACTCAGTTTGTAAACAAGAAAGCCCGCTTGGCATTTTAACCGGCCATTCTGACCCTCCCCACCCCTAGGATTCACAAATGTTAGCGCGATCCTCTATTTATACGAACCGGCGTGACGAAAAGTGTGATTATGTGACACAATATTTTGACTATAGCGTTACTGGATGACGTAATGTTTAAACTCTGATGACTCAGCTTATCTTTCTTATCGCTTTTATTTGTGCTGAAAAACGCAAATTCACTCAAACGTTGAATGTCGATATAAATGTGTCCACAACTGAGAATACTCACACAGTACTGTTGTGCCTAGACCTTAAATACAAACAGTGAACATAGCAGTAGAATCAAAATATAACGTTTGATAAACACGAGCTCGAGCAGATCGTCAGAGTATGGGGCACGTCAAGGCATATCTCATGACGTGATGTTTAAATCCGGTTTGCTAACCCGGGAATCCCCTTGCAAAACTAAACAAGCGAGCGGGGACGAAAGTCGCCCACGTCTTTGAAAGCTAACGCGCCTGTCGAGCCACAATCGATTTCGCGCTCACTCGCTTGTTTTTCTTTTCCTTCACTAGTCTGAACGGAAAGAGAGACTGCTCGTAGCCTTTAGCGAACACCACACGCAAACCACACAAATCCGTCGATAATATTCAGATATTTTCGTTCTTTCAATGCAAAAAGACTCGTAACACCTACCTTATTAATTGATCTCCTTATTAATGACGATTCACAGAAGCGTGATATGCTCCGGACATTCACAAATCCTTCTGACTCCCACATTTTTACATCCCTCAAAATGTCAATCCCAATAAAAAAACTCCTGCGCTAAAAAGATTTTCTCCATAAGCACTAACTAGATCAGACACCACAGCCAATTTCGCATTCAATCCTATTAGCTGCTTTACTCAATTGCGCATGCGTTATACAAGACAAAAGCAAAAAAACCCAAACTTAACAACCCTTCGCCGTTCATATCTTAAATACTGTAAATTAAAAGACAAGAACACACGAAGGTAACATTCAGCAGACTAATATGCGCATGCGTCTTGTATAAGACAGTACCACTTTTAAGTAGCCGTACCACAAGCTTTACAGCACTTTGTTCGTATGTTAAGCCAACTGACTACCACGACAAAACCGTGCCCATTTTATAAACCGGCGGTCGCTATAACGACGGCCGGTTAATAAGATGAAGCAATTATAATATTGTTAGTGGTTTCAGAAACACTGTGATTTGATTATTCTCAATGAACAAAACACAAACGGTAGTGACACAACTATTTTTGGCCGACGGATAATTGCAGCGGTACAAACGGATAGAAGTAGCAAAGGAAAATAAACGGTCCGCACACGGACTTGGAATGAGCGTAAACTTTTGTGGAATATTAAAGATACAAAATACTTTGATAGTTTTTACAAAAGTCGGAAACAGTTCATGAGGGCCAAAACATTACGACTAGTTACGAGTGTGACGGGACGTGTTGGTTAACATGTGGTCGTGCTTACTCAAACGTAACTGATAGTGAACTCTCGAAAACTCGAACCCTTGCATCTCAAAAAAAAAATGTGTTTGGAAAGCGTGCACTTTGGTTGGTAAGAGCGGTAAGACGAAGCGTGACTGTTCTCACATTGCTCGCGTGCTGACGCATCTAACTAAGAAAAGGGAAAATCAATAGGATACAAAACATTCCCTTCTAAAGCCCATTTTCCGATGGTCATCCCAAGCTTAACGGATTGAAAGTTAATTTTGTGGCTCTCTATTATAAAGATTGTTTTTCCATGGACAAATATTTTGGAAAAATCATGCCATTGTGTGACTTGTGCAAGTCTTGCGAGACTTGTCACGGAGCAAAGTGTCAAAAAACACACAAACAAACAAAAGGCCAGAAACACCACGCGGTTATTGTTCTTAACCTCTAAAACAACAAAAAATTCCCGTAACATGACATTTGAAAAGTCATGTCACAAACGCAAATAAACGGGTAGATAGATTGCGAGCGGTCTCTTTCTTCTTCTGATTTTTTTAAGCAAGAAGCTGCCGAAAGACTGAGCCGCGAGTAGCGCAATCCTTCCTCGTTTTCTCAGTTATTTTGCATAATTCATTCATTTCTACATGCGTGTAGGATCTGAGGAAAACAGGACGACTGCTCGCAGTCTATTAAATTGTACAACCTGCACTTTCGAACCAACAGTTTAGTGAACATGTAGCACAAAAAACGGCTGCTTCTCGAATGTTTCTTTGTAATTTTTTGCTTAAAATTTAGTCTCATTAGTAGTTTCTAAATCTAAAATATGGCTAACATTTTTTTAGTGCTCGACTTTAGGACTTTGTTCCTGGAATGCACTCGCCTATTAGTTAATTTTCATTACAGAGCCTGTAATTTCCAACAGTTGTTTAGTAAAAAAAAGTAGCACGAAAACCGGCCACACCCACTCCATCGAGTGGCTATTTTAGTAATGGCGCCTTAAGTAATTTGTTGCTGAAAAATATGAAGGATAAAAACTGTAACCACATGCACTCGGTCGAGTGGCTATTTTTATAAAGGTTGCGTGGTTAGCACCACTGAAATTCATGGGATCTTACTTTTCCTGTTGTTTGAGTGGCAGATGAAGAACGAACTTATGTTTAGTTAGTTTGCGTGCCTGATCTAGTGTGGATTACAAAACTAGCGCAACAGCCGTTATTGACACGGAATGAAATGGTTCCCTCTTCAAGATATTCGGCAAGATGTTCGTTTAAGTTTGTAATTTTTCTGGTGCTCTACTTCTTTATCGGGTATTTCATTGTTCTAAACCACATTGGAAGCATTAATCATGAGGGCGAGCACATGACGACTAACAACTCGACAGTGTCTTTCATACATGTGAGCAGTAGATCTAGCATGAGTGGCGAGAATTCCTCGCCCGTTATAGTGATTTTCCCTCACTCTTTTTCTGAAAAGAAGGCTTTACACGAGAACGATGAACGTGCTGTTGAAAGCCTGCGTGCGTTTCTCCAGTCCACGGACGAATTCGACGGCGCCACATGCTTGCAGCACCCGTCAACACACAACAGTAGCCAAGGTGAAGAACTGAATTATGACCAAGTCAACACAGCGACAAATATTTCCTTGGAATCATCTTGGTGTCGATTTATGCAAAGGAACTGGAGCGTTAACATAAGGAATACGGGCCCAGTTCAGAATGTAAAACTGCAAAGATCGAGGCTTGTAAATAGAACATTTCGAGCAGATAATTTTAGCGAGGAAGCGTCGATTATGGTTCAAACATGCAACATCGTACAAGGTCCATTTGTAATAAGAAAAGATGTCTTTCAAAGAATAGGAGGATTACTCGACGGATTTGGAAAAGTCACCCTGCTCGAGTTTTTCCTTCGTTCAAAAGGCACGCTAAAGATGGCAAAGCTAACAAACTGCGCGTGGACCGAGGAACCCTTGAAGGGTCAAACGACTTCTCAGAATATGTCACAATGGGGAATAAGCACAAGATTCTTCGCATCGTAACGAAAAGACGAATTGAGTGGACAACTTGCGTGGCAAACTGGAAGTTGTGCCCGGAGAAACCTTACGAGAAACCGCGGGATCTTTTCCGCATTTCTTCACCCATATGTTGTAGCGTGGTCTTGGGTCAAATGCTGGAGGATTTTAAAAGAGCGCTAGGCAACATGGGCATAGAATACCGCTTAGTTTTTGGTACTTTGTTAGGCGCTGTAAGAAGCCAGGCAATCATACCATGGACATTTGACATCGATCTGGCAATTTCAAAGCTGGCTTTTAAAGACAGTGCGACGTTTTCCGCCCTTCAAAAGGAACTTGGATCTCAGGGAAATCAATATTTCGTCGGACAGTCTTTCGGGATGCCAAGAGCTCATATCCTCATGGCACCGTACATAGAGGTGGACACGTCTCCATATTTCGATGGGCCTGATGATTTGGAAGGCACCAACGGCTTATTCAGCGAAGAAATTGAAGAATCAGTGAAAGGAATGCTTCCCATTCCATATTCGTGGAGGTATCATGGTTATGTCGATTTTTATCCAGGTATGATGAGCAATTTCTCACTCGTCACTATAAACAATCAACAATATACCGCCACGAAAGACGTTGATGAAGTATTAACACACTGGTATGGCAAGAATTATCGCCAGCCCATTCTTAAAGGTAACTGGTCAGGTCTATCAGATGAAGGACATGCACCTTAGAAGGCTGTTGTAGCAACGGTTGATAGATAACTCAGGATTCTTTGGCTAAAAATTTAAGTTGCAGAAACTTTTAGGGAGTGGAGGCTTATTCGCTTAAACTTTTGCATACCAAGGGGGTGGTATTTATTTCTTATAAAAATGAGAATGTTAACAAAGATGCTTGTCATGCTCATTATTTACAACAAACCCCACAGTCCCATACATATTTAGAAAGTGCATAAAATATACTTTCATATTGATTAGAGAAATTGTAGGATATATCAAAATTATCACGGCACGAGCCGCATAATTAGCATAATTATGCAAAATTCCAAAGAAATTTTATTAAACATTACACTACTGCAAGCTCTGAACAAGAAAAACATATAATTTTTGGCTTCTTACTACAAATTCAAACCATTTCCAATTAATTTTTGAAGGAAAATTAAAGAACAATACAAAAATCAATCTTCTTTTTAAGAGAAACGAACTGCCATACCTCTTGCATAATGATGAGTTCGAAGAAAATTCAAACATGATTTAGCTCTCTATTGTTGACATTTATTCGGTAAGGTTCACTTAAATCGGTGTCCACGTTGTGTTTGACTTCTCTGGGCCATTCTAAATCCACAAAAACAATTTCCACAGCTGTTTCCTCATCTATTGACTCTCAATTTGAATCCTCTTGGCTGGATTCCGATACATCAAAGTAAAACTACTCTTCACAGCCTCGATGAGATTGTATGCTCCATGGAATTACAAGTCACTTTCGCCAACAAGTCATGATCTTAAACAAAGCAAAATTTTACATCGTTTTGATCGTTTCCAGAGTGACAATTTCACGAAGAAGCATCTGTTAGAGCCGCCATTTTTAAATCGTCAGTTCAAAAATCATTACAATCGAAAAAATCTCTCAAAACTCGTTCAAATACAAGGCGAATAGAGCAAATCTCGACAAAACCAAGAAACTACTTCATGTAAGTGACAACTAAATGTGATAGTAGTACCCAAGCCCTAAGATCTTTCTTCCAGGGCCGCCGGAAGGGGTTATATAACTACGCATATGTGCGTAGTTGGTATGTAAAGGGTTAAATTTTCAACTGCTGTCGGCTTCCCAGAAATGCTGGCTGACCTTATTTTACATATTGATCATTTCGAAAACAAAAGCAATTAATTTACTTACTGGTTACCCCGGGAGGGTGGGGTTACTCCCGTCAATGAGGAACTGGGCCTTAACGTACTACAATTTTAGGAAATACAAAGAAAAGAAAACTATCTAAGGATCACACCAGGTACACAATACCAAGAGGGAGCAAAAGGGATACCCTATTTAATTCTGCGGCACATACTCTCATAGCTTTTAATTGTTTCGCGTATCGATACACTGCCTTTTACTACAACATTAGGGAATAAGACTGAATATTATAACGAATAACAGTAGTTAATTTCTGGGCAATTTCGGCTGAATTTGTAAGCAACCCAGCATACGATGCTTCGGTCTTGTTAGTTTGTCTAAACTGAACGACTTAATGCATGAGAATTTCTGTTCCTATGTTTACTTTTCAAAAAGCTGATCAAATTATTAGTTCACTAGTATCTGTGTAGTAATTAGGGATTTATATTTTTATTTAATATGAATTAGGGTTAAATAACCATTTTCATGTAATGATACATGAGATTTTAGATTTAAATTCTGGATGATAATGAGACCTTTATTTAATGATAGGCAAACTAAGTGCAAGAGCATCAGTGGAACAAAACGATTAACTGGTAGTACAGTATGGCTTAGTCTTTCGTTTGGACAGTCCCCGTTCGTGGAACACTTTTCTGCGAATTTCACACCAGCATTTCTGTTCTTCCAACCAGAATATCCCTAAACAAAGAGAGGGTTTGCTTTTAGTCTAGAAACATGCATAGCACAGAAAAAAAATGAATGAATGAATGAATGAATGAATGAATGAATGAATGAATGAATGAATGAATGAATGAATGAATGAATGAATGAATGAATGAATGAATGAATGAATGAATGAATGAATGAATGAATGAATGAATGAATGAATGAATGAATGAATGAATGAATCAGTTAGTCAGTCCACTATACCGTTTCCACGCCAATCCCATGAAGCAGTAGTAGGGAAAAACCTTTGGCCGATAACGAGCCCTTTATTTATTAATAGATAAGAATGACATGTCAATAAAGCTTTTTCTTATTGTTAGTTTATACGTCTGAGTATTAAACTTATGTTTCATTTTCAGCTTAAAAGTGAAGAACGACATGGCCTCCTTCAATCCTTCGATCAGGGAGAACATTTTTCCATATTTTAGCATCCCTATGTTTCAGAGAAAACTTTCCTTAACTTACGGCCTGTTCCTGTAAATTTGCTTGAACTTCCGTGTTGTGGGGCAGTTTGCAATTGAGTGTCGAAAGTAATGCCGTGTTTGCTTTGGTTTTACGCTCTAGAGCGGTTTTCAATTGTGTCGAAATTAATTCGCGTTTGTTTTTGTTTTGCTTTACGGTAACTATGCCTTGTGATTGGTTAAAAAACTCGCACCATTTTCTCCACCAATCAGAAATAAAACCAAAACTAATCTGTGCGACTCGTGTCGCACACGTGTCACTTGTGTTGACTTCGAGTTCGAGTTCTGTTGTAGTAGTAGTAGTAGTAGTAGTAGTAGTAGTAGTGGTAGTGGTAGTGGTAGTGGTAGGGGTAGTGGTAGTGGTAGTGGTAGTGGTTGTGGTAGTGGTTGTGGTAGTGGTAGTGGTAGTGGTAGTGGTAGTGGTAGTGGTAGTGGTAGTGGTAGTGGTAGTAGTAGTAAAACTTTATTTAAACACGGAAAATCATCAGTTAAAAAGCTTAATTAAGTAAATAACTAAAACTAATTATAACTGCTTTACATGATTGCCGTGTGGGAATCCGATATATCAGCTAAGTTCTTAATAATTTGCTTAAAATTATTAACAGATACAGTATTTTTTAGGCATTTGGGTAAGTTATTCCATAACATAGCCCCGCTGTAAGAGAAGCTCCGTTTCAAATAGTTGGTGTTTGGTTTGGGTAGCGTCAGCTTTCCCTCAGAGTCTCTCAAGTTATAAACAGAGTGACGCTGAGAGAAAAGACTTTGAAGACAATCTGGGGCAAGTCCATTCATAGTTTTAAACATCATCAAGGCTTTCTGTTTCTTTCGTCGAAGAAATAGCCTCTCCCAGTCGAGGGTGGACAGAAGGTGGTTTGAGCTCGTATCAAAGGGTGATTTGGTAATAACTCTGGCTGCACGATTCTGTAATTTTTGGAGCTTATCACTCAAGTAACCACTCAAACAGTCCCAGACAGGGCTGCAGTAACAAAATGTGGTATAATTAAAGCGTTATAAATTTGAATTGCAGTTTCTTTCGATATAAAGGGCCGCACTCGTTTAAGGGCACCTATAGCTGAAGAGACTTTCTTGCAAATCTCTTCAACGTGTTTACACCGAGAGAGATGAGCATCAATGAAAAGACCCAAAGATTTAGTATGATCAACTCTCTCGATAATTTGGTCATCAATTCTGATTTATACGTCGTCACGTTGAACAGATAGTCTTTGCCTTGATCCAATAATCATTAACTCTGTTTTGGCAACATTTAAACTGAGCTTGTTAGCTTTCAGCCAACAACTAAGGTTATTTAATTCAGGGGCTAAAGCCAGCTTAATCTCTGTTAACGTCTTAACAGATAACGTAAGATTGGTATCATCGGCAAACATTCTTGGTACAGCGTTCTGCAGGGAGTTCGGGAGATCGTTAATGTAAATTAAAAATAGCAAAGGACCCAACATGCTGCCCTGAGGCACGCCGCAACTGAGGGTACGAGCAGTTGATAGTTTGCCGTTGACACTACATCTTTGGGTTCGGCCACTTAAGTACGATGAGAACCACTTTATAGCTGCTGATCGACACCCAAGTATGACATCTTACGCAAGATAATCTCATGATCAATGGTGTCGAATGCTTTAGTAATCGAGGAGCTCGACACCTAAAACCTTTTCATCTTGTTTTTGAATATTTTCCATCGACAGAAGCTTTGTATTTTCTTCAACTTGTTTCTGAAGGATCAATAAATCGAGTTTTAATCCTTCAATGTCAGAAATAATTTCTGAAGTTGATTGCGCTTGAGTACCATTTAGTGGACACTCGCCATCAGTCGACGTTTGTTGATTACTTTGACCACTGTCGGTCTCCTGCAAGAGTGTCGATGATTGAGATGATTGTTCGGTAGAGCTCACAGAGAATTGGCATCTTGCGTATCGGTGGTCTCTCCCGGCTTCTCGTGAACTAATTCTAGCAGCTTATCCTTTAAAGCGGGACCATCGCGTCCCTGAAAATTCAGAGTATGTTGCTTCTTGTAGTACCAGTTGATGATAACATTGCCGTTTGAACTTTTAAATTGCTTTGTACTCCCAGCAGGCGAAAGCCACTTTCCTTGCAATTCTAAAGCATTTTCCACGAATTTCTTTAGTGATTCCAAGTCATTCTTCCATACCAACTTTCCATTAATGAGATGAAGATATTCTAGTTCACTAGACTCCGGATTGAGCGAGAAAAACTCGGTTTCAACAACGTGAGCAGCGTCAGCATCAGAGCTGCAGGGTAGACGGCCGCCCGCTGTCGTTTAGAGTGTAAAATAAGTTCAGCTAGCATTTTCGGAAAGACATAAGCCGGTCGGAAATTTGGCGGATAGGATCCCGTTTCCAAAAGTTTTCTGCACTTTAAATTTTCAGCTAAAAACGCTGAACAGATCAACCCGTATTAGCTCACCCAAATATGCCTCTAAAAAGCTCGGAAACAATATAAGAAACCAGAAAATGGCTTTTCAAGTATTTTGCTAAAAGTTTCTCGTTGGGTACCCCTGATATTTGAAAGAATAAATAAAATTCGTTATTTACGTTCGCTCAGTTGAGTAATCTTGTTTATGTAGCAGCTGTAGTTTTCGATCTAGATGAATATTTGCTGTCCCATGCAGTGTTACCGGCAGAAGGTAAAATACTTCAATCTGATATCAACCGAGTTGATACAAGGTAAATTGACTGCGGAGGAACTACCTGGACGTGGTTTGCGCGCCTAATTAATGGCGACGTCGCTCTGAAAACACTTCTTATTTTTGCTTGTATTTCAAAAATAGTCATTTTTACTTTTGTAAAGGAAATCATTGAGCATTATACATTAAATATTGCCATACGGATAGCTAACTTCCCCAATATATTTACTGGACAATCACAAAACACATTATGACCAATTCTTTACAATGTATGTGTAGATTTTCCTTCAAATTCAAGGGTGACCGTTTACTACAGGCTGGAGTGTATCACAAGAGTTCTATTTTTCTGCTTTCTTAGAGTGATCGACCTCCCATTTCTCCTAATGACATCAATACACTGTTAAAAAGTGAGGTGATGAGAATAACGACATTCATCAGCTGGGGGATGAATTACCAAATTCTCCCATTTTTCCGCACAGTATCAACACACTGTCCCACAGAAGAGGAAGCTCCTGAACGTGGAAGAGGACGTCTCAATCTAGCACCAAATTCTCCAAATTGACTTTAGAATGTGGAGAATTCATATTTAAGATTTGTACCCAACAGGAGCAAAGTGTATGTTGTTGTTTGTCAGCTTTTTTTTTCGCTGATGTTTCTTCTTGCTTGAGCAACTTTTGAAGCAGTTTTTCGTTTCAGTGCTTGGCAGATGAAGTTGCCTGCATCCAACAGTTTGTCCAGATTTACTCCCTAATCAAAGAAGAAGAACAAAATAATGACACCGATAATCAAGAATTCAATGCGCATCATGCGATGCGATAACTAGGCAGACCGGGTGTAACAGTCTCAGTGGAACAAAACAATTAACTGTTAGTAAAGTATGGCTAAGTTCCTCGTGTCGTCTCCCCGCTCGTGCAACATTTTTTCTGTGAATTTCACACAAGCATTCGTGTTCTTCCAACCAAAATATCCCTAAGCGAAGAGAGGGCTTGCTTGTAGCCAAGAGACATGCACAAATTACAAAAAAATTGTCAAAGAATCAATGAATGAATCAATAAATCAGTTTATGAACGAACGAACGAACGAACGAATCAGTCAGTCAGTCAGTCAGTCAGTCAGTACAGTCAGTCAGTCAGTCAGTCAGTCAGCTAGCCAGCTAGCCAGCCAGTTGGTTGGTCGATCGGTCGGTTGATCAACCAGTCAGTCAGTCGGTTGGTCAGCCAGTCAGCCAGTCAGTCGGTCGGTCAGCCCGTCAGTCAGTACAGTCAGTCAGTCAGTTGGTCAGTCAACCAGCCATTCAGTCAATCAGTTGGTCGGTCAGTCAGTCAGTACAGTCGGTCAGTAAGTCAGTCAGTCAGTCAGTCAGTCAGTCAGTCAGTCAGTCAGTCAGTGAGTCAGCCAGCCAGCCAGCCAGCCAGTCGTCAGTCGGTCGGTCAGTTGGTCAGTGGGTAGTTGGTCATTTGGTCGGTCGGTCGGTTGGTTGATCAGTCAGTCAGTCCACCATACCGTTTCCATGCCCATTCCATGAAGCATGTACACAACATCTTCTGTGGCAACATTTCCTGATGCTCCTTGTGCATAAGGACAGCCACCCAGACCACTGACTGAGGCGTCTACTGTCCGGACACCCAGCTGTATTAAAAAGGTGGCAATGAATAAAAGTACTCAACTGGGGAACACAATCTTTTTCTGAAAGCCAGGTGAAAGACAACCTCTAAGGTTCAGATCCAAGTAAACGCAGGCTGTAAATGTCACTGTGTTATAAGAAGTGAAATTTGTTTAACTTCTAAACATGAACTAGGATTTTGAAGGTTTTGGGGCTGCAGGGCTACAGGGCTACAGGGCTTTGGAGCTCCAAGACAGAAGGGTTGGGCTCTTGGGCTCCATAATTTTACTCCAGAGCTCCATTTTGCCAAAATAAGCATTTTTTCCGGGCTCAAAGTAGAGAAATGAGTCGGGCTCGGGATTCCATGGCCAAAATTGGGGGGCTTCAGAGCTCCCAAGAAACCCTGCCCTCCCACTTTGGGACCCTGGATGAATATTTGGCAGCACGTAGATGTACTCAGATTGTCCTCAATCCTTCAGTTGTGTGTTGATGGGCAAAAAAGTAAAAGTCACCAGTCTATTGTCAAATTGAAGTTCATTAACCCTTTCACCTCTCAGATCGAAATAGAAATTCTCTTTTCTTGTCCCCATAAATTTACTATAGTAGTAGGGGGGAGAAGTTGTCAAAAAATCAAGAGAATTCATATTAGGTGATCCTATCCTTAATTCTCATGACCTCTCTGATTGATTAAGAACTGATATTACAAGGAGAATTTTGATGCTCGTCACTATAAGGGCTTAAGGGGTTAAATATGAAATGTAACTGGCACTTACTTGCAATGCAATGAGAATATTTGCCAAGGCCTGGCCGTACGTGTCATGACAGTGAATAGCAAGGTTGTCAATTGGCACACTCTCTAGGACACCTTCCAACATGGCTTGAGTCGAACCTAAACATCCATAACCCTTAATGTCAATAGCTGAACATCAAAACATTCCTTACTGGGCAGGGGGTATGGGTACTATATTTTCTTGAACAACACAATCACAGCAAATTCATACCCAGAGTCCTCAGGCTTCTTGGTCAGCAGGCGGTGCCAGGAGAGACTCTGGGATAATGGAAAAAATGTGATTTTTTTGACTGGCTGTTCTTGGGCTATTCACTGTAACAAAACATACAATGTAGAACCGTTAACTGCAAGATTCCTGCAGTGACAATTCCATTATCCCAGAGTCTCTCCTGGCGTGGCCCGCTGACCAAGAAGACTGAGGGCTCTGAGTACGAGATTGCAATCACAGCTGATAGCTTTGCTTTATCATTTATCTCACAATTTTCGCACTTTGATGTGGATCGCGACGTTTCGACAGCATACTGCTGGTCTTCATCAGGCGCAAACATCACAATCCACATCAAAGTGACAAAATCGTGAGTCAAATGGTAAAGGAAAGCTATCATAAACCACGATGAGCAACCACATCTTTCATGACACAATCACAGCTGTTTCTCACCTGGAGTTCCCACTCCAATAGTGTCACCGAGGGAAACTTCATAACAACCCATGTCCAACAAGTTCTTTGTAACCTGCACAGTGAAAAGACAAACAGAACGGTGGGAGGATTTACATACCGCATGTGAGGTTTCAGCCTATTCTTTTAAATCTTCTTTGTGAGTTATTTGTTTGCTCACCACATATACGTGTCGAGTCTGGCCAGTACAGGGCTTCTTGCTTACCATGACTTACACATAAGAGGTTCAATCTCATGTCAACAACAGCTGACAATTTTCCCCTTCTAAGTCATTGATTAAATTTTTTTTTCTTGGTGTGTTATGATTTGTAGGCAATAAATACGATTTTAATTTAATACTAAGTTTATGACATTTACAAAGGGTCTATAACACAAGTGTAAAGATTCTACATGTAGTCAGTAATTCTTACCATTGCAACAGCTTTAGGGGCCACAGAGCCTTCATATGGACAACCAACCACACACGAAACATATCTGCATATGGACGTGCACAAACAGAACTTCAGTAACGTTATGACTACATATGGCATTTTGGTGCATTGGAAATTTAGTTTATGTTTGTGTGGGTGCTACAAAGTGAGCAAAACATCCTAAAGACTTTTCCCTGGGCCACTGTCCAGCAACAAACATTGAAATGCAATGGGAACTAAACCAGGTACCTCTCGCTATCGTCCAGAACAAGCGTTGCCATTCTTCATAAACCAATTGAGTTATGAGGCCAGCTGGATGCAGGAGGTGGAAATTTATATTACATTACCAGAAATAAACATACTAGCATAATAAGGTCTGAGGCATAGCACTTGTGTAACATGATGTACACTATTTCACCTACAGACTATAGGATACTGCCAAGCATTATTGTAAAAACAGAAAGAGAGTCCAGGTGGTCATAATCAGACATCCTTGTGAAGTGTGAGGTATTTTAGGGTGCATGAACACACTGAGTCATACTTGATGTTCAGTTAATTGGCAGAGAGGGTTTGAATTCTTTTAGAAACCTTAAACAATTGACCCATATGGCTGGTGCTAGGGGTATAAAACATGGACTGTGAACTGACAGACTGCAGACTACAGACTGGGTATAAAACATGGACTGGGTATAAAAGGCGGATCGGACTGAGCATAAAATGTGGACTGAGTTTAAAAATTGCTGTACTGACCCCCAAAAAAATGTTACTTCAATATTTTCAGTTTTCTCCAGTGCTATTAAGTGGTCGAAAACTAAATCTTGCTTCCCTGGCTGTTTAAGCTGTTTGAGTCGAACGCTAACAAATGTAAAAATTGCCAAATCAAAGTGCGTACATAAATTTCAACTGTGCAATATTGATCGCTAACATTATTGCACTTCTAATCTGGAGATGACTTTCAAGCCACATCTTTGGTTTTCACGTTCAATCTGAATTTCAAAATTAAGGAGATCATTTAAATATTTTTCTATTTCATGACACCAGGTTAATAATGACAAAAAGAACAAAATGCATAAGAAACCAGCCAGGAAAGAACTCAAAGTTTCACCTGGTTCAGCTCTTTTGAGAAAAGAAAAATTTGTCTTCGCACGAACATTCAGTTTCTTGATTCCATTCATTTCACAGTCCATTAGGGCCAATTTGGCACTCATTGAGTTAAATTCAGTCCACATTTTATACTTGGTCTATAGTCCACCAGTCCATTTGTTTTAATAGTGTTCAACGCAGGAACCTGCTTAAACGGCCAGGGAAGCAAGATTTGGTCTTCGACTTTAACTGTCTTTAGCCGCTTTAATAATTCTATGGCTTTGTTTTGCAGATTTTCGCTCTTCTTAAAAAGGGATGAGGTAAGTCGAAGTTGATCATGATGAATTCGTTGGATATCCACAAATGTTTCTTTGTTGAGTGACATCTGTCGCAGGTGAGCAAGTTGCTTTTGACTTCATAAGTACTGTCTGGCTGATGTAACTCTTCCCTAAGCCGTGTGACAATCCCACTCTCGACCTCTCTGTACAAAAACTATGTTTTTGAAACCTAATCTCCCTCTTTTCAATTCAAAGTTCCTTGTTGTTGTCTGATTCGGGAATAATTTTCAGAATTTTCAAAGCTATATTTTAAATTATTGAATGAAATACCGTATAAATAAAAGACACCCAACTCAAAAGCACTCGTCTAGAGAAAACTGAAAAAGTATCATTTATGAGATTTACGGGTCAGTACAGCAAGTTTTAAACTCAGCCTGCATTTTATACTCAGCCCACATTTTATACCCAGTCCGTGTTTTATACCCAGTCCATTATGTCCACAGTCTGTCAGTCCACCAGTCCACCGTCCATGTTTTACACTGACCATGTCTGGTGCCTAACTCTGGTTTCTCCTTAGCACATTTAGCGACTAGGAGACACTACTTCCCCTTGGATGGCATTCTAGCTCATTGCAGGGTTTCCCCTATTAATTTCTGCCGGCACCCATTTATAGTCTCTCTAGTACATCTGGGTTAGAGAGGGACTGTGGAGTGAAGATTCTTATCTAAGGAAAAAAACATGACAGGACATGGAAACCAGTTTTGAACTACAGACCTCTGATCTTCCTTGCATGACTGTCTGACATGGTCACCAAATACATCACTGAGCCTCCACAACAAACTGAATTTAAAGCCAACATGGACTTTTAATTTCTGGGGCTCAGGTGGAGTCCCCAGCAGTCTAGAATCATGGAATATTCCAAGGTATGCATGATCAATGAGTTTTTTAATGGTTGATTCCAAATTAATTGTACATTAATTTTTAGGAAGAATTAAATCTTACCCTCTGACAGGAATGCTGTTTTTCTTAGCAGCATCACAAACAGCTTCAAACCTTTGCAGACTTTCTGATATGGAGCAGTTTATATTCTTTCTTTAGTGGAAACAAATTATTAATAGAAAACAATTATTCATGTGACATCAATGACAGTTACAGTGCAGTGCTTTAACCCTTTAAGCCCTAAGCCCCGATGAAAATGACATTTCTCTTTACATTATCACTACTTGCTTGAATATTCAAGTGACAAGAATAAAGGAAGTGATCACTGAGGACAAGATGTCTTGATATTTTAGACAAATTCCCCTTACTAGTTCCATAAGAATTGCATGGAGATCAGTAATGAGAATATTAAGCATTTTTATATCAAGGCTTTAAGGGTTAAACAAGAAGTTTAAGAGAGATTTTTAAGCATTGCTCCTATTTTTCTAACCTGCTGAAGGACTCTGATGCTGCTCCAAAAATTGCCACTTCGTTAACACCACTCTCCATCTGCAGTTGACGTCAAGGGAAAGAACTTTGAAAATACTGGTAATGTTAACCCTTTCCTGCCCAAGGTAAATACCAAATTTTTCTAAATTGGCAACGATGAACTGGTAAACCCCATGTGATATACCATTTGAAAGGTAATTTCTAGGGTGTGCTGCAAATCACACTAACAGGGATGGAGGATGTCTTAGATTAGACTGAGAAGTGTCCAAAATTAAAAAAGAAAAACGTGTAAAATTTTCCTCTTCCTCATACATATTGAGCATACCCCCAAACTATAGCTAAATTTGCACCTCTCGGTGCACTGCTTGTTGTCAGATATCAACTTGAACCTAAAATTACAAAGGGAAGATGTTCCAAAAGTTGGAGGGGTGGTAAATCAAGTCTCACATAGGAGGGGGGTTCAATTTAATGCCTTCAGTGTGCAGATCTTTCCAAGATCTTTTGGTTGTGCAAATTTCACACAAATTGACCAAATATTGAGCATGTAATGGCATCTTGTGCCATATGGCACTCTTGGGCGGGAAAGGGTTTTAATAATCACTAATTCTGAGTTGTTGAAGATACTGACAGTAAATTCTGAGACAAAATAGTGACAACAACTTGTAACAATGAAAAAACTGTTAGAAGTCATTTCAAACTGCACACACTTCAAATCACCACTCCTAAAGCTAAACTAAAGGAGGAAGGATGATTCATTTTAGTTTGTGTTATCGCTTGCTCTTCACAGTTTGAAGGGGCGATTTAAGATTACAAAACAAAATAAAATAATACAAGCAAAATGAATCAAATGCACTGATTGCAGTTACAGCCAACAAACATGACCTGTAAGAAAGTTTTGAGCTTCACAGTTTTCAAGTTTTTGAAAGGCAGGGATCTTTAACATGTAGTTAAAGAGTCAATATTAACAAGAACTGACCGCTGCTTGAAATCCTTTGAGGTTTGGAGTTAGAGCTGGATATGAAACACCTGGATTCCTCTTTATTCCTTTCATGACTTGCTCATGGTCAGCCATCTGTGAGGTATCAATCAATTATTTGAGATTAAGACATCTAACAACTATAATCCAGCTGATAAAAACAAGAAAGTCAAAGCCTTTTAGGAATTTATTTATATTAATTACTGTACATTTAAATTTGATGAGCTAGCAAAATCACATGACATAAGTGCAAGCTTGGAATGCCATTATTGGAGGTCAATACTAATTATGATAAAAATGACTTTTTTAGGTTACATTCCAGGAAGTTGGACTTTTTTGCAGGGTTCAGTGTGAGCCCAATTGGACTTTTTCTGGTTTTGCACCATACACACCACCCCAACTGTTTAATTTTAACTGGGTAAAGCAGCACAGACTTAAAGGGTGGTATACCGGTAATTAGCAGATAATTATGCTTAATACCTGTGGAACCCACTTGGGTGAAACAAAACTGGTTGCTTCAATTGATTGAAGGCCAGTGTCTGAAAGCAGGTCAATCAACTTGATCTTTGTTTCAGTCGCAACAAGCCTCTGTAAAGACAAGTACAACTTAACCAAGTAATACAACCAAGACAACTATGTAATTCCCTTATTCAAAACCATAACTGGACAGAAAACTTCTTACTATAGAACTCCAGACTGAACCCATGCAAAACTACTGCATGTTTCAAGAGAACTCTAAAACAATATTTCTTAAATGAATTTCTCGATCAATCGTAATAGCAATATTTATTGTAATTTCTAAATCCCTAATTAACCATGCTGTTCATATATAGTCATAATTTATGTTAACTTGTTTAGGTTTTAGTCATTGTACATATTTTATTAATTGATTGGTCACTGAAAAACCTCAAACGGGGATGTGTTCAGTAAATATGTATGTATATAGGTCATTCTCCGTTTGTATTGTAACTTGTATAATTAATTTTGTAGCGTAAATCTTGCAGGTCGGCACTAATTTTTTTTCTTTTTTGCTTTCCTTTTTTTTCCCTTTTTGTATTTTGTTGTTGTGGTTGTCGTTGTTGTAGTGCGATTGCAAATTTAAAAAAAAGTGTATGTATATGTATGTAACTACTGCCTCAATGCCATTAGCTTACTGTGCTTTTAGTAGCATGTGAACTATAATGATTGGAGGTAGTAAAAAAATATATTGGTTTTCTGTTCCAAACTATGTTTCTTAGATGACAACTAGTCCCTGCCAAAGTCAGTAGAGCTAACTTACTTGGTATAATACAGATTTCAAGGCCAAATCACAACTTAAACTGTTTTTGGTACGTACAACACTTTTTTTTTTTGGCCAGTACACCCCACCCCAAAGGATTGGGGTTAATCCCAAGGAGTAACTCCACCCCTCTCGACTGGGACCAGTGACAAGTGCATTTTTAATATATACCTTTTCATTCTGAAGACCATCTCTAGGTCCCACTTCAACAATTTTGACCTTCTTCACCAGCTGGCTGACAGACTGAACAGAAAAATAAGTGAGATTCCTCAAGTAAGTGAAACATGGTTTGACTTCTGTCAGGCAGCAAAATATTAAAATGTTATTAAAATTGGTCATTCAACATTTTGAGCACAGCTCAACACCCAGGAGGGGGGTGGGGGGAGTGGGATACTTGAGTAGGTTTTGGGTGGGTGGGTGGGTGCCACCTGGGTTTCTGAATTTGGAGACTGAAGGGTTTTGCATTCAAATCCCCATTCACACCTCCCTGTCATTTTAACCCTTTAAGCCCCAATAGTGACAAGCATCTAATTTCTCCTAACAATATCCCTACTTGATCAAACATACAGGTCACAAGAATAATAGCCTGCGTGGCCGGCGGGATCGTTCGCGCGCGCAAAGTTTTGGCTTGGTAGAAGAGAAGAAGCCGCGCGCTCGCGGCTTTGCCGCGAGAATGGCGGCTTCGCCGCCAAAACTACGCGCGCGCGAGAATGGCGGCTTCGCGCTTCGCCGCCAAAACTACGCGCGCAAATACAATTCCGCCAGCTACGCAGGCTACAAGAATAAAGGAAATGATCACCAAACATGAAATAATGTCTTGATCTTTGTGCAATAAGAAATGTATGGCGAACAGTAAGGAGAATATGCGTATTGATATTGGGACTAAAAAGGGTTAAATCCAGAGTACCCACCTGGGAAGCTTGACACATGTGATACTGAAATGGATCTAATGATTGAGTCTGTGGATTAAATTCTTAAGTGTTGCCATTCAAATCAAAGCTGTTGAACAGTAAACTTGCTGTCCTCCGACACGCCAACTTTGTTTTATCATGTTGTTCAAGGGGGTTCTTTTTTTAAAGTCTGGATGAAATACTGCACTTTATCTTGTAAAATGTAAAAATACAGCCATTGAAGGGAAAGCAATTGAGCAGTTATTTCCTGTGGAAAATTACTTTTCGAACAAAAGTAGCATATTTTCGTTTTTTCAACAATTATTTAACCTAAGCTTAAGCTTACATCGATTATGCGCCGATCAATTCGAAAGTTTAACCCCCCCCCCCCTGGGCAACCCCCCGGGCATTTGAACTTTTGAAGATTGGCTTGTTCAAATTCCCTCCCCTTGGGGAAAAAAAGCCGTTCAAATGCCCCGCCAATTAGTACTCAACTACCTCTCCTCAAAGACAAATTTCGTCTTCAATCAAACACTTTACACGTCCTTTTGAGAGATAAATGCTGTAATGACACCTTCAAACTTTTTTTACAGACCCTTTATCTTGATAGAGTTATTCACTGACAAAGGCGAAATTCTAACTTGTAAATCCATCAAACCCTGCAAAAACCGAAAAAACACTCACGTGCGTATTACGTTCACCCTTCCAACGCAATGTTCAAATTTCCCCCCTCCCCGGGCACGATCCACAATCAAATGCCCGGGGTATGCCCGGGGGGGGGGGATGTTGAAGTTTCGAATTGATCGGCGCATTACGTGTACATCCAAATACGATTCACTGAAAAGGTACATGTGAGGCTATTTGGTATTAAGGGAATTCGACAGAATGTGGATTTAACAAATCACATTGAAACTGCTTCAAGTATGTCTAAAAGGATAATTATGGTATAACATTTAAATCTGATCTCACCTTGCTGGAGAAATGCCTGAAACTTGTTCGAATCATTTGCTGTGAAGCTTTTGCTGTGAAGCTTCGTTTTCGTGCGACTTTTCATGTGGCTCAACATGACCATATTATCAAACTGTGAGCCTGCGATACAATGACTCATTCCCAGGGTTGACCGCGATTCTTCTGCACAGGACACCCTAATCTCTAGACTTTCTCCAAAGTCCTTCAATTCTCTTTTTCTGGTTGGTTGGGCCACCTCTCGCGACTTCGTCGCGCGTTCGGTCGCTGCGCGACCTCATTAAAGCTCGCTCGCTTTAGACACTACTCGATCGATGATTGAGGGACTTCCAGGTTATGAGAGGTGACTCGGAGCAGGTCTCCCTAATCACGGACCCAGATCTCTTTCTACGTACTGAGGAAGATCTGGGTACGAGATTAGACACGCAGGAACAATAGAATTCTGCTGGCTTTGTCTATTCTACAAGCTCCAAGACTACGAGTAGTCTCTCTCTCCGCTCAGGGATAGACGAGGGAAACAAACAAGCGAGGGGGCGCGAATATCGCCCTCGGCCGTTGGATCGTGACGCGCGTGTCGAGCCGCTAGTGTAGTGAGCTGGAAAGTGCACAAAAAATACAATCCCTCAAAATTTGTGTTCAATCAGAAGCAAGAACGCAAATGGGCTCTTGATCTAGCCCGTTAAAGGTATCCTCCCAGGGGCTGTTCCCGCCCGTCCTGTAAACGTTCGCTCGCACCAGGCTTCTGCTCGGACCGATATTAGTAGTTTGAAGTGGGTGGAGAAAGGACTGGTTTTCTTGAAGGCTTTAAATTACCATATTTGGTATTTTAGCCTGAAAGCGGTGAAATTACCACTTGCCTGGACCCAGAATGTTTGGATCGCAAAATAGTGATATTTTTGTAGCCCCAAACAATCTCACTGATCGACTTTAGAGTTGCAACCCATCAGAATAAAACAATTTCCCTGAACCCTGACTTTTCACCGACCACAAACCTTATTTTCTCGGACCTTGCCATGTGGAGGAATTCTTTGGCGGTAAAGCCACAAAAAAGTTTGACACAAAAATTTTATTTGGAAGATCATTACCTTACCGACATTAACAAACTTAGCAGCAATTTAAAACAACAACAACAATTCCCCGATTTCTTACCGAATCCGAGGTATTCAAAATAAAAAATTCCGTGACTTGATGCAAAATTCCCTAACATTTCCCCGACGTTCAAAGAATGTTGTTTCCCTGACTGTTCCGTGACCGTGGCAAATCTGTCGATGACGAACTAGTCTTTTCATAGAGCGGTTTTCAATTGACTGTCGAAAGTAATTCGAGTTTTGCTTTGGTTTTGCTTTACTTCGCTTTGTGATTGGTGAAAAATCTCGCGCCACTTTCTCGACCAATCAGAAGTAAAACTCAAACCAATCGCGACTTGCTCGGCAACCCTCGCACGCGTTTTCCCGCGCTTGGCGCCGGTCGCATGCATTCGCTTCGAGTTCTGATTGGTTCATTGGGTAATTTGTGTTTGTTGTGATTGGCTGGTGTAATTACTTTGGTTTTGGTTTTACGACACTCACTTGAAAAGCGCTCTAAATTAGACTGATTACAAAGCTGGCGCTGCGACAAAAGAGCAAATCGGTTCTAGCTAGTATCAATAGCTTTACTCAGGTTACTATTACAGGGGTATTTTCTGCACAGTTTCACGACTATCTGGAAAAGCAGATCTTAGCAAGGGCTATTGGAATCCTTTCTAGATTAGTAGGAACCGTCCTTAAGAAACCCGAGTTTCTCAGACCATTCCGGAACGTATGCGCAGTAACAATAGGAAGCACCGTCCTTAATTAGGCAACAGCCCAGGCACTGAGGAAAGCTAGGTCTATCAGCGGAAAGAAGAAAATGTGTAATGCCTCATTCAGACTCACGCCTAATTTTGGTCAGGCGTGACTTAGATTGACCTCAAATAAAGATGACAACATAAAGAATTTTATTCTCCCACGCAGTCGTTTGTAGGGAAGGAGGGCGGTACGACTCCCTAAAAACGTCTGCGTGTGAGGCTAAAGGAATCGCTGCCCAGAGAGATTCAACGTCATTTGATCATAACATAATTTGCAAATAAACGTTTCATTTTATTTTCGTAAATGCTATAGTTTGTACTGACGTAATCATGTGAAAAAGTATCTGCATTGTTCAATTTATTATTCACTATTTAATACGTTTTTTCTTCCAGCACCCCCTCGGATTTCTGACGTAAACCGGCATAAATAAGTTACTGCACATGTTACAGCAGGGACATAAGAATAATTTGCATCTGGAGCAGAGTAGGGGAGGGAAGGGTGAAGAGGGAATAGTAACATATTCAACATTGCAACATATAATGGATTCTTTGTAAAGCAAGTCGCACTACCCGGAAAAAGTAGACTAAACACCATATTTTCATCAGCAATCATATAAAAAGCTTTGTAATTCGCTCATTCTATTATTTTCATTTTGAAAGCCTAGGGTGTTGTCTTTCTCAACAAGAGCAGGAAATAGCATAGCAACCTTGGTCAACTAATAGTCCTGGATTAACTTTCATCACACTGACTAATGTGCTCCCATTGTCTTAATCGGGTAGAGCCCAAGACTCTGCTGTAAAGGCTCATCCTCATGTTGCATGCTCAACAAAAGTTGCGCTGATTTAACGCTTTAAGACCCAAGATGACCCTACACCTCTCCCCAGAGTTCTCCATACATCTCTTACGGAACTAGTGGGAAAATATGATTAAACAACAAGACATTTTATCTTTGGTAATCACTTCCTTCATTATCATGACTTGCCCGTTTGATCAAGTACGTACTGTTGTTGTAAGGAGAAATTAGATGCTTGTCACTATTGGGACTTGTGTATAAGGAACCCTCTCTAAGATTTAATTAATTAAGATTTATTCGATTTTTGTGAAACAATCTACACCTGAATCTAGGTTTACTTTGTCTTCTCGACCATCTTGGGCTATTGGACCAAATCCAAGTTCGACTAACCGGTCCACCTTTGTGAGTACAGTTGCCTAACCGAGTATTTGTTTGTCGCTGAAGAGAACAAAAATTTTCTATCGAAAAGTAAGGGTTAAGATTGGCTAAAGGAACAGTTCCCTATCTCGCTACTGCTACGTCATCTGGTACTCAAATGACGTCACAGTGCCTTGAGGATCTCGAGAAGTAAGCTGAAGGTCGGTAGCCTTCCACGCAGTCGTTTTTAGGAGAGTCATATTACCCTCCTCTCCATAAATACAACCCTCCTAAAAACGACTGCGTGGGAGGCTAAAGGTCAGGCTTGTGGTATAATTCTTGTTCCCGTCTAGAACAGCTCTCCGATGGGAGCGTGGTTAAGCCATAGCTGATGCATGAACGTGTACAAATTGTCACTTAAGGAAACCTGAAAGACAAAAAGAGAATAATTAAGTTCCCATTTCAGGGACCAAAACAATCCTTGTGTTTCAGGATAACTATCACATCGTAATGATTCGTAATGAACTATCATATCGTAATGATCGACAAACTGTGTGCATTGTTTTTGTTTTTGTTTTGAAAAACAAAAAACAAAACAAAACAAAACAAAAGCATAAAACAAATTCCTGATGCATTGCGCCTGCTCCATTTACTAGGGTGTTTTTCAAGTTTTCTTATAATATACGTGTTGTTTACACCTACAGAAAACATGTTCTGCATATTTTACTTCAAAAAGTACACATTTTACTACAAAAAGCAACAAACCAAGCAATAAACTCCCCCAAAAACTAAACTACTGGGTCTACAAGTAATTGTGTTCAAGGATGAAAGTCTAATTACATATATTTTTATTACAGTCAACAACAACAACAACAACAAAAAGCACGATACCTTGTATGGCGTCGGATTTAACCCCCTAAGATGGTCTTGCCTAAACATCTTTAAGGCATGTTTAACTCGTTCTTGGATCTCCTTTAACGGCGGAAGAGGACTGCATATCTAGTCACGGAAACAAAGCAAAACATTAGCCAACATCAGAGGGTAATAATACGTCAGAAGAAAGTACTTGTTCTCCGAAAATTTTCCACTAGAATGAACCGTTCCATTCGATTTTCCAACGGAAAGACCAGTTTTTCCACACAAATTGAAAGTGTTCCAAGTAACCCATAAACTGCAAAACTTTTGAGCGCTTCGAGCGTTAACCCTTCGTGATTCGCTCTGATTTACCTTTACAACTTAGTTGATAAATGCAAAGTTTTTTTGTGTGTTTTGGTCTTAGAGCGAACAGTGGCTTGCTACTCCATGAACCTAGCGCCCGACTTCGAAAGACACTAGGGCACAGATCTTTTACATCTGCTGCCCCTACCCTTTGGGAAAAGCTGCCTGTACATTTACGGAACATGGACAATTTTACGAATTTTAAATCCAGCCTTAAGACTCATTTATTTAGAATTGCTTTCAATGTAGGATTAGATCACTGGTTTGTTTTAATGTTATAGTAGTTCTTATCAAGACAGGATTATCGGTGATATTAATTCTTATCATTTTTATTGTACTTTTTATTGTAATTTTTACAATTTATATTTGTTTATCGTTCTCATTTTAATACCTTGTATTCATACGTATTTTTATTTGTAAATCGCATTTGATCATATTTACATGTAAATTTGCGCTATGTAGGCTGATCCTTGCTGACGTCATTGTTTACATCTTGAAAATTGAAATTCATCCGATAAACAAACAAAGATTATAACTGGAAAGAGCATATAACATTTAGTTAACACGCGAAGTTGAAAGAAAAAGAACGGAAACCGGTTTCAAATGATGCTTTGAAAATTTACAACATTTACAGACGTTTGTATGGCTGGGTGGCAACTCTTAACACCCAGCCATACAAACGTCTGTAAATTTGACCTTTCTAAAAAAGGAATATCTCCTTCAATTTTCAGCATTCTCCTCTCATGTTTGCTATTTTTGCTAAATGTGCCAGTCTCTTTCAATTTTTCGTGTTTTCATTTGCCAATTAACTATAAAATTTTCGATAATTTATTATAATGCTTAGATCAAAGACTGCCGACATAAACAAGGATCCGCCTATAAGTATTAAATATTATTACTGTATTATTATTGTTTCCCCACCGACGCAGCTCCAAAGTTTCTTTGGAAACTAACCCCCCTTGAATCCATGAACTGAACTAACATAAAAGTGAACTTTTATTCTTCTACAAACAGGCCAATAAAACAGCTTAAAAATTTCGAAAGAGCCGTGATTACATTTCTTGATGGTAGACTGCAAAACAGGCCTTTTTTTTTTGGGCCTCGGAACGAACTGACCGGAGCTTAGGGACTCCATTAGCGCATCGAGTGTCGATATTCCCATCGATATCACAACAATAAAAGCTGTCTTCTAATGTACAAACGTAGTCTATTACGATCTCAACGCTTCGTTCTAGGTTGAAGTTATCATACCCAAATTACCGAGTCAAAATTAACAGAAGACACATTATTGTTACTATTAGAACTCATCTGATAGCTTTCTTGCTGTGAAGTGTTTGATGGTCTAAACCGTTTGGGAAGACAGCTCGAGTACAAATCCCGCAAACCCTTCTTGAAAGCTGAATTGCGTAGCCCGTACAAAATAGGATTACACATACTGTTTAGATAACCAAGAAGCAACGATATCATTTGTACAGCACGCGGCAAAGGTTTGGCATAATAAATATCAAAAAACATGGTTGCCGCAAAAGGTCCCCAGCAAATTACGAACAGAACGACTACTAAAATGAACGTGTTTGTTATCTTTGTCTCTTCCGGTGAAATGCGCGACTTTAGTTTGGAAGGTAGTTCAAAAAGTCTGTTTATCTGGGCTTCTTTGGCCATTTTGTGGTCCTGTTTATCCACAGGTTGAATGTCGTTATTTTGCGTTATATTTGACGCTGGAAGCATTTGGCTTGGATCCAGAGGCCTTGGGGGAGCAAGTGTACCCCTTGAAAGTTTAACTCGCCTTTTCACAGCCCGTGTAAACGTTAAAATGTTGTAATAGGAAAACACCATCGCCGAGAGAGGCCCGAAAAAACAGACTGAGATCATGAAATACACGAAATAGACGTCCGAAGGCCAGTAAACAAAACAGTACGATTTTTCAGGGATGAAGCTATATTTCGCCCAGCCAAAAAGTGGAGGAGAGGACAGGGAAATCGACACCAGCCACACTGCAGCGGCGTAAAGCAGCGCTTTTCTCTTCGAGAAAGTCTTGGTGTAAGTGTTCCACTTGACAATGTAGAAATATCGGTTGATAGCGATCATACCGAGTGACATGACGGACGCAATAAAAGATAAAATCGTGAAAAACCCAAGCGCCACACAAGCCGTGTTTCCGAAAATCCAGCGCTCTTTAATAATCGTTACCATTGTAATTGGCATGCTTAAAACCGACACCAAGATGTCTGCTGCGGCGAGGTTTAAGATGAACAGGTTGGTGACCGTCTGAAGATTTCTGTTCCTGTAAACGATGACGAATAAACTTCCATTGCCAGTTATAGCAGCTAAACAAATAAGACACAACACAGTAGTCTCAGAGACTATCGCCAAAAGACTTTGGGCCATTTGGAACTTTCAATTTAGATTCCCGAAAACGATCTGCAATATTGCCGCTGAATAATCTCAGCTTAGTGAACTTCAAGAACCTTTGGTTTGTTACAAAACAAGGTTTGGTCTCTAACAGGATTTCGAAGTTGCTCACCAGCACACGGACAAGTTCACGTTAGAATCAGCGAGGATCCCTGAGCTTTGCCGTGAAGAAAATGAAACTTCACTCTGTCTCTAATACTTCAAGGGAATTGAAATCGTTGGGAATCGTTGGGAATCAAGGGAATCGCTGTTCTTATCGCTTGACTAATAGACAGTAACTGACGTTTTGATATTGTAAGTAAGAAATCAAGAAGCTTATTTTTGGAAATTATAAATTATAATTAACTCAAAGGAGCAAGGATTAGATCACGCAAAGTAGTTCTAACTCTAGAATTAGCGAGGATCCCTCAGTGAAGCTCTAAATCTTCACTCTAATACTTCATAGGTATTTTTCGTTGTTCCTATCGCTAGTCTAGAAGACAATAATTGACGTTTTGATATTGTAAGTAAGAAATCAACAAGCTTATTTTTGCAAATTACAAATTATAATTAATTGAAAGGAACAAGGCTTAGATCACGCAAAGTTGTTCTAACTTTTGTGTCCGAGGATGAAATGACAAATTATGCCGGAGCAGATCCTGACACGTTTCAGACGGAAACTACTGAGCTGCGCTTTCCAGCGGTACTGTTTACTACGTTATACAAGGTGGTTCTATCTTTCGAACCTGTGGATGAAATCCGAAAATGTGGCAATTCAAATGAAAGCTACTAAGCAGTACTTTCCTGTGGTACTGTTTATTACGCTGTACAAGGTGGTTATAACGTTTGAGTCCGTGGATGAAATCCTAAAGTGTGACCATTCAAATGAAAGCTACTGAGCAGTACTTTCTTGTGGTGCTGTTTATTATGGGGTACAAAGCGGTTCTAGCTATTGAGCCTGTGGATGAAATCCTAAAGAATGACCACTTAATGAAAGCTACTGAGCAATACTTTCCAGCAACACTGTTTACTATGCTGTACATGGTCGTTCTAGAGTTTAGGACTGTGGATGAAATTCGGAAGTGTGACCATTAAAACAAAAGCAACTGAGCAGTACTTTCGCGTGGTGCTGTTTACTACGCCGTACAAGGTGGTTTTAAGTTTTGAGTGTGTGAGTGAAATTCTAAGGAGTGACAATTCAAATCAAAGCTACTGAGCAGTTCTTTCCTGTGATACCGTTTATTATGCTGTAATAGGCGGCTCTCACACATGAATCAGTTGACTTAAGTGTGACTTTTCATATCAATGGTACTCATCATTACTTTGCTGCAAAAAGATTTGCTTTTCGCGTCCTCAATTTTGCGAACTTTGGTAGCAAAACAATCACCGAAAGGCTTTAAATAATACGAGAACCACCAAAATAAAGCACTCAATTATCAATGCCTCATTCATATCGAAGGAATATATGGGTACCAATATCACTGTAATACCAGTGCAATATCAATCGAATTATTACCATACACTGGATTCTTTCCCACAAAAATTCAGGTAAACGAAGAAAGCAATCTCGTTCAAAATGTGGGGCCGGGGCCGGGGCCGGGGCTTAAAAGCCAGGACCTCTAGGACCGAGGAATACGTCATTCTCGTTTCAGAAATCCCGGGAACGAGGCTCCGAGGACGTCATCCATCATTAAAGTGCCACTGGGACCAGAATTTTGGTATTCCATATTTTTACATTTTTGAACATAGTTTGTGGTTCTTAGTTACATTGCCAAATTTCAACTTATTACGACGACTAGAAGTCGCTTTTTTTCGGACGGTTTTTGTCGAGATTTTGCGGCCGCCATTACTGGCCCTTGTTCCGGAAGCTGGCTTGCGAATGAGCGGAAGTGACGTCAGAGGCTCACCTCAAACCTAGTGCCTTCACATGGTTACTTGCCACGGGAAAGTAAATTGTCCTCGAGGAAAGATTTCTTGCCAAGTGTTTGTTGCTCGACTTTGAAATCTTCCTTGCTGCAGCAGTAATGACAGGTAGCACTTGTGTTGTACAATGCTACAACAATAAATCCAACCACCGAGCTGGTATTTTGCTTCATTGAAGCCCTGCGAACGGACCCGCAGTGGAAAAAAGGACAATGTTCGCACTCACACACAGTGCGAATTTCAACCCGAGAGGCATTTTGATCATTTCACGGACGAGTTTTTCCAGAGGGCTGTTCATGTTGCAAGATCCCAGAGGTCGATCATTCCATTGCCCATTCCAACGATATGGAAAAAAGAACCGGAAAAAAACATTATCTGCGCGAACAAGACGAAAGGTAATTTACCTAATCTTATAACGCAGTTGAAGTGATAGTTTGTTTCTTTTTCAACGCATCCACCATTGTGCAAAACTGATTTTCTTTTAACGTATTTTGAAATTTACTATCGTCGAGGAAAACCCTTTCAGTTCTGCCGTCTGCTAGCGCGAAGATCCTCGGCGAATGCAATCCTGACCGCCGTGATTAAGCTGATATAGTTTGTACTGCTTATCTTTTCGTTTTTTTAATTCCGCGTGTGTTAATTTCAGAGCAGTAATCGCTTAGAAGCATGGACATTTATTTTATAACATACCATCCTGAATGTGGAGAAACTTTTCTCTCTTTATTCCCTGTCGGTGAACAGTCGATTGACATTATTGTTCGGGCAGTAGCAAAGCTTAGGTTAGGTATTCTTACAACCTATAAGTATTGAAAATGGAAGACATTCCACCCCTAAAATCACTGATCATCTGAGAATTTGTCAATGCTGCAGCTCAAATGAAGTTGAAAACGAAGTACACTTCCTCTTATCTTGCAATAGATATGATCCAATTAGAAAATCTTTAATGGACGACATTAGTAGTAAATATTCCGATTTCGATTCTTAAAATAGCATTGACGCTTTCACTTGTTAAAAATTAGGTTACTTCATTCACGAAGCTTTTGCATTAAGAAATGGATCAATAGACACAGGAATTGTAAATTAATCGATTTTGCAACATTTTTTCTTTCTCTTTTCTATGTGCAATGGCATTTGTAATTGGGAATGCAAATAAAATGTTGTTGTTGTTGTTCGAGATAAAGGCTTTAATAGATCGGATCGTCGGTGCGTGGAAATTGAAGTTGGGAAAAAATATGGGTCAAATATCACACGCCACTATTTGCCTAAGGGTTTAACAATGTTATTTCTTTTACCTGTCATAGCAATCTTAGTAAATGAACTACTAAGAAAACTGATTAAATATCAAGTTATTATTTTTCGCAGCGAATAAGGCAAGCGAAAGCTTCGTTTCCTCGGCGGTCCGCATGTTGTTGTTGAGCAGCGGAAAATTTTCCTTGTGCGCTTTTAATTTTGAATACAATTATTTAGATTCCGGTCACACAAGGCGTCCAGTTCTTGAAAAAAAAGGTTTTGATTTATTTCACTTCTTTCGGCTCAGAAAAAGAATTCTCTAAAAACTGTTTAAAATATTTAGCAGCGCCAAGCACTTGTGTTTCAATGTGTTGAGTGACCACTGTACTATGATAGACACGATAAGCTGCCTGGCAGCTGACTACAACAATAACGGTTTTCAAGAAAGATTCCCAGACTATGCCAAGAATGGCCAAAAATCTCAATGCTTTTTTTATAATTTATAATGAAGATAAACAACGGCAGACAAGGTATCGCTTCTTTTATTTTCTCCCACACCAACAGTAACATCGATCGACCCAAGGTTGAGAATTCGCGAGCATCAAAGTCTAAAGTTTTCATAGGTGTTTTGTCTAAATTTCCACAGCTTAAAAGATCAATTCTTCGAATAGCCATGGCTATTTTGCCACAGGTTTACAGTGGATAAAAGTTACACAACCTACCTTGGAATGGACAACTTTATGATCGCTGTGTAGCGGCTTAACAGCTGGCTGGAGAGCGCTATACAAGCTTTGAACAACCGAGATGAAGCGATAAATTTTATGCACCGGACAGCAACTTATCCGTTGGAAAAGAGTTATCCACTTTTTGAGCAACTGGGGCCTGAACTACAATCATTGTCTAAGCATATTTCGCTTATGTTTTGAACTCCCGCCAAATAACTCAAATAACATTGTCAACAAACCGGTTTACAAGATTATTAGTTGAAACCTCACATCAGTTCTTACATCGTACGGTGAGAAAAATTCTTCATTTGCCGAATGAAACGAATCCTCAGAGGATTCGGAAGTTAAAGACTGTTCCGAATCGTAGAAATACTCTTCGGAAGTTTCGCAGTCGACGGTAGACATCTTCAGTCAAAACACAAGGAAACGCGACTGAGGTGAGCTTCTGACGTCACAAGCTATTAAATTGCGCAATCACCCAGGAACACGTTTACAGTAATGGCGGACACATTTTACGCGACTTTGGAGCTAAAAAATATTAGGATGGAAGGTTTGTTGTCCAGTTTTCTGGGGAAATATGAACAAAACGCGATATTCTGCAACAGAATTTGGCGGAAATAAACCTATGAATTTTCGTCTCAGTGGCACTTTAATGAATTCGGCAAGTTAGGCCCAGTTCAGACGCCGTACCTCTCATGTGCCGTACCAAATACATTTTCGCTCCAGGGTCGTATTAAGCGGCGAGCTTTGCCTTACTCAGAGATTATACCCTGCCTAATTGAATTCTGTCGAAAAAAAAAACTGATTTGGACACCGTTCCACTGCCAAATAACTACGAACTACTTGGTACAGCACGTGAGAGGTACGGCGTCTGAACTGGGCCTTATAAGCGTTTGGGAACGAGGCCCCGAGCACGTCATCCATCATTATTGAATTCGGCAAGTTATAACCGTTTGGGCACCCTGTCGAATGACGTTAAATCTTCTGAAAGGATGTTGGGTGATGTCGAATGGCTTTGAACAAGGTTTGATCGCCATCAAACATTCGTACAACAAAGTTGTATCCAACCCCCCGGGTCCCAGCGGGGTACTCGAGTAGGTTTTGGGTGGGTGTGTGCCGCCCAGGCCTCCAAACTTAGACCCCGTTTCAGAAGTGTTTTGCATTCAAAGCGATACCCCGTTCTAGAAATAGGCAGTTTTTTAATACCCCGTTCTAGAAATAGGCAGTTTTTTAATACCCCGTTCTAGATTTTTACTAAATTCAAAAACTTGTTTTAGGAAAGTCATTTCTTTGTTTGTTCGACTACTTTACCTCCGAAATACATCTTTTTTTTAGGCAAACCAGGTTGTATTGTTTTCCCCATAGTTAATAACCATTTATTTATGTCCCTATGAATAATTTAAAATCGCTGATCATATTTTGAAGCTTTCGTGCGTTTGCAATATTACTACCCGCTGTAGAAAACGTCTCAAGAATAGATACTCCATTTTAGATCAGGAGTCCCAAAATCACGACCGCGTTGGGCGGCACATACCCGTATAGGTCTTATGAGGGAGTACCCCCCGGGTATCCAACGATGCTGGATGACGTGTATTTACTTTGACCGTCAGGTGTAACAAGTCTCGGCGCACGTGCGAAATACTTCTCAAGATGAAGTGGGTTGCATAAACGCTATTCGCCAAGGACAAGACGCCAACGTCGGGCGTTACACCATTTCGAACGTAAGTAAACGCCCACGTCACGCCAGTTTGCATATTTCGGACTTCCCGAAACTGTTTATTATAAACGAGACAGGAAAGTAAAATTCGCCACCTGCGCGACTGACCAGTTTTATCAAGACTGGAGTGTTCTGTTATATAAACTAAACAATAGCAACATGAAAGCATAGCTTCTAGTGGAAACAACAGCAACGCAACCATAAGCATACTTTAAAGGGCCCTTCTTGTGAATACAACAGCAGCACAGCCATAAGCATAGCTTAAGGGCCCTTCTAGTCAAAACAACAGTAACGCGACCATAAGCATACCTTAAGGGCCCTTACAATAAAAACAACAGCGGCACAACCATAAGCATAGCTTCAGGCCCTTCTAGTGAAAACAACAGTAGCGCACCCAAAAGCATAGTTTAAGGGCCCTTCTAGTGAAAACAACCCAAAAGCAACCACATATTCAACATAAGGGCCCTTCTGGTGAGAACGAAAGTATCCTCGAACCCGTTGTTAGTTTGAAGTACGTGCATGGGCTCATGTTTGGACTCATGCTTGTGCCGCTGGTAAAATCAAGCTTCAGCGCTTAGTCTAGCGCTTGCAACGTTTATGCCACTGGCTTCAGCTGGCACCACCGGATTTCACTTCCGCTATCTCCTCAAACGCAGGCACAAGGGTCATTTTTGCTCAGTGTTTTTGCGGACTCTTCTCGCTAGTAAATATTGACTTAAACATGGTTTGAACAGTCATTCTTGTCCCTTTATACCTCAAAAGATGAGAAAAGAACACAGGTGATAAAGTTAAAAATATCATTTCACCTCAGAAAAAAACTGGAAAACGAACGTTCCATAAGAAAGCACTTTTCATTGGCTTATTGACTGACTGACTGACTGACTGACTGACTGACTGACTGACCGACTGACTGACTGACTGACTGACTGGATAACTGACTGACGGACAGATGACTGACTGAGAGTGAATGACTGACTGATTGATCGATTGATCCACTCTTGGTTGAATAAAGGAAATATTTTGCTAAAAACAAAATAAATAAATGTCCTTTATTTACCGTCGGCAAGTGATTATAGCAAGGTGCTAGTGGGGTTGAGCATTTAATCTTTAGAAACAAATATTTCAAACTGACATAACAAGTTAAAAACCCCAACTGGCAGGAAGCAGACCAGTTGGCTTTTTGCAAGTGTGGCTGAGGAGTTAAATCCAGGTCGGCCGTGAAACAACTCCAGATAGCGGTCTTGAACCCGGGAGCCCTAGATTTCAAGTCTAGCGCCCTAACCACTCGGCCACACTGCCTCCTTTTGTGAAAACAAACAAACAAACAACACAATGTTTTTCACAACGTTCGCTTTGAACGCTGCGTGTATTCAAAGCGAACTTTTAATCTTATTAAAATCTTCTCTTCCTTTGGAAAAAACATTACGCTAAAGCGTTCTTGATACGTCATTCTGAAATCGGCACAACGTTCACCGCCTCTAACTTGATAGGAGAAGGGACACTTACAGCGTTCATTTGAATGTTTTCCTGTTGCGTACATTTTGCAGGTGTGAACCGCTTAGGAATTAATCTCGAATACAGATCCCGAAATCCTTGTTTGAAAGCTGAATTGCGCAGTCCGTACAAAATAGGATTACACATGCTGTTTAGATAGCCAAGCAGCAACGATGTCATTTCCACGACGCCCGGCAAGGACTTTGGACAATAAAGATCAAAAAACATGGTTGCTGCAAAAGGTCCCCAGCAAATTACGAACAGAATGACTACTATAATGAACGTGTTCGTTATCTTACTTTCTTCAGGTGAAATGCGTGATTTCAATTTGAAAAGCACTTCAGAAACGCTTCGTCTGTTCATCTGTGTTTCTTTGAGCACGTCAAAGTCTTGCTTCGTCCCAGGAATTTTGTTATTATGTGTTTCATTTGATGGTGCAGTCTCCGGTTCACTTTGATCCAATGGCTTGGGAGAGGCAATGTTATTCCTTGAAAATTCAACTCGCCTTTTCGAAGCCCGCGTGAACGTGAGAATGTTGTAGTAAGAAAATAACATGGCCAAAAGAGGCCCGAAAAAGCAGCATGAGATCATGAAATACATGAAGTGGACGTTTGAAGGCCAGTAAACAAAACAGTACGATTTTCCAGGTATGAAGCGAAATTCCGCCCAGCCAAAAAGTGGAGGAGAGGACAGAGATATCGACACTACCCAGACCCCAGCAGCGTAAAGCAGTGCTTTTTTCTTCGAGAATGTTTTGGTGTAAGTGTTCCATCTGACGATGTAAAAATATCGGTTGATAGCGATCATGCCGAGAGACATGACCGAAGCAATAAAAGACAAAATCGAGAAAAACCAGAGCGCCACGCAAGCGGTGTATCCGAACACCCACCGCTCTTTGATGACTGTCACCACCGTAACAGGCATGCTTAGTACAGACACTAAGATGTCTGCTGCGGCCAGGTTTAAGATGAACAGGTTGGTGACTGTCTGAAGATTTCTGTTCCTGTAAACGATGACGAACAAACTCAAATTGCCGATCAAAGCCGCAAAGCAAAGGGAACAGAGGACAGTTGTTTCGAATACTATCACGAGTAGATTAAGCTCCATTTCTGAACTTGAAATCTAGGCACACAAGCGACGTAGTTGATTTTTCACCAAGCTCCCGGTAATAAATGAGTGTAAAAATATTTTGCTTGCAATAAACGAGGGAATTCGCTCTAAATTTACCTACGAGTGAAATGGGATAAGTGGATAATAAACTGTTGTCAGAATTCGCGAGGATAAGGCGTCAGTGAATGAGTTGACACAAGATACTGTAGCGGGATAAGCTGTTGCACCGAATGGCGAGCTCGAGAACCCTTCGCAAAAATACGGGCATGTAGCTTTCTGTCTATTCTAAAAATCAGCTTCACCCCGCTTTTTGACGATAAAAGACATCACTTGAATGAAAATGAGGATGAAGTTTATTTTTCCGTCTCCATGATCAAGGCAATTGTTGTTCAGCAGGAGATAATCATCCGAAACAACAGGCACTCCAAAACGTTCGCAGGTGATGTCGCTAGAAAGGATAAACGACCAAAATCAGTGAATATATAATGGCGCTGGACAAAGGAGTAAAGAATTGAATTCTACGATTGTTGAATCAATTTCCTCAAAAGTGGATATCTAGAAACTACCATGTACAGCGCTGATGCACGAAAGCACAGAAAGCGAATTATAACAGATCGGTTGGCTCAGGTGCACGGAACAAAGTAAAAAATGTGCTGAACTTTGATTTTCTTAGACAAGAAATCTGTGATCTTTGTCCACGCAGCACTGGATTCGCCTAAGTTGGAAATTGGAAAAGTAAAAAATAAACAGAGCAAATTCTACTTCTTGATTTTGCAATGTTACATATGTATATTACAAACAGCACACCGTAAAAAAATATAATGCAAAATAATATAGTCAATATCAATAGAATTATTACCATACACTGGATTCTTTCCCTCAAAAATTCAGTTAAACGAAGAAAGCAATCTCATTTAAAATGTGGGGCCGTGTTAAAAGCCAGGACCTATAGGACCTAGGAATACGTCATTTTCGTTTCAGAAACCCTGGGAACGAGGCTCCGAGGACGTCATCCATCATTAATAAATTCGGCAAGTTAGGCCCAGTTCAGACGCCGTACCTCTCATGTGCCGTACCAAATGCATTTTCGCTCCAAGGTCGTATTAAGTGGCGAGCTTTGCCTTACCCAGAGATTTTACCTTGCCTAATTGAATTCTGTCGAAAAAAAAATTTGATTTGGACACCGTTCCATTGCCAAATAACTGCGAACTACTTGGTACGGCACATGAGAGGTACGGCGTCTGAACTGGGCCTTACAAGCGTTTGGGAACGAGGCTCCGAGCACGTCATCCATCATTATCGAATTCGGCAAGTTATAACCGTTTCGGCACCCTGTCGAATGACGTTAATTAAATCTTCTGAAAGGATGTTGAGTGATGCTGAATGGCTTTGAACAAGGTTGATTGCCATCAAACATTCCTACAACAAAGGATTATCCAACCCCCGGGTCCCGGGGGGGGTACTCGAGCAGGTTTTGGGTGGGTGTGTGCCGCCCAGGCCTCTAAAATTAGACCCCGTTTTAGAAGTGTTTTGCATTCAAAGTGATACCCCGTTCTAGAAATAGGCAGTTTTTTAATACCCCGTTCTAGATATTTACTAAATTCAAAAACCTGTTTTAGGAAAGTCATTTCTTTGTTTGTTCGACTAATTTACCTCCGAAATACAACTGTTTCTAGGCAAACCAGGTCGTGTTGTTTTCCCCATTAGTTAATTAACCATTTATTTATGTCCCTATAAATAATTTAAAATCGCTGATGATATTTTGAAGCTTTCGTGCGTTTGCAATATTACAACCCGCTCTAGAAACGTCTCAAGTATGGATACTCCGTTTAAGATCAGCAATCCCAAAATCACGACCCCGTTGGGCGGCACAGACCCGTACAGGTCTTATCGGGGAGTACCCCCCGGGTAACCAACGATGCTGGATGACGTGTATTCACTTTGACCGAGGCTGTAGTCAGCTGTAACAAGTCTCGGCGCACGTGCGAAATACTTCTGAAGATGGAGTGGGTTGCATAAACGCTATTCGCCAAGGACAAGACGCCAACGTCGGGCGTTACACCATTTCGAACGTAAGTAAACGCCCATGTCACACCAGACGTGAAATCTACGCCTAATAGGAAGTAGACGTAAATTGTTCGTAACAACAACTGCCATAGTTTTGTTGCTCCAGACGATATTATTTTTCCTATGAGTGTTGGTACTGCAGAGTTGATATAACAACACAAGTCAATTTGTTTTTCTTGTGTTTCACCGCCTAGAAATTTGGCTTTCTCTTAACGTTTTTGTGCAGGTTCAATCTCATGAACGTATGAAGCTCAAGTTTGCATATTTCGGACTTCCCGAAACTGTTTTTATAAACGAGACAGGAAAGTAAAATTCGCCACCTGCGTGACTGACTAGTTTTATCAAGAGTGGAGTGTTCTGTTACATAAACTAAACAATAGCAACAGGAAAGCATAGCTTCTATTGGAAACAACAGCAACGCAACCATAAGCATACCTTCAGGGCCCTACTTGTGTAAACAACAGCAGCACAGCCGTAAGCATAGCTTAAGGGCCCTTTCTAGTCAAAACAACAGTAACGCGACCATAAGCATACCTTAAGGGCCTTTTAGTAAAAACTACAGCGGCACAACCATAAGCATAGCTTCAGGCCCTTCAAGTGAAAACAACAGTAACGCAGCCAAAAGCATAGTTTAAGGGCCCTTCTGGTGAAAACAACCGAAACGCAACCATACATTCAACATAAGGGCCCTTCTGGTGAGAACGAAAGTATCCTCGAACCCGTTGTTAGTTTCAAGTACGTCCATGGGCTCATGTTTGGACCCACGCTTGTGCCGCTGGTAAAATCAAGCTTCAGCGCTTAGTCTAGCGCTTGCAACGTTTATGCCACTGGCTTCAGCTGGCACCACCGGATTTCACTTCCGCTATCTCCTCAAACGCAGGCACAAGGGTCATTTTTGCTCAGTGTTTTTGCGGACTCTTCTCGCTAGTAAATATTGACTTAAACATGGTTTGAACAGTCATTCTTCTCCCTTTCAGTATACCTCAAAAGATGAGAAAAGAACAAAGGTGATAACGTTAAAAATATCATTTCACCTCAGAAAAAACTGGAAAACGAACGTACCATAAGAAAGCACTTTTCATTGGCTTATTGACTGACTGACTGACTGACTGACTGACTGACTGACTGACTGACTGAATGACTGACTGACTGACTACCTGCCTGCCTGCCTGCCTGCCTGCCTGCCTGCCTGCCTGCCTGCCTGCCTGACTGACTGACTGACTGACTGACTGACTGTTTGACTGACTGACTGACTGACTGACTGAATGGCTGACTAACTGACTGACGGACAGACGACTGACTGAGACTGAATGACTGACTGATTGATCGATTGATTCACTCTTGGCTGAATGAAGGAAATATTTTGCTAAAAACAAAATAAATAAATGTCCTTTATTTGCCCTCGGCAAGTGATTATAGCAAGGTGCTAGTGGGGCCGAGCATTTAAACTTTAGAAACAAATATTTGAAACTGACATAACAAGTTAAAAGTCCCAACAGGCAGGAGGCAGACCAGTTGGCTATTTACAAGTGTGGCCGAGGAGTTAAATCTGGGTCGGCCGTGAAACAACTCCAGAGCGCGGTCTTGAACCTGGGACCCCAGGATTTCAAGTCTAGCGCCCTAACCACTCGGCCACACTGCCTCCTTTTGTGAAAACAAACAAACAAACAACACAATGTTTTTCACAACGTTCGCTTTGAACGCTGCGTGTATTCAAAGCGAACTTTTAATCTTATTAAAATCTTCTCTTCCTTTGGAAAAAACATTACGTTAAAGCATTCTTGATACGTCATTCTGATATCGGCACAACGTTCACCGCCTCTAACTTAATAGGAGAAGGGACACTTACAGCGTTCATTTGAATGATTTCCTGTTGTGTACATTTTGCAGGTGTGAACCGCTTAGGAATTAATCTCGAATACAGATCGCGAAATCCTTGTTTGAAAGCTGAATTGCGCAGTCCGTACAAAATAGGATTACACATGCTGTTTAGATAGCCAAGCAGCAACGATATCATTTCCACGACGCCCGGCAAGGGCTTTGGATAATAAACATCAAAAAACATGGTTGCTGCAAAAGGTCCCCAGCAAATTACGAACAGAATGACTACTATAATGAATGTGTTCGTTATCTTACTTTCTTCAGGTGAAATGCGTGATTTCAATTTGAAAAGCACTTCAGAAACGCTTCGTCTGTTCATCTGTGTTTCTTTGAGCACCTCAAAGTCTTGCTTCGTGCCAGGAATTTTGTTATTGTGTGTTTCATTTGATGGTGCAGTCTCCGGTTCACTTTGATCCAATGGCTTGGGAGAGGCAATGTTATTCCTTGAAAATTCAACTCGCCTTTTTGAAGCCCGCGTGAACGTGAGAATGTTGTAGTAAGAAAATAACATGGCCAAAAGAGGCCCGAAAAAGCAGCATGAGATCATGAAATACATGAAGTGGACGTTTGAAGGCCAGTAAACAAAACAGTACGATTTTCCAGGTATGAAGCGAAATTCCGCCCAGCCAAAAAGTGGAGGAGAGGACAGGGATATCGACACTACCCAGACCCCAGCGGCATAAAGCAGTGCTTTTTTCTTCGAGAATGTTTTGGTGTAAGTGTTCCACCTGACGATGTAAAAATATCGGTTGATAGCGATCATGCCGAGAGACATGACCGAAGCAATAAAAGACAAAATCGAGAAAAACCCGAGCGCCACGCAAGCGGTGTGTCCGAACACCCACCGCTCTTTGATGATCGTAACCATTGTAATCGGCATGCTTAAAACCGACACCAATACGTCTGCTGCGGCCAGGTTTAAGATGAACAGGTTGGTGACTGTCTGAAGATTTCTGTTCCTGTAAACGACGACGAACAAACTCAAATTGCCGATCAAAGCTACAAAGCAAATGGAACAGAGGACAGCTGTTTCGAACACTATCACGAGTAGATTAAGCTCCATTTCTGAACTTGAAATCGTGGCACGCAAACGACGTAGTTGTTTTTTCGCCAAGCTGCCGGTAAGAAATGAGCGTAAAGATATTTTGCTTGCAATAAACGAGGGTATTCTCTCTAAATTTAGCTACGAGTGAAATGCGATAAGTGGATAAGAAACTGTTGTCAGAATTCGCGAGGATTAGGCGTGGATGAGTTAACATGAGATACTGGAGCGGGATAAGCTGATGCACCGAACGGCGAGTTCGAGAACCCTTCGTAATACGGGCATGTAGATTTCTGTCTGTTCTGGAAATCAGCTTCAGCCCGCTTTTTGACGATGAAAGACATCATTTGAATGAAAATGAGGATGAAGTTTATTTTTCCGTTTCCATGATCAAGACAATTGTTGTTCAGCAGGAGATAATCATCCGAAACAACAGGCACTCCAAAACGTTCGCAGGTGATGCCGCTAGAAAGGATAAACGACCAAAATGAATATATAATGGCGCTCGACAAAGGAGTAAAGAATTGAACTCTACGATTATTGAATCAAAAGTGGATATCTGGGAATTACAATGTACAGCGCTGATGCACGAAAGCACTGAAAGCGAATTATAACAGATCGGTTTGCTCACGGAGCACGAAACAAAGTAAAAATGTCTTAAACTTTGATTTTCTTAGACAAGAAACCTGTGATCTTTGTCCACGCAGCAGTGGATTTTCCCAAGTTGGAAATTCAGGGAAAAATAAAAAGGACAAACGACCAAAATGTATTATAATAGCGCTGGACAAAGGTGTAAAGAATTGAATTCTACGATTGTTGAATCAATTTCCTCAAAAGTGGATATCTGGGAATTTTAAAACGTACAGCGCTGATGCACGAAAGCAGTGAAAGCAAATTATAACAGATCAGTTTGCTCAGGGCGCACGAAACAAAGTAAAAAATGTCCTGAACTTTCATTTTCTTAGACAAGAAACTCGTTATCTTTGTCCACGCAGAATTGGATTTTCCCAAGTTGGAAACTGGAAAAATAAAAAAAATAAACAAAGCAAATTCTACTTTTTGATTTTGCAATGTTATATTACAAACAGCATATCGTAAAAAAGAAACTACTGCTGAGCAGTAATTCTAACGCACTTCAGGATTTCATTTATAGACTTAAAAGCTAAAAGCATCTTAGACACTAAAACAGCGTCATGGGAAAGCACTGATCGATAGCTTTCAATTTTTTTTCTTGAATTGGATGATAACGCATCAAAAGGAAACGGCCAGCATTTGCTAGATTTCCTATTATTACTCTGATAACACGATTTGAAAAGTTGCAGACATGTGATTTAGCTAGAAAAAATTGTTCCGAAGTCGATACAAAAGAGTTTTGTTTGGTCACGAAATAAGAAAAACACAGTAGATTGCAAATTGCTGTTTACAGTAAACTATCCACCATCCATTAGAACTTCAAAGAGGCTAAAAACATTAAATTTAAAAAGACTATAAAAAACCCAAAGCCGGTAACTTACACAAAACGCACATAATAACCTTTGATTTCGATCAAAACTAATCGAGTTTGCATCAAGTGATGCACACATTAAAGGGCAAATTTATATTCTCTTTCATAACGCTAGGGCACCAGATGCATCGAGACGTCAAAACAGTCTACATATAGCCGTGGGAAAAACACCTGACGCTTAGCCACAGGGCACCCATACGTTTTCAAACCCTTGGAGGCATGTTTTGAGAAACTGATTAAGCTTCGTATGTTGTGATTTTGAAACATTTATATACCATTTTTACACACGATCAATGAAGCAAAGAATATGTCTTCTGTTACTTGATAGTTGAAAATTGCAATTTTTTTTAACGCAAAAAAATATAAACTCATAAAGCATGCCTACCATATATACGGCGTGCATAAAGTGTAGGCATCATATCGAAGAGCCAGTTACTTCACACAACACGTTTACACAACAATTATAATAAGTGGTATTTAAGAAATCGGTAGAAGCTGGAAAAGGTAAGTACAAACGCTGTGATGAGAGCGCATCGCGTTCATTGCTCTTACTTAAGCTCGACCATTCTTACCACAGAAAGAGTGCAAACGGAATTGAAGGGAAAAAAGACTGTTTTGCTACCTTTATACAACCCCGGTCATTCTACCCGGGACATTTACACTAAAATCTACCCTCACCCCGCCCCCCCCCCCCCCCGTCCACCCCCATGGAATGTTGATCTCAACCATCTGAAAACATCTCCATCGCTATCAACACTGAGTGGGGGAAGGGGTGATTGGGTTCAAAGGTGCTGGTACAATAGGAGCATAGACAAACAAACAGAACGTAACTTCTTCTGTGCTTTACAATATGCCAGTGCCAAAACTGAGTACTTTGAGAAGAGATTTTGTAAGGTGTCCTTAGGAAAACTGGACGCAATTGTAGAATAGTGCACAACGCTTTATGTACCTTGCCATCCTTCCAGTAAACATGGTATAACGGCTCTACTTTTGATGGACAAACATACGCTCTCTTGGCTTCATCAAACGGGTGTCGACATAACACTCTCTTCCCGGGGGACGGAGGCGGCTCATCACATCTCTGCATAAGATCAAGAAGCGCTCCACCTGAAAAACACGCAAGAAACGACAAATAACGGCTGCTAGCAACACCTCTGTTTTAAGGGTTCTAGAGAGGTGCTTCAGTACCAGTCACAAATAGTTGGGACACGTCAACCGAACGCTGTTTTCTTCCTTCCCGCGCTTCTCTTTTACCTCTCAATGTTGTTTATCACTATTCAGTCAGCAAATCTTGTACACCGACATTGAGAGGGCAGGGAGACAGAATGTGTCCCAACTAATTTGTCTGGTGCTGTAGCTTCTCATACAGAAGTTTTTCTAGCTCGCGGTTACATACTAAGCACGTCACGCAACGAGTGAGGAGCGTTGCGTGACAACCCAATTAACGTCCGCGTGACTTCTCTGGCCTCGTCACAAAGTCTCTCCCCACTGTTTTAAACAGCAGCAACTTCTCAAAATGCTGCGTTAATGTTACAAGAGCGCAGCAATCAAGTGCTGCTACCTTTGAATCCAATCCCACTATAGCCGTGACTGTACACTGCGTACTCTTGAATGGTGTCTCCTAGAAACCCAACTTATAAACACTACTTGAAGCAAGTTTTTACGCAGAACGCAGGTTACCTGAGAGCAATTTTTTCTTTTTTTTTTTGCTAGATTTGAGCCTTTTGCACGATTTGGAGATCGATATCAGCTGAATTAAAACAAAAACCTTTGGAATAGTTTTGCTCCAAGTCGCTCGTTTTCATTTGGAGGATACAAATCAAAATGGCGGCTGGTTCTACGAACTCCCTTCGCAGCCAGACCGCGATCCTCACAGCAAAGAAAACAAAACAAGCGAATTACAGCAGGAGGTAGCTTGCCGCTTCCAAAGAACTTCTTCAGGTTCAGTTTATTTTATCGTATACTCAATTTAGTGTTAAAACACAGCCCTTACCATCGCCGCCATATAATCGGAAGGCTTCCTTCTTTCCTGGTATCGTAACTTTCTCGATATCTTGGCTCAGCTTCATTCTCGCATCACCGTTTAATTCCACTAGCTGAAGAAAAGAAAAATGGATAAACAGAAAGAGATCACTCTTGTAACAATTTTGTTTTCAACACGCGTCTAACTATTGACAACTGAAATATTAGTTACAGGAAATAGTATGAAAGTTTTAAATAATTACGTGCGTGGAAAGATTGGAAATTCACGCTTCAAACGACAACCTTGAGAAGTAAGTGTTTGCCTGAACTTTTTAGTGGGAATTTCTGAAAAGTCGAAATGCAGTTTCCCTTTTCATCCAAAAACAAACAAACAAACAAACAAAGAAACAAGCTAACAACGACAAAACAGAGCGGAATCAGGTGACCATTTGAGAAATCTTCATTTTGGAACAACGCCTTTGCTTAGAATCCTGAGTCAAAACACAACAAATGTGATAGATAAAGAAAGCAAAAGAAGGAAATTAAAGCTCCCTGAAGAGAAACAACACCTGTTAATCCTCGAGCGAGGTTTTTAGGGTGTTGACGATCGATTTAAGTTGACTTTTGGCGTTTTTGGTCGTCCCACCTTGCTCCTACTTCTCTGTTATTTTTGACCCGAGCTCTCTTTTGACGCTGTAAGGTTTTTTTGATTGGGGAGTCTGATTCTAAGATAAAAATTAGAGTTAGGAACACGACGGCTCTACTTGTGTAATCAGGAGTCAGATTCTATTCAAAAAAAGAAGATTACACAGAAGGTATAACCTTTAAAAATAATAGTTCCATTAGTTACTTTCTGCTCACCTTAAATACACATCCTAGAGCCGGCTGCTTTTGGCACGTCACAAGATGAGTGCCAATACCAAAGGAATCTAAACAGTGGCCCTGAAAAGTCAAAATGAATAGCGCGACATGCATGAAAATAGAACACCTTTTCCGTGTTCCTAGTAGCTTTCTCAGTGGGGAATAGGTCACAAGAAAAATTGAACGGAACGAGCAGTACGAATCTTGGGAGGGGGCCACGCATGGCTAGCTCCGCTCATCGTTTACCGTAGAATCACGAAAGTAGCAGCCCTCGTTATTTGAGATAAGCAAGCCCAGGGAGCCGCAACTTTCGGGTAGCCGTTACTTTTGGGCAGCTAAAATACGCGAGTAATTGAAGACGAAATTCATCGTAAACACAACTGCGGAATAAGCAAAATGGCACTTTAATTCGGTGGGTTTTGAAATGTCATTGTTCCCGTTTAAGTTACTGAAGACTATAACGATTAAATAGTAATTGTTCCCGTTCGAATCCGTGTTAATGCTCCCGTTCAAATCACTGAAGTTAGGCTTCTGAATAAATATTCCTGTTCGAGTGACTGACTCCTGGTGTATTCCGTGTCGATGCCACGACGAAGAAATACTTAAGTATTCTAAGAAATTGTACGCCAAAAACTGGAACCAACACCGAAGATCTTCAACATAGTCCTCATAAAATACAGCTTGGGACTCCCGGTTACTATGGAGATGACACTAGGGGGTATTTTGGACCGTTACTACAGTGGGGAGCGTTTCTTTCGGGAACTACTCAGAAAGGCCCCAATATCAGCGTTCCTTTTGGGTAGCCGTTACTTTCAGGGGGTCGCTACCTTCAGAATTCTGATATTTTATTTATCATTGCTAGTTTTTGCACCTTATTTCTCAGTAAGAAGTCCGTTTACAGCCTGTTATCCTATGTCCCATTGAAATCTCTCACGAATGAGGTCAGTCGGTTGGGAAAGAAAATAGAAAAGTAATCAAAACAATATATTTGGGCGGTCGCGTATTCAATTGCGGGACTGCTGTTATCGTTGTTTAAGTTTACAAGGTTTTCACAAAGGATTATTTGCCTAAAGCTGGATGAACTTAACCTACCTGCTGGTTAAGCGAGAAAAGTGTATCCTCGTTTATATCATTACTGGCGACAATAATCCTCTTTGCAAACCACGGTAAACCAAACCTTGGGGAGACAAAGCAATAGAGATAATAGGCCAAAATCATTTTAATATATTAGTTATTATTATAACGATTTTGGCATATCATTCCGACACATGTAACCCCCGGTTTAAACGACGAAATTTACATGTGCCGTTCTTAATGCAAATTAGCAAAAAACAATAGCTTTTGCTCATTTGCATTACATGTAGGTTCGGCACATGTCAAGTTCGACGTTTAAACCGGGCCTAAGTGACATGGACCAAAGTGGCTCTGTATTATATAGTTGGTCCATAAGACATGAAAGTTCACTCACTTATCTTCAACTGACAGGGTTTGCACACTGCCTTATTCTCACGGTATTTTTGTGTGAGATTAGAACTAGCATAATTTCCAGCGAGGGTGGTTGGCTACTTGGAGGCCATGCAACAGTTTACTAGCAACCGAGTTGTAAGCGCTCCAGATTGTTAGAAGACTGTATTGCTCAGTTGGAATAACGTAACGTAACGGAGGCGAGGAAAAGCTGAATGACAGTGCCACATAACGTACACTAACGACAGAGAAAGGGTAGGCGGAGAGCTGCACTTTTTTACTCTTCTTTTTTAATGTGAGGAAATTGAGGCGTGAAGTGAGTTGCTTGCAGTAAAATATACTTTTTGTGTGTAACAGAATGTTATTGAACTAAATTTAAATGTAAATACAAGAAGCAAAATTGGTCGAAATACCAGGATATATAAGGCACGGCTTACAAAGACGTGAAGTAGGAGTCATGCAGCCTTCCAACCCCATTTTATATCTGTAACACACTTAAAAGTGTGTTCGCATTTAATTTTATAAGTCGGTAAAGTAGGATCGTCCAGGGTAAGTGTAGCCTGAGAAAAACGACGTCTGAGTAACGAGCTCAGAAATTCCATACTGATGACGTCACTACCCAGATCTTGGTAGTGCATCTGATTGGTTGTGCCGCGAGGGAATTTTCTTTCAACCAATCAGAAGCACTAACAAGATCTGGGTAGATCAGTATGGAATTTCTGCGTTCGTAACTCAGACGTCGTTTTGCGAGGGCTCAAGTGGCGACCTCGCGAAACGTCCGCTGTTTTCTCAGGCTAGGGTAAGTGTGGACTGTTTGTGGTGACATTAACTGATGCTTCGACAACCTTACTGGAAGTCATCATCAGAGTCAAGTGTAGGCTCCCCAATCCAAAAGGATAAAACACAGTTTGTCACGCAGGTTGCACATTAATGAACTTTTTTTTAACACACTTACACTTCTGCTACTTTTTCCAGGGATTTTCTTATTTGTATCGACTGGTATGCTAAATCTCCTGAATCAAGTCTCACTCCTACAGCTTGGTATCCAAAATCATTGAGTGCCAAGGCCACTGCACAGAAAGCCGGAACACCGCTCCTACAGATCACAACAATAAAAGCGTGAACTGTAACTAACGACGAGTAGGGACTATGGACTCAGAAATGAGCCCCTGTTTGCAGGGGGGGGGGTCATGTCCCTTGTCTGATTTTCAAACAGTCCTGTCGAAATTTCAGGAAGGTTGCTTGTCTCTGTCGGAATATTGCGCACTACCTCCTCACGCTGGTTTCGAAAAGTTGACATGTCCCTGTCAAAATTTCTTTTCGGTAACTCAGTTGACCGTTGTACTTGTGTGGTCATGGGCCCCATTTACGTCAGGGACTTGGTCTTTTTCTCTTTTCCTTGCTCAGTCACCAGAAAACAACCACACAATACTGAAAACTACTTAAAAAGTTTCTTTTCCATTGAAAAACATTTCTTATAATCACAACAATGTTGTTTCAATGCCATGTGGGTCATCGGAATTTATGCTAACTGAAACAGCCTTAACAATAAGTTTGATTCCATTAGTGTCCATCCCGTAGACTATGTACAGGTATGATAGTGTACATGTAGAACGACCATACAAGGGTGATTAGCCGTTAGGGCCAATTTAGACGGTATGATTTTTGCTTACAACTGCCGCATGCAACTTGTTCATGTGATGTCTGCAACACGAATTGTGTTGTCTCAATCAGACGTGCAACATCTTCACAACAGTTGCACAAAACAACAAAAATGTTGTAGGATTTTGAAACATGCTTTAAAACTGTACGACAGTCGTAGCCACGATCAATATGTTAGAATGATGAGTTGATTACGATCTTTACTTGACGCGAGTGCTACAAAAGTCGCATACGACAAATGGATGATCATTTCTTAAGGAAACATCTAGCAGGTCTTTGTACATACTACATATAATTATGCATCCTCAATTGTCTGGTTATGTCAAAATTGATTGATTAGTGTCATAACCTATCACACGTTGTACCTGATGACATCATACGTATCTACCAGCGCTAAAAACGATTTTGGAAAGGCCACAGCATATGCAGAAAATGCCGCCAGTTCACCCGTATGCACCTCACTTTCTAGTACACGTAACACAGGGGCAACTTTCTTCAGCCAATCACGAACAATTGGGAAGAAGTCCCTCGGTTCTTGACTGTCATCATCTGGTTGCAGCTTGCCAACAAGGGGTAGCTCGTCTGGTTTGAATGATGTGATGAAAGCATGCGCTTGGGTGCCTTTCACTGGAATACCGCATAACTTGCCTGCTAAGACATTGCTTGTTCCATCAAAACCTGAAAATAAGCTGTAATGATGAATGTCTTGCTACAAGAAATTGATGCTTTTGTTTATTAACTAAACTTATATTGGAAGTTAAGAAGAAGGGAAAATAGCAGAGAATAAAGGAAATTAACTGGTCAGAAAAGAAGGAAAATTCTCAAATCAAGGGAAATAATGTGACTATAGAGGTCCTGTGTTCTGTTAGGGAAAAGCATTTCTGTTGAGGATTCCAGTGATAACTTAGCGTTTTGTGTTAAAACAAAACAAATCAATGTTACTTTAATCAACACTCCATTTAATTTAAACATTGCTTGTCAAGAGTCCCATCCAGCCATCCAGAAAAAGTAGAGTTTGAAGTTGGGCATTTAACGTTTTCTGCTCCGTTGCCCAACTGGCAAGTGCCTGGGCAAACCATCCATCGACATACAAAGCAATAGTCTGCAGCTCAAGTTGAACTACATCATTTTGCTATTTACCATGTGCTATATACAAACACTAAAGAGAGGGGCATTATGCATCAAAGACCAAGTATAATAAATTTCTGACTAAAACAAGACCCAATTTGATGCAAGATATTCTTTGTCTCTTCATAAATTATGAATTCTTTGTGGGTCTTCGCAAGAGGTAAATTGGCTGAGAATAAATATTATTACTAGGCTTGTTACTGTCCTGAGCATTGTACAGTTTACCAAAAAACGTTTCTGATTTGTTTGTTTCCAATGGTTCAAATGCGGGAGTCATATCATAAGTCAGTAAAGTGTGATCATCCGGGTGAGTGTAGTCCCGCGTAGCAAGTGTTTCTGTCAATTTTTCTGCCTGTTCGAGGCATTTTTCGCTTTTTGGCGGTGCAAAAATTGGGGCGAGTGCAACACTGATGCCCTTGCCCTAATTTTCACGTGTTCAAAAAGTGAAAAATGCTTCAGACCTGCAGAAAGCCCTATGGAAATGTTTGCTATGCAGGCTAGACTGTTTGTGAGGACATTGACTGATGTTTCGACAACCTGAGCAGAAGTCATCATCACAATCAAGCGAATTGTGAATCGTCAGTAGATGTTAACCAGTCAGAACAACAACCAGAGACTGACAATGCACAATTCACTTGACTCTGATGATGACTTCGACCCAGGGGCCCGTTTCTCGAAACTCCCGATAACTTTCCGGGCCCGAAAGCTATTTCAGGTGCACAATATTCTCCAATAGCTATGTAATTTTTATTGATTTTGAAAGCTTAATTTTAATCTTTATAATTTCGTGAAGCATATCGCTAAGTTTGCGCCAATAATTACCATTAGCTGACAAATAAATTAGTTCCAAAAAATACTTACTGAGCCCGAAAAGTTATTGGGAGTTTCGAGAAACGGGCCCCTGGTTGTTGAAATGTCAGTCAATGTCACAACAAAGTACATGTAACAGTCCTTCTCAGGACTACACTCACACAGACAATCATACTTTACAGACTAATACAATTCAGTTCCTAAATTTGATTGGACAGATGAAAAAAATTAATGTCATCGAATAGTTGTCTAGCCAAAACTTTGTTTAGGTGGGAATGACAAGGCCTGCAGTACTGAAGGACATGGAATTATTCATAACACCTACCTCCAATGTAACAGTATTTTGAAGCTGATAATCCTCCATCAGGTCCTTGGGCTCTCCGCAACCCAAACTCAATTAAGCTCTTATCCCAGCCAGCAGCGAGACGAAATCTAGCTGCATTGGTGGCAACTAGGCTGACGATGGAAGACAAATGGATATTACTGACAATTGTTGTCAGTAATAAAACTGACTGCTCCTTGGAGGAGGGGGTGGGGTTAGCAACACTCCTAGTTGACTTTATGATTATCATGCATGGCTGGAAATTAGCATTTGATGTTTCCTTGTGTGAGTACACATTAAAATCCTCTTGGGACAGTACAAATCAAATATCACTTGTCCACCTTGGCAAGAACGATTTTTATCTCTAGGCTAGCCACTCTTAAATTATGCAAAAAATGTAACTCTTCTTAATGGTCATGGAATGAAATAACGAACAGTTAACTAAAGATCATTTTCTGTTATTGCCACCTGGCTTTTTAGTCTGTTACACATCTTCTAGAAGCAGTTTGTGGGAATGATCCTACACATTAATTTTGGGTTGACCAGTTTAATTTTAAGTAAGCCACGCTTTTGTTAAAACTTGTTGAAACTTTGTTTATACCCTGTAACTGGCCCTAGATAAATTAGGCTAAGAACAGGAAACATACCTTGCAAAGTTCACTAAATTAAGAACAGTTGTTTCCATAAGCTGGATCACTACAAGACAAAAAAGAATTGTAAACCAATTCAGATTGTTCTAAATAGCCTCTACTATAGTATTTAAGTTGAGTGGAACCTATAAAGGGTGCAGGAATTGAGGGTTGTCCAATACACCCAAACTGACTCGATTCGTCTAAGGTAGTGACGACTCGTCTCGATTCGACTCGAATCGTCCTTTGTGTAGTCGATTCGACTTACTGGAAAGTCGATTTGCAAGACACTTAGAAAAAATAACACATGAAGGCGAACAGGGCGGGCTGAAAAAGTGGCCGAATCGACTCGATTCGAGTCGATTTGACTCAAATCGTCCGTTGTGTAGTCGATTCGACTTACTGAAAAGTCGATTTGCGAGACACTTAGAAAAAATCACACAAGAAGGCGAACAGGGAGGGTAGAAAAAGTGGTCGAATCGACTCGATTCGAGTCCATTCGACTAGAGTCGTCCGTTGTGTAGTCGATTCGACTAACTGGATAGTCGATTTGCAAGACACTTAGAAATAAATCACACAAAAAGGCGAACAAGGAGGGTAGGAAAAGTGGTCAAATCGACTCGAATCGTCCGTTGTGTAGTCGATTCGACTAACTGGAAAGTCGATCTGCGAGACACTTAGAAAAAATGACACAAGAAGGCGAACACGGCGGGCTGAAAAAGTGGTCGAATCGACTCGATTCGAGTCCATTCGACTCAAATCGTCCGTTGTGTAGTCGATTCGACTAACTGGAAAGTCGATTTGCGAGACTGATTTCCGTTGTCGTAAAGTCCTTCAAGTATGTGCGCGTGACACAATAAGACATAACAAGGAACGCATAACATGGACCTTTCTCGTTCTTAAAGCGTCACTGATGCAACACTAAACTGGAACATTGTAATGAACCTTCTTCCTCGCTTGTGTTGTCGATCTGAAGGATTTGCACACGGAACGACAAGAAGATAACATGAACCTTCCTCGTTCTTAAAGCGTGATGCGACACTAAACAGGAAAATTGCAATAACAACACCATATCTGCATAAACTATTTTTATGCAGTTAGAGTTCCATTCTGGAATGAAATGGTTAAAACTAAGAAAAATATAAAATTACAATGGAACAGTCATACCACATTACTGTGATACTGTACAGTATCAGCATACCGTATTTTCTCGATTAAACGCCCGGGGCATTTATTTAAAACTCGGCCTCGTAGACCCGGCGTTTATTCAAACCCGGCGTTTATTTATTAAATGCATTATTCAGCCTCCCATTGTTTTAATATCAGTACTGGAGGTTTCTTGAACCGAGAACCAAACTTCAACAAAAACGGTAAAAAAAATGTGAAACAATGTCATTCACTTTGTCTCATCTAAGCAAATCTAGTACTAAGTTATTTATGTAAAAAAACACCACTGATAGGAACAGTGATGGAACTCTTCTCAACATTACGTTTCTCCGTGAAACACGGAGGAAGCGTATCGGTAACTGCTCGACAGCAAACGCACTGTGTAAACAATTTAGAACAAGTTGGTGGTGAGGATCCTGGTCCATCAGTTTTGAGAAAGGCAAAATTATGGAATGGTTCAAGGATCTTCTGGAGAAAAGCAGAGAGACCCTCGACAGGCCATCTGATAGGATGCAGAAAAAAATCAAAAATTATGCGGGAATTTTCAGGCATATTACGTGGAAAAATATGTTGATTACGCGGAAAACACGCTGGATTATGCAGAAATTTAAACAATTTATAACATTGATAATTGTGTCTTTCCACTGTTTTTTCTGTTATCTAAACTGCTTAGTGAGGTTCCTTCTTCTTCTTTGTCTCTTCAAATTTATCCTTACTACAAGCTTAAACCGGAAGATGATTCTTTGAGACGACGAACGAGCAAAAGAAGACAATGTGTTGAAGTTTGCTCGTGCAAGTAGTAGTCAAATGCAGTTTCTTATCAATTACTGTTATTCGCTGAAATGCCAATGCTTTTCGTCCAATAGCAAAACTAGTACCCAGGCTCATCGCCAAAAGACGCATGGAATGCCTGGAGGTTAAAAATTGCTTATGAACGAAGCGGCGTGTTTTTGTCGATGTTTAGGAGGAAAACTGCTTCAAAATAATCAATCTCTTCGGCTTTTATGTTTGTGAGGATGAAAAGCAGCTGCTTTATCACCAATATCGCGCAATTTTTTCTGTTTTATGTGGAAAATGCTCTGAAAATGCGGAAGATGCGGACGTTAAAGAATTATGCGGATCCACACCACCGCATCCTGTCAGATGCCCTGCCTCAAGATGATCCTTGCTTGATGTACACATGTACATGCGCGCAGAAAAGTTACCATGATTTGTAAGAGATTGACATGATACCTGATGCACCGTTTGTTTCATCTCTTTTAGTTAGAAGCACTTTTGTAAAAGGTAGTTTGGTTTTAATATCAGAGTATAAATTCAAATATTATAATGGTAGAGAGAGAACTAGTATGCAGTTATGACATAATAATCCTGATTTACAGTAGTTTACCCATCTCGAATAAATGCCACAACCTCAAATAAACCCTGGGGGCATTTAGTTTCAACTCGATCCTATAGACCCAGTGTTTATTTGAACCTGGCATTTTTTCGGGGTCCAGCGTTTAATCGCGAAAATATGGTAAGTCTCAGACTAAGAATATTGATGTGGTAGAGCTATTGGGGTGAACACACAAGACACTGGTATGACAGTATGACCCATACATACCAGTACATGCACATACATGACTTGTAAGAAGATTTTATATTATTGTCCTTTTGTGTCCACAAGATTGACAATTGTATTACTAGGAAATGTGCTAGTCCCAACAACAAGTTAAGTCGAAGAATATTTGTCTGATTTAAATTTCTACTTGTTTGCAACAATGGTAGGAATTGGCACATGCTGGTATTAAGTTTTAGTTTGACGTTTGGTATATATGTAACCAAGATTGAGATAAAAGTCTTTCAGTTAATAAAACAAATTAAAATCAGTACCTGGCAACGGTCCCTCCAGTCTCATCAATGGGACTTTTGGGAAAACTAAACTTCCTTCCAGGACAGAACTGAGAGTGACTTGGCTTGTGTCAATTTCTCGGAGGAAAGTGTAAAACTCTTCTTCAACTGTTGCTGGCAATATTGTCTTGAGATAAGATATGTCTGAAATTATGAATCAATGAAATGAGATGCAAAATGAAGCCAAAACGTTTAAACTCAATGATCGAGGAGTTAAACCACGTTTCTTTTACTGTTTACTAACCAGTGCCTGTTTTCATCTAGGCAATCCCTGTGTAATCTTACATATTGATTAGTAATTTTTTGTTTTTTTTTTGTTTTGTTTGTTGTAATTTTTATTATTTAAAGCAATCTGCAATACTCTGTTAAGAGTGAAGACTTAACTGGTAAATAAATAAATAAATAAACCAAGAGGGTCTCTGATGTCAAAGGATGGGGGGGAGGGGGGGAAGGGAGGGGGGAGGGAGGGGGAGGGAGGCATTAATGGATAAGAGGCATTTATAACAGAGTGGGTGTTAATTAGATCATTCATTGTAACCAGCTGCAGATTATAAAAGTCAATGCACTTTGACATACCTTACTACCCTTAAGGTTGATTTCCACTGTTGCATAAATTTTTACGTGCGTACCGGCGTGAATTTAACTGGCTTTACATGGGTAAATAAAATTAGAGACAATGTATGAATGGCTTACACAAATGTAAAAAGTTGAAAGTAAGCCATTCATACAACCATCGTCTCTAATTTTATTTACGCTCGTAAAGCCAGTTAAATTCACGCCCGTACGCACGTAAAATTTACGCAACAGTGGAAATCAACCTTTAATGACAGCATTTGAAATCAACGCGACTTAAATTAACGCAGATTGAAGGAAAAATTACTTCACAATACAGAAAATTAATGCAAAAGAGGGGGTAAACTTTTAAAATGAGGGAAATTAATGCAATAAAACAAAGAAACACAGTTTGTGGTCACAAATGAAACAATTTTTTTTTTATGGCTGAATTTAAAAATAGGAACAAAACAGATCAATGGGTGTGTGACACAATTGCTTTACACACAATGTGCATTGAATTCTTAAATGCAGGAAAGTTATTGCTTTCTAGGTGTCAAGAATGCCTGGACTGGATCCAGAATTTGGGATTTAAATGATGGAAATTAACCCTACATTTAATTAACAAGGCAGAAATTGCCTCACAAAAATTAATGCAACTTAAATTAATGCACATTTTTACAATCTGCCTTAATTTCATGGAGTGTTAATTTCCTATGATAAGGATTTGAAAAGGTCTGCCCTCTTACTGTGATATTTTTAGATTTACGAATTTGAGAAAAATATTCGTGGATTGACAGATTTGGCTATTGAAATTGTAGCAGATTGGCAGATAATTTCTTAATTATAGATAAAGCCCTATTTACCCTGCAAGCAGTGAGCCTACGTAACCATGTGCTTCATACATTTAACATTAGGTGAACTTAATAATGAGTCATATAATTATTATCAGGATTATATATGCAGAAAGCATGAAGATATACGTGGGAAAAAATGAAGGTTAATCTAGGGCTATAAATGTTTATTCTTGACCTTTAGACCTTGAGGCAAGAATTGTTATAGAAGGTTAATCCAGTCTCGATAATTTTCATTGTTATTAGTCTTAAACATAACGTACATTGTAGACAATTTAAAGTTAGGTCAATTAACGACTATAATTAATTTTGTTAGTTGCTTTACTTTCATTGACTTAATCGGCCTGATTTTCACAAAAAGTTGGACTGAGGTGCCCAAGTGTTCAAACTTCCCTAAAATTTATCTTTATCGATCTTTGAATAGCAAAAACTAAAATTCCCCCACCTGAATCGGAGAAATGAAAGTTCCTGACAAAATGAACACATTCTTCAAGCCCTGCGAACACAGTAAATTCTCCGTGAAAAGGACTCCTTCGAAAGTACAAATCAAAAACTGCATGATCCGCCACTTTGTGGCTCTTCCAGTAGGCATAAGCCATCGTGATTTGATAAAGATCCGTCAATAAAGGTTGAACTAAAGGGTTCGAATTCGTTCTCTCTTCCACGGCCGCCATTTTGGTTCTTGGAGTGCGAAGCACGACTTACCCCCTCCTCGTGAAATATATTTTGTCTCATACGGGACCTAGCACGCATTTGCGGTTTCTTTGAAGCTGGTGTTGTGGGTGTTGTGGTGATGTCACTGAAGTTAGGATTTTGTTGTCGAAAATTCTGTTGAATAACCTCACGATTTCTCCAGGATTTTGTGGTAGCTTATCTGTAAGTAATGCGATGATTTTATGTAATTTCAAAACTTTTTGCAGGTTGGATTAGGTCTATTAAATTCTTCTCTATTGTGCGCGGAATTTCACTTTCAATTAGCGTTGTTGCAAACCTGATTTCTTTGTATTCTCGATCGCAGATTATTTTATAACCTTAAGCTATTACAGTTCAGTTTCAAAACAATGTAGCACAAAGAAAGCCTTGGTTTGGTTTTGGCTTTTGAAAGATTAAAATTTCGCAAGCTTCAATGCAGTGCTAGCCATCCATTTATTTTGTAAAGCCCTTTGTATCTCTGCTGCATGCGTACAGTCTTGAATTTCGATCTCTCCTTTGATTATAACCGTAAGCAAGCAAATTTTAAAATTATTTGCGCTTTGCGAATACGTTTTATCAGTGGTTTATTTTATAATCATGGTCTTGATGAACGTAAAAAAAATATATTCCGCTGTTGTTAACAAATAATTTATAATTCAGAATCTTCCATGTTGTCATGATTGACGTCATCTACATGTATAGTGATAATAAAATTTCTAGAATTTTAACAAACCAAACAATTTTCCATGGTCCGTTTGACCTTTTAAGCCTCGATAGCGAACAGTTTTAAATTTATCCTCATCATATGACTGCATTTCGACACATACAGGTCAGCACAGAGAATTAACAAAATGATCACCAAAAACGAACTGTCTTGATGTTGTAACAAGTTCTCCCAAGCAATACTCAACAAAATGCATGGAGAGCAGTAGAGAGAATATGTACAAGGGTGCTGGGGCTTCAAGTGTAACAAAATCATAAATATAAAAAACTACACAACTACTGCAAGCAGAAACTAAAATTTTTCAGGTCAGACTTAAAAAAAGAAATCAAAAAATCACATCTGTATTTGGAGGATTGCATCTGCCCTTAGAGTCGATTTAGACAGTATGATTTTTGCTTACAGCTGTTGTATGTGACTTGCTCACGTCATGTCTGCAACACGAATAGTGTCCTCTAAATCAGAGGTACAACATCTTTACGGCGGTTGCACACAACAGGAAATGTGTCATAGGATTTTGAAACATGTTTTAATACTCTGAAAGTCATAGCCACAATCAAAATGTTGGTACATATCACAAGTCATTTACAATCTTTACTTGCGGCACGCACTTGTTGCATACAACTTTTGTAAGCGAAAATCGTATCGTCTAAATTGGCCGTTAAGTTCTAACAAATTTATACTAAGGCGAAAAAAATATATTTCTATTTGAAGGAAATTTATGTATGAAAACGTGAGGAAATTCATTTATATTTATTTTTCTTTTTAATCTTAGGATGGCAGAATGTGGCACGTCAGAGTGTGGCATGGCTATAGATGACTTTGTAAGGACCGGGCGTACTGGTCGTCGTAATGCTCTTCCTGACGTACTTGCTATGGGGCATGCAAATGTGACAACAGCAGGTCTGTCTGAGGTCCTAGAACATTTCACCATTGGCTCTTCAGAACAGACAAATAATGGTGCAGAAAACTCACAGGTGCAACCACAGGCAGAAAAAATGGAATAAGAATCAGTTGATATTATTGTTTGGTAGCTTATTTTGAAACCAACAAGCCCATGGTCTTGGGAAATGCCATTGGAAACACTGTTACTTGACCTGGTTGAAATAACCAAATGGATGTCATGTTTTGATTTTTTCACAACATTGGGGGAAAAAAGAGAAAGGAAGAAAGCCAGATCATCTAACTTTAATGACAAATCAAAAGGTGACCTTGTGGGCTTGCCAGAGGATATTACCATGGCAACATTGTCGACATGCAAATTGAAGCAACCGAGTAGCAAAACACGGAAAACAGGATTTGCTTGGCTTTGAAAAAACCACCAGGGGAAAAGAGTCACACTTATTTGCCTGAAAATTTGACTTTATTGTTTCTTTTATTACAGATAAACAAATAACTACAAGCACAAACACTAATGTAAAAATACTTGTATATAATACACATAAATTAATTATTAAAGTATTTAGCTGAGATTAGTTTTTCCTGTGTGCTTTATTAACTATGCCATTGAAAGTTCCATTTCTTTACAGTGTATATATTCAAAACTTGATTGCTGTGCCCACACCTCCTAACTTTTTTATTACCCGGCAGACTTTACTTTGTAGTCCAGATTTTTCACTTTCATTTTAAAAAAGTTTGAGCACAGGAAGTGCAAGTAGTCAGGGTTTTTATAGAGTCTGGAAAAGTATGGAAATCTCAAAACTTGTTTTCCGGGCCTGGAAAGAGTACAGAATTTTAACTTTTACTCTGAAAAAAGGATAATTGTGTCCAAGCTGCTTAGTTGCTAAAATCTTTGTCAATTCTGAGAGGGTTCAACATAAGTTTGGAGGGATGCCGGGCAGGATTTAAAACTGTGAAGGGATTTTCCAGATACTGTGAATTTTAGGGTCGGGATACAAGGCAAAACTACCATGGTGGGAAGCTGAAAGTGCTGTCTATTACATGTAATAAGTGAACTGTATTTACTACTTAGTTTGTCACAATCAAGGGACGACAATGTATGTTAACCCTTTCACTCCCAAGAGTGTCCAAAATGAGAATTCAAGACAAATCCCAAATTTCATTGTGTAAAATACTTAATACCTTGTGAAAGTACTGCTAAAAAGGTTTCATTTGAATGGTCATACCATAGGATTTCATCAACAGACTCAAAAGTAAGAACCACTTTAAATAAATGTCTCTATAACTGTCTCTGGGAGTGAAAGGGTTAAATACAAGTCCCTGATGGGAGACGAAACCATGACCTCCCTCTCACAAGTTGACTGTTCTAATCACTGAGTTTGAGGAAGACTGCAGGCAATCTAACCATCATACTAGATTCTTATGAATACATTTTGAAAGCGGGTCTTGGTCGGAAAAGTACTGAAATCTCCATAATAATAATAATAACTTTATTAACGTGTCAAAACTGTAGTAGCTGAGGGGAAAAGTCCCCTCTACTAATTGTGGACACCTAACCTGCCTAACTAAAAACGTAATAAAAATATATAAAATGGAAAATATTTATATACATTTAAAAAGCCTAATTACAACAATTAACTAAACTAAAAAAACTGTAAAATCTGTTTCTTCAACTATATTAAAATATAAAAATAAAAATTATGTTAGCAAAACACAGCAAAAAATTCATGACCCTGGTCAGGTTCTTACATGTACCATGCCAAAGCAAATAAGAAAAAGGATTCTGACTGGTGTGTGAGAGCTGGTTAGGTCATGAATCTGTGGTGTGAAATGGGATTGAAAAAGCCCTTTTTGGACACCCGCATTGTATCAGACAAGCTTTGGAGACTGCTTGAATAGTTTTGGAATTCCTTTCAGCAAAATGCACTAAAGGTTAAGTACTAATTTTGAAACCTAACAAACTGCATAACTAAGTATGTAATAAAAAGTAAGCAGGAGCACATTCCCCGGAGACGGACCAGCTCTGATGTATTCTTGGATTGGCCTTTTTCGCAACTGGGTCATTTTTAGACAATCCTCGATTCTCTCAAGTTACCATTAAGAAACTATGGGTGATCTTCGGACGTTTTCGGGTCATCTTCGGGAACATTCGGAAGGCTGCAGGTCATCTGAAAAAAACCCAGGCTGAGAAAAAGCTGTCTCACAAATGCAGAGTGGAAGCTGTACTCTCCGAGAAATGGACCATAGAAGTAAGATGCCACGAGAGATAGCTAATAGCTGTAGTGATTTGCTACTGTAAGATGGGTTCTTCATGGTCGTCTTCCTCAGGAGCTGGGTGCTGCCGATAATCACGCCACTTGAACAACAAACCGTGAAGAAATGCTGCCAACAAAGATGCCAAAACAGGTCCAGCCCAGTACACCTGACAAATAAAATAAAAAGGTGCCTAAAGCAAGATGGATCCGATCAGGTTGGTCTCCGGGCAACCAACCGCTGAGAAACCTAAAAACTGAGTAGAGCTGTATTAACAGTCTAAGACTGGCGCAACTTCTTAACGGGAGGAGAAGTTTAAAACACTAAGGCAAGTGCGTGCACTTAGCACAGACACAATCTTTTTGCTCTCCACTTGGTAGAGGAGAGGGAGTCAGTCAATCGGGAAAAAGGAGGTCTCTGGTTTCCAGCTCCATTTTTTTCTCGAAAACAACTCAAAGGTTTACCAGTTTTAAAACTCCTAATTTCTTACCCAATGATCATTCCAAGTGTTTGTAAGGACAGCAGGAGCGAAAGACCTCGCTGGATTCACACCACAGCCAGTTATAGGCAACTATAAGACAATGGCAAATGCAACAACTGATCAATCCTTCGAGCCCCAGTTATGAGATACAGAGGGCTGAGGAGTGGGTAACTGTTTTTCAAAAATATTTAAGTGTTTCGTATTTATTGAGCACTACTCCGATATTTTCCTTTTAACAAACTCATGCGACATGCCCTACCCAATTATATATGACTGGAGTAAACCATGCTTTATTCAGTTCTCAGGTTTAAAACCAATCGTGAACTGGGTTGCTAGCGTTTTTCCCTTCGCTTTGCACTTGTTTCTTTTTCGTTCTGAGTTCCAAATCGTTGATTGCAATTGTGATGGTTACCCTGATTGGTTTTCTCAGACACGTCTGATTTTACGGCATTATTTGAAAAGGCGTTCTAAATTGCTTATGATGGGATCTGATTTTGATCAGATTTTCTGAACATCTCGGAGCTAACGCTCTCCTAGAATTAAAGACAGCAAACAGTTGATTTTATTTTTGTTTCAAGGTATCACTTTAATTTATAAAAAAAAAAATCGTTATTTTAGCGTACCGCGATAAGGTAGCACAGAGTAACGACCACGCCTAATGCTGCGGCTGTCCCATAATCCCTGCGTGCCGCGTCTTTGTTAGCATCGATGGACGCCAGCATAGTAAGCACCAGTAGAAATGACGTAATCAGCTCCACTCCGAAGGCCTGGACACCAGTAACATCCTTTGCTGGGATGGTCGCCCCAAGGTTCCCTCGGGCGTGCTGAGGACTGATGGCCATTACAATCCCTGAGCCGGTTATAGCTGGGAAACGCATAAAAGAATTCAAAAAGCAAGCGGAAATTCGTCACATCAGCCTGAAAGAGGAAGCACTGAATGGAGAAAGTTTGGTTTCGTAAATTTCGAATATCGTTTCACAAGCATGCTGGTTTCGATCCACAAATGTGAATGTTTTCTTAGCACATACCAGTGTTGTTTAGGATAGGACATTTATTGCTAATATAGGGAAAAAAAATAAAATGATTTTTCGAGGGACAATAAAAGTCAATTAACAGCGACACGACCAACAACAAATGTACAGTTAAAATAGAGGGTACGTGTTTGCTGGGTGGATATCTTCTGTAGAACACTTTTCATGAACCTAGTTTCCGTCTTTCAAAGAAACCCACGAGTCCTATCGCTTTTTAGTTCCTTTGGGAGGCGAAACGCCAACATAAATAAAGCTACCAAAGCTTTAAAAATATGCTAAACGATTATTCCTAGACGAGAAAAGTACTGTGTACTACCGCAAATACACGCTAAGTAAACCATTTCCCAATCTCGTGTGCTGTCTAGTACTACAAAAAAGGCAGCAGTTTCGATGAATGCACATTACGGTGCAATGCGGCCCACTCGCAAGAGGTCCGGATCAGAAATCAAGATCAATCAGGATCTTATTTTGTTACGGAAAACGAGGGACTTAACGCAACGAAATAAATGATAAGATGAAAGAAGGGAACGAGAAAAAAATCTTGAGTTTTCTGCTTTTGTCTTCATTTATTTATTTATTTATTTATTTATTTTTTTGTTGTTCATATCCGGAACGGGTACGTAACAATGCATATCCCCTACCTCCAAACATTTGCGCCAAGAAAGAGCAAACCATACGAATCAAACCAGCATCCCTTGTGATGAATGCAGCCAAAGAAACGGCTGGGTTAGCGTGCACAAGCGGCAAACTCACAGATCTGAAAGCCTGAATTGAAGACGCTGTGCAAAGCCCGGCAGCGAGTGCTTGTTGGAAAATGGTCGGCGCACCTTCCCATCTCAAAGCGGAACCAGAGACAGCAAACATGAAAAACAACGTAGCGAGGTACTCTGCGAGTATGGCTAGCCAGAAGTCGACGTAAAAAGCTTCATTTAGGCCAACTAAAATAGAGAACAAAAACTCAATTGTGCATAAACTTTGCTGGTAGTTTGTTCAAACGAGAACAAGAGTTGACGAGACGGAGTTCAAAATGCGAGTCGCTCTCTTTCTGCAAACCTAAAAGTTTCATGCGTTGCCGTCGGCGTCCATGCGTTCTCAGCGAGTTTAAATCTTCTCGAACGCCCACTAGAAACGCTCTTGAGAGTTTAAGCTCTCGCTATCTGGTTTGACGGCCACTTTTGTGCGCGCTTGTATCTTGTCCTGCACACGGGCCCACTCAATTTGAATTTGTTTGCAAGTTGATCAGAACTTTCGTCACTATCAGTCTCGTTGTAAAAATAAAAATAAGATAAAATAACGGCTTTTGCGTACTATTATTTCTAAGATCTAAATCAGAGTATCACGAGAGGGATTACCTCGTGGCAAGGGAAACCTCCTGGCCATTTTCGTTCGCTTTTTGTTGTGATTCTTTCCCGTAGCGACTCTGCTATTTGTTACGCGCATTCCACTGCATAGTAAATCAAACAATGTTCCATCAAGAAACAGTAAATGTGACAATAAACCAATTTGTGCTTTGTCAACAAATAGCGCAGCCGGGTTCAAATAACATCTTTATGTTATTGTGTTTTAAAAAATAGCGCCCTTGATCATTTAAGCAACTGCGTAACACCAGGTGAATTTTGTTTCCAGAAGGAGTTATCAGCAATTTAGTTGGGGGTATAATTTTTCCCTGGAAGCTACGTAACTCTTGGATATTTTAGGAGAGCCTTGGATGTTTTTTTTTTTTTGGGGGGGGGGGGAGGGGGTACAGCCCACAGCCGGAGACACTAACCCAATTTCAGAACTATATCCTTAAATTTTATTGTCAATTTAGGTCAAAGATGGCAAAAATGTATAAACCTTATACCATTTACTGTCCGAAACGGGAAACAACCTGTAGCTAGATCGTTTGACGCTGTAGAATACTTGCACACGTTAATATAAGATGGCATTGCTTCCTCTCTGGGGAAAGGAAAGATTTCGCGCAATCCTGTCAATTTTTAACCAAGGCCTCGAAGACCGTTTTCCTTTTGGTCAGCACCAACCTGAAGGAAACCTGGGCGTTTAGCCAACACAGAAAAACGCGAGGGGACTGAGCACTCATAGTGGGAACGTCTACCGTTGTGCAACCAGATCGCTGATCTCAGTAAATGCAGTTTATACACTGGTTCAACATCTGTTTTTTTTTTTTTTTTGTATTTTAATATTTTAATTTAATATTAGTAGTTTCTTACATCTTACAATACATATATCTTATTAGACGGTTTAGTGTGTAGTATCGTGGGATATTTTTACGAGTCGCGCCGTATTTTGGCGAGCCCGTAGGGCGAGTCAAAATACAAGAGACGAGTAAAAATATCCCACGATACTACACACTCAACCGTCTAATAAGGGATTTATTATTCAACTTAGCTACAAAATGGAAAAGTGGTTTATAAACTGTCTGAGTTGCGTGACAAACTAACGTGACTTCTGAGCAGCGAGTGAGCGAGCCAGCGGGGTCAGGTTTCGCGCGCTTGACGTGAGGTTGTTGTTGATTGGTCAAAAACGAAAACTTGTCAAACCTGTCAATCGAGCGAAGTGTAGGGATTTTATTTCAAACTTGCAAGGAAAACAAAGATGGAACAAGGCAAAACTGAATTATTTTCGGGTTTACAGTTAGATGAACAACAATGTTCTTGGTCACCGAGTAAAACTACGAAAAGAAAGAACTCGACAGAACAAACAGAACTCGAAAGTCAAGTCAAACAAAGTTAAACAGCACTTCAAGCTCAGTCATCTTCGTCCGAATCACTAACCACGGGTCGTTTTGGAAGAGATAGCGGTGGAGATTTCTGACCGACAACAATTATGCATTTGTTGAAGACAGCTCCTGAGGAAAGATGGGTTCTGTTTCCTGACTTTGACAAACAAATGACATAAAAGATTGTTAAGTTCCTCGGCGGGAATTTCTTCAGTGGCCCTTGTTTCTGTAACGGACTTGAGGTCAGTTTTTGTCTTTTCTGTTGTATTTTAATACGTTTCGATTTTCTTCAATAAATAAAGAAATTTCACTGTCGTCTAGGTCATTGCTTGTCTCTAGGATCTCGTTTTCGTTAAAAACCTCAAAATTTGGTAAGCATTCATTGTTTTCTTCCGGAAAACGACTGTTTCGGCCATTTTTTCATCGTTCACCTTGTAAGCCTAATGCCTGACGCGGCATTTGTAGAAAACCTGTCAAACCGGTCTTCTGGAGTACAAATACCGTCGGATATTTGTACTCGTTTTGGGTGTTATTTGTACTCTACTGAATGCAGTTGAATAATAAACACTATTATTTACATACACGTACAAAAGACTACACGCATATTGCAAGTACAGGAGACCCTTTACCTGGTTCGTATTCTAAATTACAACTTTCAAAAAAAAGAAATACATAACTTATAACTTATATTATGCGCAGTACAGGACAGTTTTGTACGCTTTTTACACCTCGATATACCTGCCCCATTTTTTGCATGGATTAGCCATTTATTACTAGATTTAGCAATACTGGTTTCAAGTTGATAAATTTTCTTTACTTGAGCCTTAAATGTAATAATAGATGGTATAACCTTAATACATCTACACCAATATATGTTTCTTTGCAATTAACAAAATGTGGTTGACAAACAAATCCTCTTCGTCGGTTATGCCTAACATTATATCTTTAAGAGAAAAGGATTTAATTTGAATATTCTGCTGGCCCATCCATTTTATAACTTCTCCCCAAAACTTCTCGGTATAGTGGCAAGTTGAAAAGATATGTTCGAGAGATTCGTCTGCCTTCCCTCAAAAGGAGCAGGCTGGAGATGATGTTAGTCCAACTTTGCTTAGGAGGACATTTGTTGCAAGACGTCTGTTGAGAAGTTTATATTGAAATTCCCGCGATTTTGTGTCCAAAGCAACAAAGCGTTGTATTTAAGTTGAGCTGTAGGTGGAGTAATGATTCTATTTCGGAGTTCCTTGTAAATAGTCTTCGAAACAGCTTTAGAAATTGCCCGTTTAACTGTAACTGGGTTTGATTTTGTAAGTTGAAGGGCTCGATATCACTATAATTGTACGTTCTTAGAAATCTACGCCATTCTGCAGGAAGGGCATCAATTACACAACAAATTTTAAATACGTCTAACGGAGAGATATTAAATTCCCTAAACTTATGTCTTGTTGTGAGCTCGTTATCTTCGAAGACCAGGTCTCCTAATCTAAGTATACCCTTATCTGCAAGTCTATCATTGTAAACTGATTTTCCATCAATACAGATAGCTTTATTGTTCCACAGGACAATTTTTGAAAAGTCACCACCAGTGAGGTTGTTTGCAATATCTTGCCTTGCCGTCGAGCATTCTGCAAAATATTTTAAACATTCTTTATAAAAAATTGGAAGTTTGACGGGCAATTTGTTTACATCAAAGTCACAACATAGAATAAACTTGCGACAAACAGGTTTTAAATAATGCAGTAAAATCGTTTTCCAGTTGCTGGGTTGTTTACTTGCGAGTCTTTTACAACAAAGAATTCTCTGGGTTTTTATAATTGAGTCGAGGTGTGGGGCTTTGAGTCCGCCATCTTTGACCTCGCTCACAAGAGCAAGACGTTTGACTTTGTCTCTTCCTTTCCAAATAAAGTTAAAAATGATTTTATTAGCTTCGTTAACAAATTCTTTATCTAAACAAATCATACTCGCGCGGTATAGGAATACTGGGATAATAAACGTTTTAACTATTTGAATTCTGCCGATAAGGGTTAAATCTCTCCACCTCCATATTTTTAACTTTTTCTTAATAGAGTCGATCAATTCATCAAAATTTAGCTTTTGTTTAGTTCATTGTCATATGTGAAGTAGATTACGAGGATTTTGAGAGCTTTTTTAATCTTTATACAGTTACGAAGGTTAAGGTCGAGGGATTAATTTCTGGAGTTTCCAAGTAACATAATTTCTGATTTGTCACGATTTGTCAGAGCACTCTCCTTCAGCTTCTATTATTAAGTAGCGCCCTTCATTATCGGCACTGACAGAGTTTAATTTGAAATCTAAATCACTCCTTACTAGGGCCATTACTCCACAGCTACGATTAGTACCGTGTGAAAAGAAGAGCTTACCTTGCCATTGTGTTTTCCAGATGTCTTCAACTTCCACCGTGCTGTATGTTTCTTGTAGAAATACAATGTCATATTTGCGTTCATTTAACCACATAAAAAGAGCCTTTCTTTTCTTTGTAGACCGAATCCCTCGAACATTTAATGAAAGAAGTTTAAAAGCAGCATATTCCTTCTCGAATGGAACAATTGATCATGAGATGGAATTGAAAGACTGCGCAAAAATGCGAAAAAAGGTAAAAGAGTGAAAAGAAAGTGAATTTATAATCTACCCGAGGTCTTTTGGGTCGCACGTTTTCAACATATTTAACACAAGACAACAAGACAAAAGAAGCTTACACACTAACACTGAACATAATAAGAGGCAGCAGATATTTTGTATCTGTGGCGCTGCCTTAGGAATTCGAGGCTATTCATATGTATAATACCATGGTCACCCCAATCCCTCACATCTGTTGATTTTCAAACGTTTTCAGGTCTTCTTGAGGGCTATTATTTTTGTTGCTTTTTTGATGCATTTAGGGACCTTGCAAGAGTTCAAATGATCTCTAGGCTCTGTAGGTCATCTTTCCCATTCCCATTGAAAGCTACTTTCTTCCCAGTCCCAGTCGCCAAATCCCAGCCCCAGTGCCTCAAATCCCATTTTCCCAGTGCTAAAATGGGCATATTCCAGTTCTCATTTTACCCCTTCAGGACCTTCCTCTTAACAATTTAGATTTTATTTCTTTGCGCTTGTGATTTTCATACGCTGTCTCACAAGTTTCAGCGACCGCGAGAAAGAGTTGCTTGAAATTGTTTCGCAATAATTTTTCTAAATAAGATTGCCTTTTTTAATTTTATTTTTAATTGGGCCACTTAATTGCTATTGTTTCATGAAAAGGCTCATTCCCTCTGTCTATGCGTGAGCTTCACTTGACGTGCATAGCCATTACAGATCGCGAAACCACAACAGGTACCAGTACAAGTTGTCAACGTCCTCAGTCCTGTCTTGTTTTCCATAGTAGCATAAGAAAATGAAGAAACCTAAGGAAGGAGCGACGAAAAGGCTTCGAATCGCCAGCTGCCTTTGCCTATTTTTCATGATTCTCGAGTTTGTAGGTAAGATGCTTATTTATAATGTCAGCTGGAAAGGGAAACATGGCCGTAACCTGCCGTAACCACTGTTTATCATGGTTGAGGTTGTTATGTCGTATTACTGAGCACTTTGTTCAGTCGTGGGATGTATAACAAGTTTCTTGGTTTTTTCCTCAAGATATATAGCCTAAATGCTCAAAACCTTTTGATAGACGAGTCATATCTCGGACCAACTCAAATGATTTCTTTGTGGTGAGACTATGGTTGAAATCCTAACGCATGACCGCTCAACTATCAATAAGGCTAACGAGCAGCTGCCATGGCCTTTTATTGCCTTGGTTTTGTTTCCCTTTAGATGCTTTTGAAATTACAATTTATTACCTTTGCGAATCGGAAATTTTGATTCTCTCTGGGTTCATGGGGAGGTACGTTGAGTTGTCGTGAGATTTGTTCAACTCTGACACACATAGAGACAAATTATAGGCCACCGTTTTTGGACTCAGCAAGTTAGACTTCATATAGTGTACCCGCCCTACAATCAGACATTTATAACTAAAATCCATCATGAACTTATCAATTTTCCTCTGGTACATATTTCCTTATATATAGGGTCGACTGCTCAACTAATAACCGTTGACAAGTTTCGTATCTCTAAGTGTAATTCCTGTGTTATATTTGTTGACGTTTGTGTCAAAGTTAAACGACTTGTAGTACGGTCATTGTTTTCATAATTATTTACCGGGGTGGAGCTATCATAACAGACCAAATCAACCTCTTCGAAAGCTCATTAAAACCAGATTATGAAAAAGACAAAGTAATTTAAGAGTATGACCACCATTTAATTCTACAATTTAATTTGGCGTCCTTTTTAAAAACTCGCAACAGTGAATTGTGATGCATACTCGAAATTTTAATGAATTTTATGCATGTGCCCACATCATTTTTCTGTATTCCCAAAACTACCAAAGACTCCCACCTATTTAACGAAGATTATTTTGGCCTTTCCGAAGACGATCTCAGGAATTCAACCCTTTCTGAGCATATTCCCAATTTCCCCTAAAACTGCAGAAGATTTACAAAGATTCCCCGGCAGAAAAAAAATAGTCCTGGCTCGACATCTCTTTATAATCTTGCAGGTGGATATTTTGCCAATAGCCTCGCTATCATGACAGACGCAGCTCATCTGTTGTCGGATTTCGCGGGTTTTATGATCTCTCTATTTGCGCTTTGGGTGGCTACCAAGCCTGCTACTACGACTCTCTCGTTCGGGTGGCACCGCGCAGGTACTTTGACCACTTTTTTTTTCTATCAGGCACATCACACCGGCTACGCGGTTTCAACGTGGTTGAATTTGGCATGTTAAAAGTATTTGGCCACCCCGCTGTTGAATGGTGTTGAGTGTTTTTCAGTGATTTTCAATGATGTTGAAGATGTTTGATTGCCATCAAGCATTGGAAAAATGAAGTTGTGTATAGTGATAAGGGGTCTGGAACCAAGATTAAGAAAACAATCTTAACAGTGAATCTACAAAAAGCTACAGCTAATTAATTAAGTATCAGCTTCCCACTGCTGACGTTGACATTAAAAGCTGGCCTCAGTTCTTGGATTAACAATGATTCTTTGATTTTGCAGTGGTAATCAGTTTTGCCCGATGCTAAAATGTCAAAATGATCCCACTTGATGTTGTGTCCGGTGGTTTTGACATTTGACAAAGAAACATTGTTAATCCAAGAACTGAAGCCAGCTTTTAATGTCAACGTCAGCAGTAAGAGGCTGATAGTTTATTAATTAGCTGTAGCTTTTTATAGATTCACTGTTTGATTCAAGGTTTGTCAAAATTGTAATGGTCACGTTTGAAAATGTATGTTGACTAGCATACGAAACGTCAAATGACCACACGTCTGCCATTGCAGACCATGTCAAAACCACCGGACACAACCTCAAGTGGGATCATTTTGACATTTTAGCATCGGGCAAAACTGATTACGACTGCAAAATCAAAGAAGTTGTGTATGTTCTATATTGAACAACGTTGGACGATGTTGAATCCGTTTGACAGATCAAGGACTTATGGTTTTCTACTGACAAAGTAAACCGAAATAAAGGTAATTAACCCTATTCTGCCTGGGCGTTTTTTGAGTTTCTGAGCCTGGTGGGGGGGGAGGGGGGAGGGGGGCACATAGATCTCGAAAAGTATTACAGCTCTTGTGATGAAACTTGGCACGTTTTTAGAACGTCAGTAGCTTAACAGATAACGTCACAAACCCACCATTTTGAATTTGAGGCCGCCATCTTGAATCCCAAGCCTGCAGTCATACAGCTGACAATGACATCACCAAAAAATATATGATTTTGTTCCAAGAAACGAACTTAGTCAAACCAAGGACACAAAAGTGAAAAAATATCTCCTCCTTACAAACGAAGAGGAAAAAAACTGAAAAAAGACAGAAAATAGTCAAAATACACTTCTGAGTAGACGGTTGCTATGGAAACGTCAAACATCATAGACACGTCATTGACATAGGAAAATTTTCCCTGATAAATTTTAGGAAAAGTCACGAGATTTGGTGATTATTCGTCTAGCCGTTTAAAAGTTATAATTCGTTAAAGTCAGCGTGGGCACAATGTGCCCCCTCCCCCCCACCCAGGCAAATACGAAGAGAATTGTCCCAGGTGCTCTGCAGTGTTTACACGAGAGAACTGGGAGGAGAATATATTGTTTACGAAATGAGCGAACTCACGAACGGACAAGCAGTAATAATATGGGGAACCAAAAACAAGGGAATTGTTTACTTTGAGGAAACAAGTGTTTTTGTGCGGGTGTTTTTGTTTGTTTGTTTGATTGTTTGTTTGTTTTCTTTTTTACGGGGAAAATTCCCAGAGACCTTTGGTCCTCACGTCTCCATGTTTTGGACGTAAATGGGAAGCCTTCACAAAAGGAATTTTCCCCCCGGACTTATCCTAGGGTAATTTCCCAGAAACCAGCCCAGTAACATTTTATATCTCCCGGGTATCAGCAACCCTTTAAAAAACGTAACAAGATTTTGCGGGTAACCGCATCCATGGAGCAGCCTCCTCTGATCTGCCGGGGTAGTCCTAGTGAATTCAGCTACATGCTACATAAACAGGCAGTTCTAGTCCTCTTTTCATGACAAGTGTCCATCCTCATCATAAAAGAGCGTTGCTCTCTTCGAAGCTCTCATGCTAACGGGTCTCTTTTTCAGAGGTAATGGGAGCCGTCATGTCAGTACTATTCATTTGGGTCCTCACCGGAGTTTTAGTTTATTTGGCGATACAAAGAATCATCACCAAACAATATGAAATCGATGCACAGGTCATGCTACTGACCGCGTCTGCTGGGCTCATTATCAACGTTATGTAAGTTGCCATGAAGTTTAGTTTTCTTAGTTATCAGATGAATTAAGTAACACTGCAATTATCATTAATTATATAGGGACCGATATAACGAAAAAACGAAAAGCTATTAATTAAGCAATGCTGGATTTTGTTTACGCTGTATAAGATGGCTCTAGCATTTGAGTCTGTGATTGACTAAAATTCTCAAGTGAAACCTTCTAAGCATTACTTTCCTGAGGTGCTGTTTATTATTTATTCCAAATTCCAATTCGATCCGGCCACAGGTTTGTCAGTCCCAGACCGCTAGGTGTCACCCTCGTTAAAAAAGCTAGTTATTTTATTTTATTCTTTAATTTTAGGCTGTAAAGGATGTTTCTGACCTTTGAATCCGTCAGAGATGACTAGACAGAATTGGTTTGACCATCGAGATGAAAGCAGTTTTTTTCTTCTGGTTTTCTTTCTCTAATTTCCTTAGTGGAAGTAGGGGTACTGAAGTTTTGAAATTTAGTTTCGCCACTAGCGAAAAGCACGCCTTTTAACGAGGGATTTGTTCCATTGTCTCTTGTAACAGATTAGGTGCTATACTCCATCAAAAAGGGCATGGACACAGCCACGGTTTCGGCGGCCATCAAAAGAAAACCGAGTGTAAGACGCCCCAAGCTTCTCCCACCAGCTTTATTATAGTGGAAGAAGAGGAAAACGTGAACGTGCGAGCTGCGTTCATTCACGTGATAGGTGACTTTCTGCAAAGTGTAGGAGTTTTTATCGCTGCTCTCCTCATTTGGCTTAAGGTGAGTTTTGTTCTGACGTAACTTTGCCGATTCCAAACGCAGCTCAATCCAATGCACGCGGAATGGTCAGTGATTCTGGGGGCAAAAGGTGTCAAGAAAGTTGAAATATTCAGTTGTCACGAACGTGAGAGATCTGAAAAAGTCTGAGTCCCTGACGGGATTCGAAACATGACCTTCCGTACACCGGACGAGCGCTCTAAGCACTGAGCTATTTAGATTGCTAGCAGTCCCTTTTTGGATAGTCGAGAGGGTGTGCAAAATAGCTTAGAGCGCAAGCTATCAACAACAGCGCTGCGAGATTAGAGCGAGGTTTCGGCTTTTTACCCGGCTATTTCGTGTGCCCTCTCGACTATCCAGAAAGGGACTACTAGCAGTCTATGAGCTATTGGGAGACTCGTGGCCATCTCGGTTCATTGTGACATGCGTCCTACATACGTTTAGGATAGGCAACGTTGAAAGCGCCCTGATGATGGTTTCGAGTTTCCAAATTTCCACGGTCCCTGTCGCAGAAATAGCGACACTTCCAAGGGTATGATCAGGGAGTCAGTATGACGGTCCGTTAAATTCGTGTATAAATAGAAGGTTCTCGATATAACTTTTGGTATAGTCCGCAAAGTTGGCTTAAACTGTGAAATACCGGTTCATATGTTTAGCACTTATCAGGGATAAAAATCGATTTGCTTTGTTCAGTCCAAAAGACGAGTACAGGGACCGGCACGACACTTTGATATCCCCCAATCAAGAAAGAAATGAAAGGACGCCGTCTTTACTTAATATTTATTTTTTGCGACATGTAGGGATTCACATAATAATACAGCAACGGACACATGTATGCATAGTCCACTCAATTTTGTATTTATGGAAGACCTATTAGAAATGCCTTTTTTCTCTATTCTCACAGCCTTCATGGGCGATTGCAGATCCAATATGTACGTTTGTGTTTTCACTCATCGTTCTAGGAACCACATTAGCTATTCTAAAAGATGCTCTAATTGTGCTCATGGAAGGTTAGTATACTACCTGGAGTGCACTATACGATGTTACGTCCAAAATAGGATCCCTCAATCCTGCTGCCCGCTCTTAATCTTTTTCTCATCATGTCAAATACTTCACAATATTTAATAAGGACTTTTAAGAAGCGAGAATGTCGACTTCCGGACGGCCACCGGAAGCTGGTTTATTTGGCTTGCTTCAACTTCACATCTCGAAAAGGAAAGCTGTTCTTTTGACGTTTGTGGGTTGACGCGCTGACGTCATAACATTCAAAAAGGAAAATAATTGATTGCCAGTTCCCTTTGTGACATTTCCCACTTAATTTAGAAAGGAAATCAATCTAGCCGCTTAAAAACGCAAAGGAAAATTAAGATTTTGGTGGCTAAAACTTTGAAACTCCGAGGTTAACCTCTTGCTACGTTTGTCTAAGTGGAAAACCCACTGGAAATGGCCGCCATTTTGGGAAACCCACGTCTAAAGCGCTGACCAATTTGACCGCTTTAAATATTGTCCATTTCGATCACTATTTTTAAAGATCTATACACAGGAACTCGTTCTCTGAGCCTCTTTTCTGAAATTAAAGTTGTGTTTTCATACTGCAGGAGTCCCAAAAGGACTATGCTTCAACAATCTTAAGGCAAGTCTCCTTGAAATACCAGGAGTGTTAGCTGTTCACGATCTGCACGTTTGGTCCCTGACAGTTGGCACAACTGCCATTGCGGTTCATCTTGTTATAGGTGAGTTTGGCAAAAAATAAGGAGAAGACTATAGCGATAAGAGAGCTGAGCTTCTCATGTTGCGGTTTGAAGGCAATAAAAGCGCAGAGGACTTCCTTACCTTCTGACCGGCAGACTGACAACTGCCTTACTGGCTGACTGAAGAATTCAGCAACTGATTGACTGACGGACTGGCTAGTGGAAGAAAATGGCTGCAAAGGTTTTAGTTTTTGATTAGATAGTTAAGCCGCAAATACAACTTTTTCTTCCAATCAGGATGGTAATGGGTCAGTCCTTCGGTAGGTCAGTCTGCTAGACAGTCAGTCATCAGTCAGTCAGTCAGTCAGTCAGTCAGTCAGTCAGTCAGTCAGTCAGTCAGTCAGTCAGTCAGTCAGTCAACTAGCCAGCCAGTCAGTTCACCACACACTTTTTAGGTTCAACTTAACAATAAATTTCGGTTTTACATTTCCCTTTTTTTCTGTAGACGACAGCTGTAGCTCACAAATGGCTCTGGAGGAGGCGTCACGCATCTGTAGCCAAGAGTTTGATATTCAGCATAGCACAATACAAGTGGAGACCTCAAGTGAGAAAACTGCTGAATGTATTCAGTGCGATGAGCCAACCACATAACGTCAAGAATGATTTCAGAATCGACGAGGCTGCTGGACAGGAATAAAACCATTGTAGACACATCGGAATACTCCCCACTGCACTACAAAATTCTTGTGTAATTTGCTTTTGGGAGAATTTGGTTGGAAGTCAGAGATGATTGTGTCAATTCTTCTCATGATCTCCCTGCTAAAACTACGATAGCAGACTAAAGAGAATTAACCAACTGATCACGTGGTCACACCACAACGGATGACATCATTTGAACAGAGACTTGCTGGAAGGACCGTTTAATTTTAAAAGACCATTCGCCAACATACGTTAAAACACTGATATACATATTTGGCACAAAAGAGAACATTCTAATGCGGCATATCAATGCTTATGAAAAATACTTACAGGAATGCTTCATTAAATCGGATAATTTTTTTGTAAAATCCACGGAAACTTGAATATAATTGCAAGATTCTGACATTGCATATCGTATACATCTGATGGAAGTGTGGTCAGTGAAATAAATGATGCGGGCAACATAAGTGAGGAACCAGTTGAAAGAAGTTTTCAGATGCCATCTGAAAATATTTTAAATCAAACTGTTACAAATTCTTAGTCATTAACAAAATAACATAAGGAAATTGTCTGGAGTACAGTTGAAAGATTTCAGAATTGCATAAAACGTTTTGTATTTGTATCTCATCAATTTACTTTCCCTCTCCTCTTGTTTTGCTTCTGCGTCTCGCGTTGTCCTTTAGGTCGGATCTTTTCTCCTGGAGGATGCTTAATGCAGTACCTTCACCATTAGTATTTTATCTCTGCCACTGTAAATATCGGACCCAAAACCAAAACCAAAACCCACATATATCGCCTCCTGATTCTTTCCATCCCTTCCTCGATCGTGCGTTCCCGTCTGTTGCTATCTTCATGGTCGGCTGGATTGTCTTAACTCTCCCTATCTCCTTGATCTCTTACTTTCGCTTTCTCTTTCGTCGTGATATCGTACCCGTTTATTTCCATCCCTGTAATGCCTTCTGGTTCTTTCCGTTTCATATTTTCCTTCCTCCTCTCTACTTTCCCGTCTCGTATAGTCCTTTTGGTCGGTTC